>VWZG01004776.1:467979-540221 GCA_013396735.1 Grallaria varia
TCCAAGTGATGAAAAAATGCATTCTAAATGTAACCTATTGTCTTAGAAGCAGCTGTGTAATGAATGGGTTATTTCAACAGTGTTTTTGCTGTTAAAGAACGTTGCTGTTTTGCGGGTGAGAACTCCTAATGCTTTAAATTATCTCATATCTTCACTCATGTCCTAGTCAGAATTCTGTTTCTGATGCTTCTAACACAAGTTATATTCACTCAGTCTACATATTGCATGTTGTTTGGATGGATGTTTCACTCCTTGTGTCCCTGCTAACTGTTTCTGTGAAGCTGTAGCTGTTATTTGTGATCTAATGTTCTTTTTTTTTTTTTTGNCAAGTCTTCCAAGTGATGAAAAAATGCATTCTAAATGTAACCTATTGTCTTAGAAGCAGCTGTGTAATGAATGGGTTATTTCAACAGTGTTTTTGCTGTTAAAGAACGTTGCTGTTTTGCGGGTGAGAACTCCTAATGCTTTAAATTATCTCATATCTTCACTCATTTCCTAGTCAGAATTCTGTTTCTGATGCTTCTAACNGACATAATTCTCAATGACCTTTAAGTACAGCAGTCTTACATAATCATATAATATTTAAATAAAAATCCTCTAAAAATATTTAGCTCTTGGAATATTTTTAACTGAATATTTATTCAATAGAATCAAAGCACTGACTCTGGAAATATAATACTGCTTAGGTCTGAAAACCAAATTCTGGCATCTAGTGGTGAAATACATCTGGAACATTGTGTAGTATTTGTTTTAGGAAAGATTTACATACTACCATTACAAAATAAATGTTGAATCTGCTGCCTCAGATTTTCCTGTTTCTTAAATCCCCTGCTGATGAATGGTCTGAGTTAGGTTTAAGAAGCAAAAGAAAAGGATACAAGTTTAGCTCAATAGTGCTGAAAGCTGAGACCTTGTTGAACTACCTCTTAGTGAAAGGTGTTGCTGCTCTAATCCCGGGCTACATGTGTAAAGTGTCTGGCTTTGCCTATTAAGAAGTTAAGAGAACTCTTTTTTTTTTTTTTTCTGGGAACACCATATCAATGGGAACTTTGTTAATAAAACCCCAAAGAACCAACCTCATCCCCACACTCTACTTTATTCCTAATTCCCGAAATGCTAATATGTTATATCTGATCACACTGGTACCATATACATATCTTGATGTTTCTCAGTTGATAACGAATAGTGTGGCTGCTTTTTTAAAGGACATTCTTATACTCATAATGGAGGGAAAAATAGCATTTTTTGTACAAGCCCTTGCTGAGAAGCAATCCTAAACAGATTACATCACCTCTTAAATATAGTGTCATCTTCAGAATCTAATGGTTCAGACAACAAAAATGTGTATCTCTCATGCATAGTATTACTAAAAAAGAAGAGGTTAAGAGGAAAAAAAAAGAGCAAGTATGTCTGTTTTGGGTAGAATACATTTAAATTAAATCCTAATAGACAGTTGACAAGAAAATATTTGAACTAGTATCTCTGTGATGATTAAATCTGTCAGTTCTTGAATATGTAATACTTGATTTTGCTTATCTGGGGTTATTTTCAACTGCAATTAGATAAACTAAAAATAGCTTCAGAACTGTTTCGTTGAATTCATCAATACTGATTTTTGCCTTAACACACTGTTAGGAAATTAGAACTGAGGAAACAATTTGTTTTACAATGTCTTCTACTGAATTAGATTCAGGAACTCCAATTTCCTAGAAACATTTAATGGCTCTTCCAATACATTGCTTTTGGTAGACAGAGAAATAGATTTGCATGTGCAAATGGTATTCATATATATCTGTGAGAGTTTCTCTTTTGCTAGTATGATTTTGTTGATTTTGTTTTATGGAGATTTTTCTTTATTTTAAGAAGTCTTTTTTTTTTTTGTCATGTACATCATAAAACTCTGGTAGGAACAAGAATTTGGCATTCTATAGATTTGAAGTCAAGAAATCCTATGGAATATGGATGTGTATTTACTTTGAGTTTTGGATTGTTGGAACTTTTCCCCTGCCAATTTCAGAAAGTTTTTTTCCCCAGGGAATCTGATATTTCCATTGAAGTTCTCTATTCAAAATCAAGGTGGTGTGGATGATCCCTGAAAGTAATGAAAAATGCAATAAATCAAGAAGAGGTCTGTTTTTTTGCTTTTTTGACTGAGAAGACATAAGCATCTGTGTGATAAGCTGCACCATAATGGTGCAATGGGATTTCATTTCAAGTTAGCCTTTAAATTAATTTTTCAAATGAGATGGAAACATGCTTTACTTATCTGAGCTATGATAGTTTTTTCTCTTTGTTTCTGATTAACTAGAATTTTAAAAGAGTCTTACATTTTTATATACAAATGATCGCTACTTTGTTTCTGTGTCTAGGAGGAAAAGAAGAAGTTTGATAAAGAGACAGAGAAGAACTACAGTTTGTTAGAAAAACATTTGAATTTATCAGCTAAGAAGAAAGAGCTACAATTGCAAGAGGTATTGTTGCCTCTCTGTTTTTAATTCAAGCTAAAGGCTTTTGAATAGCTACGTATACCTATGCAAATGCAAAACCAGCATTCGTAGTTATAAAATAAAAAATTTTCTCAACTGGAAAGACTGGTGAAAAAAATCAGTAGTATATGCTGAACTTAGTGATGTATCCCTACCATTTCCTGAATCAAGGGCTTTATGTGTCTACGAAGCACTGACATCATAACAAGTTATTTTTTTCATGTGTAATTAAGGGAATAGCAAAGTGCAAACATATTGTGGAAGACTTCTTGTATTTCTTATAAGGCTTTACCACAGATGTAATTTGCATGGCAGTGTAAGTATTGACTAAGTGTCCTGTGATGGTACTTTATGCCAAGTGCAGCAAAACTTCTCTTCCTGAAGAAAGTGGTTTTATGCTTTTTCTCATCTTTTGAAGATTTGTTTGGAGAATTTTTGAGTAATGCTACCAAAAATTTGTTGACAGTTTATAACTTAAACCCAGATCTGTTTTGCCTGGCATTCCTTCTGTCCCCTTGGGTTTTCTATCATCATACTTGTAATAGTTTTTATTGCTGGAGCAACAGCAAATAGTACGTGAGAAGACTGCAGAGAAATCTTGCAGACTTGCTGTAGCCAGATGAATTTTTTTTCCCCAGATAAATCTAATTGATTCAGAATTATTAATACTTATCTCTGAGGAAAACATTAGTTTTTTTAAGTCTAACTCTTCTCCCTGCCCTGTAACCCATCCCAAAATAGTCTATGCCATTTTTCGTAGAAGTGATTAATATAACTGACAAAGTTGTCTGGGAACTTAAAGACTTTGATTGCTCTCAAGTTTCACGAGGGTGTTACTTTGCCCTACTGCATTTGCAACATAGGCCCTCACATGCATAAACAAGTGTCTTTTGGGGAGTTGAATTGTCTTGGTGAAGTTACTGGGCACTGCTCATATGTCAGGACCTGTACTTTTATCAAACTGATCAGCTGCCAAAGAACTTGATGCAGAAAAAAATTACAGAGGATTAATTATTATATCTTGATGAAATATGGTTCTCAGTGTCAAATCTGAAATGAGACCTAACCTCTATGGAAAAATACAAAATGCCTGCAAGAGGCATTTTGCAGCTGTATTAAATATGGCCTGAAGTTTTAAAGCATGTGTGAAGTCTAGAATAAGCAAATAGATTTTTTGTTTTTAAATGTCCTTCAAAGTTTCATGAAGAAAAATAGGAAACAATTTCTTGCACAGCCTTAGAGAACAGGTGTATATAATTGCACTGAAGCTTCCTAACTTGGTATTATACATGGCTTACATTAGCAGCCTTTCACTCTTTTGTTAGGGGGATATTCGTGTAATTTCACTGAGGTATGGTCATATTTCTGTCTGATTGTGTCTTATTTCTGTATTTCATCAGCAGTACACAAAGTACAACGCAACAGTGAATGAAACTTGCTGGCTTCATGGGGAGGTTCATGCCTCAAAAAACTGAGATGTGATACTTTATTTACAGGGGAATTGAGATGAATCAGTAGAATGGCTGTGTTGAATATTGTATTCTGGGCTGGGTAGGGAGGCAACCAAAACACACAGCCGAAAAACAAAGAAGAGAGACAGGAACAGGCTTACGTGGGGCTTTGGTGTATACAAGGCAGTCTTACAGTTGATGAGGCAGATGTCCTCATAGACCCACTTCACAGTCTTTTCCTATGGTGTTGTGATATCATTAGAAGCCTTGCTGACAACTCAAACAATTCCCGTGTCACACAGTTTATAGAATGCATCAGAATGGCATGGCTTGTTGAAACACATTTGTTTACTGATTCATGTATCAGATCTTTATTTTTTAATGGCATTTGTAGTTATGCCCCTTTAACTGCAGACAGATTTCTAGCACAGAGCAGTAATGCCAAGGACGTCTTAAGGCAAAACTGTCTTAAAGCTGATTTGACTTATCCTCTTAAAGCGTAGCAGTCACTGTTCTGCCTGAAGGATATAGTCTCAGTATTTAAGAGAGAGTCCATGGTAGTAAGTCTGGTCCTTTCACCCAACCCTTTCTCCATTTCCTTTTGTAATTCAGTGTAGAAGTATTTGGTATTATTACATGGGCAGAGACTAAGTGTTAGTTATTTTGAGTAACCCTTGATAGCCTTTCTTTGGTGTGTTTTAATAAAAGTTTCTGTTGCCCAGTGTTATTGTTTAAGAAGGGCACATGTACCTAAAATAATAACTTAATAAAATAATACATAGATGCTAGAAAGTTAAATATTTACGTACAGATGGATGGCAGGTGAAATATAACTGTTCACTGTGGATATGATGTCATTTCAGCAAAGCTGTGCTAAGGAGCAGCTGCAGCTGGTAAAGGCTGCATTTTTAGATATTTGATGCTCTGTGGAAACTTATGAAGTGTTGTAGCAAAAAGTGAACTTTTTCCTATTGCATTTCTTGCCAGTCAGAGTGAGCATAGGTGTGGGATGGCTACAGTAGTATTCTGGCTATTTACAGCAGTTATTTGTGTTATAGAGTAAAACTTAGAATATCAGAAATGTAGTTGTCAAAACTAACATTTTCTTCCTTAGTTTGACTGGAGAGATGATTTTCCCTTTTTTTTAATGGAAGATGCTCCCAGCTCCCTCTCTCTGCTTGGACAGATACCTTTGCAATGCTATTAAAGCAGTGCACGGGTGCCTACGCTGGTATATTTGGCTTGGATTCCATGGAAAAGAAGCTTTTTTTCTAAAAAAAAATTAGCCTCATGATTCAAAACAATGTGTTACCTAGTAAATGGGAATTGCTGCTGCCACTTAAAAGTAAATGACTGATCTGTGCTGTAAAGGGGCAAATCCCAGTTTGGAGAATATTATCTGCTTGCCACTTGTATGCTGTGTATGTCATCTTGAAGCTGTCTGCAAACACCTTTGAAACTGCATTGGATGTGCTCTGTGTGCAGGCAGATAACCAAGTGGAGCAGAACAGAAAACACTTCTACGAGCTGTCCCTTGAGTACGTGTGCAAGTTGCAAGAGATACAGGAGCGGAAGAAATTTGAGTGTGTGGAACCTGTAAGTATCAGTGAGTTCAGCCTGCTCTGTCTTTCCTAAGGGTAGACTGAGAAGGAATGCAGTTGGACAAAAGCCAAACTCTGTTTTCTGGAAAACATATGCAATTGTGTGAGTTAACAGAGTTTAAAGCAACTGCTTACATCTGCTCAAATTCCTGGTACAGGTACACATAGCCAGGCATCTCTAAGCTTAGCTCAGTAATTACAGGTGATTTGGACCCACTGATGTTGAATTTCAGAAAATGTGTGAAACTTTTGCTGTACTGCAAAACTTAAATTTACAGAGTGAGTCAGAACAGAGGATTCAAGAAGATGATGTTGGTGTCAGGCTTCTTGCATTGGGTTTTTTACCAATGAAATAATATTGCTGACTAGTGTCAGGAATCTGATTTTCAATATGAAGGTTGGACTTGGACGCCTACTGTGGTAGAATTGCAGGTATATACTAATTATGAGGATAGAAATTCCATTACTGGGTTACATGATATGTCTAATTTCACTTGCAGTTGAATCTGTGCAGTAATCCAAGGGGTTGACAGAATTTTGGTGAAAATCGTATGTGCACTGGCCAGACTTACTTAAATCTCCCAGAAGAGCTTATTCTAAAATTTTCCGAAATGTGCATTAGCTTCATAGTATAAATACTGTTCTCTTGTTGTTTGATAAATTTGTGAGTGTAATACTGAGATAAAGGGAGGATAGATTGTAGAAGTGTTTCATTTGCTCCTGCTCTGAAGTCTGTGTTTTTGTGCCAAGTCTGTCCTTTTATTCTGATACAATTACTGTAGTGTAATAATGAAAAAAGTCCCAAATGACCCTAATCAAAGTAGTTGGTCATTATGGAGCACCTGAGAATGGTTTATTTTAATATAGTTTATCCCTGTATGAAAAAATTGCTGAAATCCTTAAGGAGGAATAATTTACTGTATTTGCATTAGCATTTTTCTGGGAATGGGAAAATGCTGTGAAAAAAGGCTTAAAAAATTATGTTGGATTTTTGTTAGGGTTTTTATTATTTTTTTAAATCCTAAATAGTTTTGCCTTTGGCTGTTGTGTTTCAAACCATTTAAAATTTTCTCAGAGCCAGACTAGAGTAATAAATCTTCAAATGATGGGTTTAAAACATGTGCCTTTTTCATTTCTGAAAACTCCCCCTGGATGAGGCTGAACTTCATGTTGCTTAATTTGGATTTGAAGTTTCCACTAGAGTAGTTAGCTGAAATTATTTAGTATCAAATTCTTATTCCCTTTTCCCTTAATACATCAGGTGTTTTTTGCATTTTTGAAAATGGTTTATTTGCATATGACTTTAGACTTTAGTAAATATATTTCTTTGGTTAGTTCTCTCTAGAGAGGTGCTCTTTCATGTGTCACTTCTTTCCAACAGCCTGAACCAAACAAGAGAGTTAGACAGGACTGCATTTCATCCTGTTTCCAGTATAGTATAACTCATTCCGTCTTTTAAACAAAATAGTCAGAAACTGTGAAGTGGATAATTTGCCCTTCTGATAGAAGGCCAGATCTGTGCATAAAAAGCAGCGATGGGTGGAAAGCTTCCTTCTTTGAACAAACCAGATGACTCTGATATGAAAGTCATCTCCACATGGTCATCAGCACAGAGGGGAATGACCAGGGAAGTGGTGACTAAAAGACAGAATGATCATTACCTCCTTGTGCACAAATATTTGTTCCAGACAGCATTGGTATCAGACTAGCTGTAGGAAAACATTACAAAGGAAAGTTTAGGAGATAGGGAATATATATCACCTATGGTCAAAAGGAGGGTAGAGATCAGCTGTGAAATTCCACCCAAAAGTGCCTATGTGCAGCAGTTGTGTACAAGTCAATGGAGTTTTGCATTCTAACAGGTCTTTTGCTTCTGTTTCAGGTGCTGTCGTTTTTTCAGGGTTTGTTCACTTTCTACCATCAAGGATATGAACTCGCTAAAGACTTCAGTCATTACAAAATGGCCCTGCAGATAAATATACAAAATGTAAGTCGAGTCTGCTTTTGTGAGTACAGTCGCCGACTTAAGCTGCTGCTTGTGCAATATCTGTACTGCCAGTGCTTACCTCGGTGTTAGTGCAGTGCTTGTGAACCTTGGGGATGTGGTGCCATCTCCTGGATAACCAGCCACATCACTGAGTAAATCATTGCAGATTCCAGCGATTTCTTCCTCATTTCTTACACTACTATAAAAAACAAGCACCGAGTTAAAGGCCCCTGCTCCATTTTCTAATTTTATAGAGAAAAAACACAGGGATTATGATGAGAGAGTTGAAAAAGGAATGAAGGCTGTAAAAATGTGTACAACACTGGAGAATTCAGAGCATGGGTAATGAAATGCCAAGATTCTCAGTGTCTTAAGTGTGTTTTGAAATCAGGTATGTGGTGGTCATGTGTGAGGGTCCTTGCTTGTTAGGACTACACTATCCATAGCTAAGAAAAGCTTGGGATTCCTTTTTTTTTTTTTATCCCTGCATCTCTGTCAGGTGTGTGACTTGGAGTTTCTGGTTGTCTTGCAGCAGCCCTTTCAGGCAAGAAACATCCCTGTTGGTTTGGGGTGCAGAACTGTGTAAGGAGACTCTGTGTCGGCACCCATGATGTGTTTGACAAAGCGATGTGTTCCTTCAAGGACAGGCTAACAGGGGGCCACTGCTGGCTCAGTGTACCCTCACACCAAATTGCTCAGAGTGATCTGGTCAGGACTGGGAGAGCAGGGAGCAAGGCTGAAGCCATGGGACTGTTAAGAGTCAGTAATCAGGTGGTGGTCTGTTTGCTTCTTTGAGGTTTGTTGAAGAGTAAGACTTGCCTAGAGGAACTTGCATGTGTCTGTTGATTGGAAGCAAACCATGTACCCTACTGTAAACGATCAGTTCATGATGGTGCATTTGTTTTGTTGACCTCTGAGGGCATCTGGACACAGAAACTGCTTCTTGGAGAGGGCAGTCTGTTTTTAGAAATGGCTTAGCTAGCAGGGAGGCGGAAAGGCGGAAGAGAGAATTACAGTTGTTGTAATACATGGTGATGTGATTCATGTGTCATGATACCATTCCTTTAATTTTCTTCCCATATGTTTAAGTCGCAAGTTTCCTTTTGAGCTGTTGTTTGGTTTGGGAAGGGGAACTGATTAGCAGTAGTAACTTCATCAGCAGACTTCTGTGGCAGAAGTCAGCACTTCTGGAGGAAAGTTCAGGGCAGGCTTGCTTCTTCTTTGTGCTTAGCTTAACAGAGTGGGGAGCAGCATGGAGCTGCTGTGGATAGAGGGGGGCTTATGCAAGACAAGCAAGAAATGAAACATGAGAGGGGAAACTATGATACAGTTTTGAAGATCTGGATTTCAGTTTACAGATGGAAAAGAGCCAGTGATGTGATCTGAAGAAGTGATGAGCATTAAGAAAGTAAGCTAATTTCAGCAGCTGCAGTTTCAATTGACTGAATGGTGTTATAGTGTGCCCCAGAAAATTCTAATGAGGTTGAGCGTTACAGCTCAAGTTTTATGAATAGATAGAAAGAAAGGAAGACAAGGATTAACAACTATTCAAGTTAAGAGAAGAATAGAAGGAAGCATCTGAAAAGAT
Source organism: Grallaria varia (assembly GCA_013396735.1). NCBI lineage: Eukaryota > Metazoa > Chordata > Aves > Passeriformes > Formicariidae > Grallaria > Grallaria varia. Next base: position 477,093 of record VWZG01004776.1, read on the forward strand.
CATGAGAGGACATGACACATTCTCCACTGTGTTGAAGTTGAAGAAAACTTCCCAAAGGAAAAATGATCTGGGGCTTGGCTGTGGTACAGCTGGGCTGCTGGCAGAACACTGAATTGACGTGTTGTTTTGAAGGGTACAAGATTGGGTATGGAGAGCCTAGCTGGATATGGATCACTACGTGATTCCCTCAAATACAGCTATAGTAACTGCCTTTCATTCAGGTTGTCTTTAATTTGAGAATTATGCTGTGGATTTCCCCTCTCCACCCTGCCCCAGACCCTGCGTTTCAGGTTTTTTTGGGTTTGTTTTTGCTTCTGCTTGTGTGTGACCAGAACATTTGCTACGCTATAGTCTCGATGTGTATACATTGTTGATGACCCTCCTGTCACTTTTTTATCAATAACCACAGAAAATTCTCTACTTCTTGACAACTAATAAGAATCTAATTAATTAAACCAATATCTGTAGTAATAGTTCTCTAAGGAAACTTGGATACTCAAATTAATTTTACACTCAGTATTTCACTGCTTTCTGAACGTTGTTTTAGAAATCGGCTCTGGCACTCTTTGTCTGCTTTCCACAGTCACAGCAGCTAATATCTAAACCACACATTAAATTTGAAGAATATCAGAAAACTTTTGAAGTAAATACATATGGAAATTGTGCACTGACAGTCCTAAAGTAGCTTAAACCGTTCTCTTATTTTATAATTATTTGAGTTAACCCTGACTGGATGGCAGGTGACCACCAAAGCCACTCTCGCTCCCCTCCTCACCTGCAGAGTTTGTGGGTCAGGATCAGGACAGGGAGAGATCACACACCAATTGCTGTCATGGGCAAAGCAGACTTGATGGGGAGAAATCAGTTTAATCAGTTTAATTTATTACCACACTAAGGCTGGGTAATGCGAAATAAACCCCAGATCTTAAAAATACCTTTCCATCACCTCTCCCTTCTTCTGAGCTTAACTCTGCTGCTGATTTTTCTCTACTTTCTCCCCTGCAGTGGTGCAGGGGGGACAGGGAATGGGGATTATGGTCAGTTCACTACGTGATTCCCTACTGCTGCTTCCTCCTCAGTGGGAGGACTCAACACACACTTCCCTGGCTCCAGTGTGGGGTTCCTCCTGCTGGAGACAGTCCTCCATGAACTTATCCAGCATGAATCTGTCACACAAGCTGCACGGGCACAGCCTTCCCTACTGTGGTCTGCACCACAGGGAAATCTCTACTCTGGTGACTCCCCTGGGTGTCTGCAGAGTTGTTTCCCTCGCATATTCTCCCTTTGCTCTCTGGCTGCACTTGGCTGCTGCCTAATTTTCCCCTGTTAAATACATTATTCCAGCGGTGTTACCCCCACTGCTGATGGGCTTGGCCTTGGCCAGTGGCAGGTCCATCTTAGGCTGAGTGACATTGGCTTTGTTAGACACAGAGAAAGCTTCTGTCAGCTTCTCCCAAAGGCCCCCTCTGTAGCACCCCTGGACACCAAAACCTTGCTGTGCAAACCCGGGACATGATTATAACTCCTGTCTGCCAGGAAGAGTAAGTCTTTCTTCCACCCTCATTACTAAAGAGCTTTTGCTGCCTTGTTTCAGACACGAAATCGTTTTGAAGGAACAAGGTCAGAGGTAGAGGAGCTCATGAACAAGATCAGAAGGAATCCTCAGGAACATAAAAGAGCAAATAACTTCACGATGGAAGGCTACCTCTATGTACAGGAAAAAAGTAAAGTGTATTTTGTATTCCATAGTGCTTTTATTGTGCATGCAGGCAAGTCTTATTTCTACAGGGAACATGAGAAACAAAGTATTTACAGTTCAATAAACAGTCATCCAAGTAAATGTTCAAAGTCTCTAATGGCAGTGTTACCATGGCTCATAAAAAGAGCATGGAGGTGAAAAGTGTGACAGTTCTTAGTAAAGGTGTCTGAATTTAGGGAAAATTAGTTCACCAAGGAATGGATTTCATGTTATTTTTAATGCCTTACTAATGACCTCCCCTAGAACTGTCAGACAGCATGACTAGTCCAGAAATAGGGCTAGCTTTGTTTGCTGACATTGTCATTTCCTTGATTCAGTGATATGTTTTCATTACCTAATTGTGATCATAAGGTCAAATAAAGCAGGTTTTATGTTGGGTATCTGCTATTAGAAATCTTGCTGTGAAGGTGCATGTCAGACAAATAATATCCTGTCAATACTTTGAACAATTATAAATCTTGTTTTATACTAGTAAAAAGGCCAAATTAAATGCAGAGCTCTTGCTGCTCAAGGAATGACAATGAAGTAATTTTTTTAAAACATTTTGCCTAAATCATGTTTTTAAGATGTCTGCCTGTATAGAAAGAGAAGATTCCTTTGCAGAGCTTTTTTAGGAAAAGTGAAGTGGTAGAAGTGAACAGAATCCAAGATAGCACAGCTAACACGATGCAAATTTCAACAATATGTATTCTATGTCTGGTGTGCACTGATGAGTAGTTAAGAGTGACTTTTGGTGTCAGAAGTTACATTTGTCATAAAGCATAAATGTGAAATACCGTATGTATCAGTTTTTAGAATAGTAAGTACCTCTTAACATTTGCATTATGTTGTGTAATGTTATTAATTCATACTTTTGTTTTAGATACTGCTTTATTAGGACTTAGGAAGGGTTCTGAAGTATCATTTTAGAAAGTGGGAGAAGAAAACACAGAAGCTGGGGAAAGTACATACTGTTTAATGCTTTCATGTTCTGTAGGGCCGGCTCCCTTTGGTTCCAGTTGGGTGAAGCACTATTGCATGTATAAGAAGGAGACAAAGAAGTTCACCATGATCCCATTTGAACACAGATCAGGAGGGAAAGTTGTGAGTATATTTTTATATTCCACTCTTATGCTTGCCCTGTATCAAGATAAGAGCATGTGTCAGATAAGATGTGTCAAGTTCTCTCCCTCTCTACCCTCCTTGCCACTTTTTTTCTTCTTTCCTCACGCAATTCAGTCTGCCATTTAAGGACATTAACCTAAAGTTGTGGATGGATCCATAGATAAAAATGCTGTAGACTTTCCAGTTGCTTCCTTTTAGAAGACCAGACAACATGGTACAGATAACATGCAGTGTTTCACTACTTAGAATCTGGTTTATCCATGACGCATTTAACTTATTGAAGCATAAATCAGGAAAATATAATAGACTTAGAAACTTCTTTCTTACATACTTTTTCATTTAGGAATGTAAGAACTAGAATTGGGACAAGGAAAGTGGGTTTTCATAGGAATATAATTTGTACTGTAGTTTCAGATATCTTTGAGAGCATCTGAAATATTCAAGACCCAAGACTTTGTTGGTCTTTAAATGGCTTTAATTCCAACTGAAATAGTTGGGAATTGATGGCACTCAGCACCTTCAGAGATGATGCATTGAATGAATGTATTAATATGGATGAAATGCTTTTGTTGCAAGGGAAAAGGACATCTGAAGCTGGAAAATAATGCTTGAGTCAATGCCTGTAAATGCAGCACCCTGTCCTGTCTTCAAATTTGGATAGAAAATCTTGTTGTTGTCATTTTATCAAGTTATTGTATCCTATTAGTTTGAGCAGAGGGGAAATGGCTTTCATAATTTTGTGGACTGTGTATTGAACTTGGAAGAATATTTCCAAAGCTCTGGAAAACCTGATGTACTGAAAATTAATGGTATTTGGCTTCCTTAATCACTTCATTACTTCTATGAACTTTTCATCCTGGTTTACTCTAATTGTAATAAGCCATTTTATATAATATATAGGATGTGTCTAAGCATTTGGCATCCAAAACACTTTTGAAGCCATTTTAGCTGTATTAAAAGACCTACTATATGAAAACCCACAATGCAATTACTCCTTCAGTGACAACGTTCTGTGTCAGAGATGCTGAATAAGACAAGAAATAATTAAAATGTACAGTTAATCCTGATTAAATCTGGTGCCACTCACGCAACACTCACAGATGAGTTTATGTGATTTCTGGGTAAAATAAGATCTAAGTGTTGATTGGTCTTGAAGAAAGAACTGCTTCCGTAAGACAGGTTACAGAGAGCACTTTGTTCCAGTTAGTGCAGCAATAGCCTTTCCTATGGAAATCACCAATCGCTGTGTCTGACATAATTGGAGAAGTCTCTTACACTCCTTGTGTGCTTATATTGTAACAGGTGCAAAGTCTTCATAGCAAAATGCTTTTGTTAGTTGAACTTACTGTGGTGCTGAGTCATGCTGTAAAGTACCAGCTAAAATGGACACAGTATTTTTGCATTTATGTCCCATGAATGACCATAGAATTTATATTTTATTGTGCAGAGAAGTGAGCAGAAGACGAGGGAATTCTTCTTCAAGTGTCAGTTTTTGCCACTATTTTAATATAAATTTACCTTACTTGGTTTGTATAGCTAGCTTACTGGAGCTTTCAGTTACTGGTTCAAGCATATGAAAACTTTTTTTTCACAGGGTGATGAGGAACTCTTCGTCCTTACGTACTGTACCAAAAGAAATATAGATACAATAGACCGACGGTTCTGTTTTGACTTAGAAGCTTCAGACAGGTAAGCTTGTGAAACACACTGTGCAGAACTCCTAAGTAGTAGAGTTAAAACTACTGTGAAATTACTGTTGTGTTTTCTTCTGCTCTCCTCAGTGCTCGCTCAGACTGCCAGTGGGAAGTGGTCACTGGAGGGGCAGGCAAGCCCTCCCACGGCTCGCTGGGTTTTACCTCAGTTGTGTGTAGCAGAAGCAGAGGAACTGAGCTGAAATGTAGGCATTGCCCAAGCTCACATTCAAGAAAAGCACAGAAAAAATTAGGCAGACTCCTGAGAGTTGTTGTTGTTGTAGTGAACAAGTACAGCTTCATTTGAAGTACATACAGCTTATAGGGAAAGACTGTGATCACTATAATAATTCATACAGCCATGACCATTTTGTACCACAGTCCTGCTTTCCAAAACGATGTATTGCTAAAGATAAATGCTGGATTTTCAGATTCAAAATAAGATTTTTGATGCCTTTTTGGCTGGTGTGATCATCCACTGCACGTTGAACACCGTTACCACTATCTTTCTGAAGCACCACCACCATTTTGTTGCTCTACTTCAAAAGAAAATAATTGTGCATTTTTTTCACTAAAGGTTCTCAAAATATGATAAGTATTTGTTTCCCACAGCATTGTAGTCTCCTTCATTTACGAAGGTGAGAGAACCTAACTTAATAGGGTACTGCAAATAGATCATCACTCACTCATGGCTAGGTTTGGCGAACGAAGATTTGGGCAGGGCTCTATCCACACTTGCTGCGAGCGCGCTGATGGCTAAAGAGGCCAAAGCGAGACAGGCAAGTCTGGTGGCAAAAGGCACAGCAGAAAGTCTCCATGGGCGGTGTTGGTGAGGCACGGTTCTTTCTGTGTTGTCTTTTCTCCTCCAGACTGATTCTGCGTGCGTTCTCAAAGGAATCAGCAGCATTATGGATGGTGTGTCTCCACGCCTTCCAATTGAAGGCCAGAGTGGACCGTTGATGGTAGTCAATATGGCCAAGGCTGACTGTTTCAGACAGTCCTTGTATCTCCTCTTTGGGGCTCCTCTCTTGTGGCAGCTGGTGGCAAGTTCACCATAGAGCACGATCTTAGGGAGGTGGTGATACTGCAAATAAATACAGCTGTGGCAATGCTACATTATTTTGATGCTGACTGTATTTGTGCAGAAATGGATCATATCTAGAATTAAATGCTAGATATGAATTAGTGGACTGTTGCTGAGTTTTTGCATCTCCCCCCTCTGAGCTGTTTTTAACCTATGCATTTGCCCCTTACTTATATCAGTTAACTACATTGTAATTTATAACATAGTAGGTCTTCAAATTGTATAGGTTTTTACTTTTTTTCCTATCAAATCCTTAGTGCTTTTCACTTCAAATGCTGAAGTGCCCAGTGCTGTCAGGCTGCTCTGCCCTATGATTGCTGGTGATCCGAAAATATCTGTGACAAGGACGATGTGCACGTGCACAAGTGAGATCCAAGGCTACGCCTAAGCAAGTGTGGCCCCTCCGACTGGCCTGTCTGAGGCATGTCTGTTCCTATAACAAGCAATGAGTCAATGGATGTGAAACTACCACTGCATTAGAAAACTTGTACCTCATGTGGCAGATGACAAGATACTCATTTAGAGCTCAGGTGGCATTTTTCACTAGTGCACAGCATGTTTTGGACTCGCATTTTTGACTTGAGGAGGATGTGGCTTAACTATTGTAACACTGTATCCCAAGAGCAGGGAAGAGAGTGAAGATTTATACTCTTGGCATCAGCTGCTCTTGGGTCAGTGTATTTGGGCAGTTTGGATAGCAGATTTCAAACTGAGTCTGATAAAGTTGCTCAAAAGTAGCATGAGAAATGTCAGTCTGTCCCCCTCTGTGTGTCATCTGCTCAATGGGGTATCTGAAGTTTGAACAGAGATGGATGGAGGGCAGTGTTTCCTTGATCAAAACATTTTTTCATTCTCTTCTCTGGTAGAAGTGTGAAAAGTCTAATCATCTTTCTGTCTAGATATAATAGACACAACTGGTCCACTGTGACCTTGATATCAGACATTTTTCTTTTAATAATATATGTGTGTAGTACCGAGATGTTCCCATGGAGATTAGTTCTGTGCTGCAGGCCATTAGCTTGTTTCCTTGGTATCAGTTCAGGGCACACTTATCCCTCAGCTTGTCCAAGTTGAAAAATAACATACAGATTGATGGCTGGGCATGGGGTTTTCTTTCTTACTGTGCTTTGGAAGGAGGCAAGGTCGTAAAATTTTAGGAAAGACTTTTTGGTAGCAAGCACTCAGCCTTGTGTGTGACTTGAGAATAACCTGGAGCTAGCTGAAAATTTACATATTTTTCTTTTAAAAGGGAAGCTGAGATGGATATTTTTTTCTTTCACTTCTGATACTTATGACTAAGCTCTGAGGGGCTAGGTCCCTGGCTAGGTCTCTGGGAAGTGATGGTTTTGTTCTGTTTCTAGTACTCCATCAAGTTTAGCTGAAGGTAACTAGTAAAAGTGGAGAAATTTAAACCCTAAGGAGACAACAGAGGTCTTCTAGGGTAGGAAAAATATATTCTATTGATAAAGGGCATTATCCTTCTGCAATACTACCTAAATTTTAATTTTTCCAATACAGGACAAGGAAGAGGGAAGGCTTTGTCTCTTTTTACTTTAGTTTGAAGACAAGTAAATACAATTTCATGCAGCATATACTGAGTTTGATGTATTGCCTCTAGTTAATACCCTTTGATACTTTGACTGTTGTAATTTATTAAAAAGAAGCAAATTTTTCCCTGCATAAGGAAACCCAGTTGTAGTTTAAACTAGTAAAAGAAAGTAGACAAGAAAAAAACAAATGAGCATGTGGATTTTTTTAGTTAATTAATCACTTGTTATAAAACACACTCAAAGTTAAGTTTGCATGTTTATGATGGTTGCAGCTGTGCACTACAAGCAGACCCATTTCCACAGGAAAAAAAGCTGGTATAACTTGAGAAGCTGCATTGCTTACTGTTATTGCTAATACCAGTATCAGCTTGTTTTAGTCTAATGGTTATTAATTGCAGAAATTAATGTCATCACATGTTGTCTGAGAAGAGGTTTTGAGCAGGAGGTATTTGCACCTGTGGAGTTTCATGCTGCAATGAAATTGTGTGGTTTGATATAATTTATGGCAAGGGGAAAATGAACTAGAAGTTTCTCTAGCTGTGAAAATGTGAACGTGGTGTGGAGACTTTTACAGTTTTATATAAAAGTGGGACTTGTCCTGGTTTTCTCTGTGCTGTTATTTTCATTTAACATTTTCCCCTATGGCTGTTTTGCTACTTGTAGATAGATATCATACAAAAGAGAGAAAATGTTATTATTTAGTTCTTTTTTTTCTATCTGTCTCTATAGAATGAGATCTACAAATTTGCCAAAAGTATTGGCCGGCTGAATATAATGTTTTGGTTGGTTTTTATTTTTATTTAGTAGAAAAATAATTACCCAAATAACCTGTTCTGCTTTTAACTCTCCTTGCTCTGTATGCTATGCTGAGCCACACAATTACTCTGTTTACTTTTCTATGATATAAACTCAAAAGTAGATTCATGTTAATGTCTGTTCCACTAATCTCTCCATCCCACACCTGTCCATCCTTGCTTTTTAGGGAAGTTGTAATAGAGGAGTTTTGTAATAGATACTGCATTAAAACTTGATTATTTTTATAAGATACTTAACTGGCAAACTACAGCCTTTGTTCCTGCTTTAAAACTGAAGATTACCTGTGGAGTAAGTTAAATTTTTCATCTAATGGCAATGCAAGACCAAGTTTATTTAGAATTCAGAAAACAAGGTAAGTGTTGAAATCAGCAAGTGATCAACAATGAAGTATTTTAAATATTTTGCAGATTACATTTGCGTTCCTTTTTGTTCCCTATTCTATTACCAACAGTGTGTATCCCTTCTATACCTTTTATTTTCAAGGTAAGAAAAAAAAAAAAACAACCAAACCCCAGACTCTTAAGACAATGGACTTTTTCTGGTAGTTGGAAGTAGAATTTGACAAGAATTTTTTGGTTGCTGGTGAGTGCAGTTGCTCTATGTTGTTGGTGCATTTGCAGGCCTGGAGTTCCTGTGACCATGCAGGCATTTTCTGAGGAAGACAGGAAGCAGTGGATGGAAGCCTTGGATGGAAAAGAAGCTGTAGGTGTCATTTCTTAAAATATTCTTTTATAGTGTAATGGAGAATTCTCTCACTCTCTGCTTTCTGATCCCATTTATACTTTTAGTAGAGTGGGATTATGAAATTTGCAAAGTGATAGATTCAATGAATAAAGAATAAAAGTGAAATAAAATTCAGGAGAGATGAGTAACTTGGTAGAGCTCAGGGTAGAAAACTGCTAATGATGATATGTTTTTCATTGTAATGACAGCATCCATTTTTATAAATGGTTTCCCATCACAATGATAATATTGGTCTTCTAGAAAATGTCTAGTATAAGCATGTTCACTTACACTGGCATGCTTCATTCCAGTGGCAAAATTTGTGTTACATGGTATTGTTTTATTTATTTTTCTTTAAACTAGGTCGAAATGGTTCTCAATGGGACTGAGACTGTGCTTGAATTTGCTTAATTTCCATCTCACTTAAGGAAATGCGTCTGAACTGTAGAATTGAAACTCACTGTAGATTATTCTTGTAATCATAAATATATTGGTGTTGTGGGCCAGAAATAATGGGTTTTTCAAGACAATGATAGTCACGTGCCTGTCCCCACTAGTTGGCTAATGGGGATTTTAGCAGTAAGTTTTATTGACATCATTGTTACACAAATCTGGTTTCATTTTCAGAGGTGTTTATTACCATGACATATTGTCTGAGCTGGACTCCCCAGTAAGTTTACAACTTGTGGGAATGCTGAACCGGGACATGAGTCCCAGAATTCATGAAAGCAATTGACAAAAATTTGAGTGAGCTTGAAACTGGGGGAAATGAAACTGCTGAGAAACATAGGAGCAAGGAACTGTGTTTATTGAGAATTTTTAAAAACTTTCACTCCCTAAAAAGTGCAATTATCTACTGTCCAAGGGGCCACAGACCTCTGGTCCTGCTGTTAGAGCTGTTGTGGTTGAAGGTGATATGTTTTAGTTGTAAACAGGTGTGTTGGTGCCTACTGAGGATTAAGACTGGAGATGTCTTTTTTTGCTAGTTTCATTAAAGTTTTAAAATAATAATAACATTTTTACTCTTTTTTTTTTTTTTTGTTAGCTGTTCATCAATTTGAATAAAGCAAATGCAAAACAAGAGGGAAGTAAGTATTTAAATTAGTATTAAAGCTGGTTTTTTGTTAACATTTAACAGTTGAGAAAGGCAAAGGTAGGTTCTTTTTCCATGGATCCAACTTAACTAAATATTTTACTTTTAAATCTTGAGTTCTGAATATTATTTGGGGATTTTGTAATTAATGGGGTTTTACAGTAACCTGGAGATTTGGCTGAAGAAGAAGTGTAGGACTGGACGTGAGCTTGAGAAGAAGTCTGATTGTTTCTGCCAACTAACTTCATGCTTGAAATTGACTCAAAACCAGGTGAATGTGTATGTAAATGCGTCACAATTTATTAATCCATATTGTGTGCACACATCTGTTAGAATGTGTAAGTATGGTTTGAAAAGCAATTGCAGCTGAACAGAAAGGTTAGTGCAAAAGCTGAATGCATGCTTTTAAAATATAAACCAAAATAGTGAAGTAGAAGGGATGGCTTTCTTTAGGCAGCTTTCTTCTGTTAGCAAAATAAATGAATGAAAACAGGTATCCTTTTATAGTCAGGCAGTTTATGCTTGCTTTTTAAAATAATTTAATTAAATTGCAAGTTAAAGCTGGATCCTGGTGTTATTTATAGAAATTTTTCCACAGATTTTTCTTTTCATCGTGCAGGACCAGGTCCCCAGGAGCAAGGAGGCCAGATGTTTGGGGGAAGGGCAGTTTTGCAATATAAGCTTTTAAATGAAGTTTTGTTGTAAAGAAAAAGTGTAAGATAGGAACAGCAAAGGAGTGCTGGAGCTCAGCTGTTGTCCTCTTAATGCATCTGCTTTCATGTAGTCAGATCATTAACTGCTGTGAAATGATATACATGTGTCCTGTGTCTTTAGTGTGGGAATTTCTTTGGCTTAGGGTAGGACTCAGTAAAAGCCCTGCTGTTGATGATTATGTTTTTTCATCATAAGTACTTCCTTGTCCCATTTGGTGAACTCTCTCAGATGTTGTCGATGTTGCAGTAAGTACTGTTAAATTCCATTTTGCATCTGCCAACATATGTAACTAATCAGAGATCCCATTCTTCAAAGGATGCTGCTGTGAAGAGATTCAGAGAAGCCACTACCACCAGAATGAGCCTTTAGTTGTGCTACGTAGGGTTGTGAAGGAGGAAAGCTGAATTTCTCTAGAAAAAGTGATGTAGTATTCCCATTCCAGAATATTTACAGTTTTGCTTCAGAAGTCCTAGCTATATGATTAAGTTCAGCCTTATTTTTAGTGAAAAGACATAATTGTAATGATGCTTTAAAACCCTTCAAACCTTTTTTTTTCCCCCCTTGTAGGTGCACAATTGGATAAGATAGGGTTCACTGTCATCAAAAAGTGCATCAGTGCTGTCGAAACACGAGGTAATGATCAACCCAACCTGTTTGTGAAGAGGGTGAAGCAGCTGGTCTGCTCTTGGAAGAAGGCCTGTGTGATAAAGTCTCCTGTAGATCTCTGGACAAGACTTTAACATGGCAGACATTGCACTGATTACACAGACCAGGGCAGGAGCCTGTCCAGTCCCAGCCTTTTATGTATGGCTTTCCCTCAAGAAATGTGTTTTCAAGAAGTGCTCACAAGTGGGAGATAGCACCTCCCTTGACAAAGGGAGCCAGTGTTTGTGTGAAAAGAGAAACTTGTGTTTATTTTAGTATTTCATTAATGTTTAATCACTTAAGACAGAAGAACAGGAGCTGAGCAGGCAAGTGACTTATAAAAAGCATCAAAGTGTTTTTGGTGGAGTTAGTCTCACACCAGAGACAAACATGCTGTTAGGATTACTGTTGAATATACTCATTGTACCTCCAAAACTGGGGATGGAGGAGAGAGGGCAGTATGCAGGCAACATTCAAGAGGGAGTTTGGATTGATTGTGGAGAGGCTCTGCATCCCAGACCCCATGTAACTTGGGCACTGGATGGTACCAGCTTTGGATATCATTGCAATGTGAGGAGAAAACAATCCTTGTGTGGACATGCTGAAATGTGAGGGGACCAACCACTCTGAGGCTCCGTGCATTGTGTGTGGTATTGTGTGCAGAACCTACTTGTTTGGTTGTGTTTTTTTAAAAACAGAGGTGAAGAGATGAAAATAGGTAATTGATTACAGTATAGTTCTTAGTTTATTAAAAGAGATGTTGAAATTTGTCTGTGCATTTTGTTTCTCTCTTAAATTGTTGACCTTGCTTCCCACTCCCAAAGGGGAAACTTAGGATTTTTCAGGAATTGTATCTTTTTTTTTTCCTGGAGATTTGGGACAGAATATCTTAAATCTTTCATTGTATCACAGTCCAGCTGAAATAAGATAGCTGAACAGAGGAATGGGTTGTTCATGATTGCTGTTGGTGTAGGGTCTTACTGAAAAACACTGTCTTCCATGTAAACTCCTGCTATACGGTGTTATTAGAAAGACCAAGCAGCTTTTGTGATACTGAGAATTTTGCATTTAAACAGCAGGAAGTATCTGAAATCCTTTTTCTCTTGGACTTTTTTGTATCAGCCCTGTCTGATGCATTAAAGATGTTATTCCAGATTAGACCATTTTCTATCTGGTGTTCTTTTTGTTCATTCTGTTCTTTTGAATATTTTTCAGATAAGGTTTGCCTGTCTCATCACTTTAAATTTCAGTTACTGGCATTTACAATCTGAATATTTCAGCTGGGAAACATTGCAGATAAAGCTGGCGTCCTACAGATAAGTTGCCTTCGCTGCAAAACCCTGCTTCAATATAGACTAGATCTTCTCTGTACAGTGGGTGAGGCAGATTTTATGAAAGGGGTAGCTTGTGGACATGTAATGAAAGGCTAATTTTGGTCTATGGCACACAGTGTTTTGGTTTATTATTTATAAGTGTGGTCTAATAATTTTCAAGTAGCTTTTTTTTTTTTTTTTCCCCTTTCTCTGATACCCTGCAAGGAAAGTGAAATAAGAACATAACTGTAGAAATAGTGGGCACACTTTATTCATGAAGTGCCCATTTGGAAAAAAGTTGGTTTTTTTCTCTCATGCCTGTGGGTGGATAGGTTAAACTGAGTGGAAGTTTAAGTCCATTCTATCATTTATGCCTGGATTTAGGGGCATGCAAGAAGGTGCCAAATATTTGTGTAACAATCTTGTTGGTCAAGACAGATGACGAGCTTCCATGAGTTAGAGGCATATTTTCCTGTAGCAGGATCTGCCCTGAGGCATACTTGGAAGAGAATTAAAGTTACCAAAGTCTTTCGAGGCCTGCAGTCAATAGAGTGTGGTAATTACTACCAATGAAAAAGACTTTTATCTGTTAACTTTGTTTTGGAGTGTACTCAAGAAATAAAAATAAATCAGTGTTTGATTAATATTTCTTTTCCCAGGGCTTCAAGAATGGATTTAGGTGAGGCATTACCTTCCAGGAATTCAGCAATCCACTTAGCTCAGTTTCAATGAGCTTGATTTGTCCATTACATTTCAAGCAGTTGTTGGTGATTTTCTGTTTACTGATTCTGAATTTAACATCAACTGCATTTAAAAATTAAAACAAAGCCCCCAAACCAAAACAAATAAACCCCTAGGGGACCTTCTGCTGATGTCTGCCGAGCTAAACAAATGGAGGGCATTCAGTTTTTTGCCTCAGGAGTGTTTGGCCAAATAGTTGTATGATGAAGAAAATGCGTCTTTCAGGGTGCAGGATTTTATACCTGGACTTGTTCTTAAAAACAATTTTTACTTGGTTATTTTACTTTAATGATAACACATCAAAAGCAAGTTATGTTCAGCAGAAGAAAACAGGACAGATGCTTCTTCAGAGACTGTGCTTGTGTGCCATGTTTTTATCTCTTTTAATCATAATGGGTGTGAGGTTGGCGTGGGTGGAAAGAGAGGACAGTCTAGTGTGGGTGGAAACTGAGAATAGTCTTGTCATGTCATAGCAGAAGTAGTCTGGTATTCAGAGAGAGAAGAGCACAACAGAGATACTGAACATAAACTTGTCAATGGCTGGATAATTTTTTCTCAGTTATGTTCCCTTTTATAAAGCCAAGAAGGAAATTATTTGCTCTGAATGAATTTAGAGGCATCTAAAGCAGTGTCTTGATTAAAATGCATGTGAGCTTCTGGTTCAGCCTTATAAGACCTTGGCTGTGCCTTACCTGGTAGGAGATGCTGAGGCAGCAGGATATGCATCCTGTCTCTCTCGTACTCAGCACAATGCTGGTTGGATGCACACCTGTGTTTTGTCTCTGAGAGAGCATTTTGGAATTCTGTTTGGAGTATTTAATTCTCTACTGAGAATAATACAGGGGGATACATGTTTATAGAAACATCAAAGGGCTTTTTGCACCACTGGTAATGGCTCTGTGCATGTTTTTGTGTGCAAGTAGTTGGTTGTACCTTCTGTGGGGATGTGGTAGGTAAAGTGTTAAGCAGCGTTTGTCTTGAGTTTAGAAGTACCAGAGCTGCTAATCTGAGCTGCAGGAAGAGATGGCAGCATTGAGCTGTGTGTCCAGGCTGTCTGCTCCTGAGACAGAAAGTACATGGTAAAGGGGAAGAAGAAAACCTTTCCACAGAACTAAAAAGTCTGGCATTACCTTGAATTTAGAGTGCCACTTGTTTCCATGCTATGGAATTTGATATAGAAAGTTGTATTTGCAGCTGTGTTGCGAGTCTGTGTCAGCCTCATGTACAATGCCAGTCACAAAGTAAGCTTGCCTACGTACCTTGCTTACAGTGGTCTAGATTACTATTTTGCTTCCAATACCTTGTATTTCTAAACATGTTTCCCAAATTGTGTACCTGTGCCAAATTCCTGTATCAGACAGCCAAGCATCCTGAGATAATGTAAATATGAAGGAAGTCGTGCTGCGGGGCTTTACCGCTCAGAGCTGCCAGTAGTGGCTGAGCCGGCAGACACAGCGTCTGAACCCTTCAGCATTTTAGTCAGCGGTAAGCTATTCCTTGCAATGAGTCATCCTGTCAATTGTGTTCTGTAAATGCCAAGCATTATCGATGTTGGATGTGCTGAAGATCTGAAATGTGCAGATTAAATCAGAAATAGTACCGTTTCAAACCAGGTTTGTGTATTTTAAATAAAACATCGTTTAAAAGTATGTTTAAAGGGATGATCTAAAACTATGTTGAAATATTAATGCCTCTTTGCACTCCTTGATGTCTGCTAGCAATTAGCTGTGCTTCTTTCAGGTTGATGAATTTGAAACTGATCAATTATCTGATAATCACTGTCACAGACTCATGATTATTGCTGGAGGATTGTCTTGGTTTCAATACTGCCATTATTTCAGAACTTTGCATATCATGTCTTTTCTAATACTGAGAGTAGTTTTTGTGGTTTGGCCTAATTATTTTTAAGCCCGTAAATGTTTCTCTGGGGTCAGCACAGTTGGTTCCCCCTCTGTTTTATTGTTAGAAGCACAGGAAGTCACGAATCAACTTCTGAGATAAGCAAAAGCTGAGTGTGACACTATTTCTTCAGCTTTTTAGCATCTTGCATCTGATGCAGAACGTTTGTTCTGTGGTGACATTGTCTAAAAAAAGTGTGATGTTTCTTGGCAAAGCATTAAAAAGCTTGGTGTTACTTTGGTACCAGAATTTTCCTGGACACCTCTGAGAAGTTTGAAGTAAAAAAGTAATTGCTGCTCTCAGGACAGATTTCTAGTGCATCCTGGTTTGTAGTGTATCGAGGACTGTGGTGTTGGGGTTGTTTTTCAGTGTCTCCAAGTGGTGTATACCATATACCTGTTCTAGAGATCACTGGAAAATTTATTTGGTTGGGTTGATAAATTCATATTTTGAGAGGACTAGTATTATGGCCACATAGCTGGCTTTTTTCAGTCCTTTCTTTCGTGCACAGCATACTCCAGGGCTGTGTTTTTTGATGACCACAGATAAAATAAAGCCAGCTCTGAACATGACGTCTGGCTTAAGATTGGGCACCATTATGGTGGTGCCTGAATTTTAGGGGCAGAAAAGAGCTGGTTTTGCCCAGGTGGAGCAACCAGGTAGCAGCTGCATCCATAGCCTGTCAGCTCCCTGCTGGGACGGAGGAAGGAGCAGTGCTGACAGGGAGAGGGAGTTCAGCAGACTCGAAGGTCTGGGATGGCTGGAGGCCACAGGCTGTGTGAGGAAGAGAAGCAGGAAAAGATGTAGCAAGGCTAGGCAGGAGGAGTAGGTAAAAAATGCCAAGTTCTCTCCACGATATTGAGAATTATTGCTGTGTATTATGGCTGTGTCTGACAGTAATTCATTAAAAAGCTAATGATTTTTGCATCATCTAATATTTATTTGGGAAGAAACTTTTTCTCATATGACTGGTTTTAATTTTCCTTCTCTGGGTTGGAACAGCTTGGTAAAGGGAGCTGGGAATTCTCCACAAGTCTTCCTTTGTTGAAGGATATTTTGAATAAGAATACCACATAATCTGTTATTTGAAAAGATTTCCTTGGAGTGGAAACACAGGTATTTTGTGGCATTTTTATTCTTCCAGGCCAATGTGATTGTGAAGGTAGAGTATGGTTGTGTTTCAGGACTGTAATATTTTACCTCCCATTGCATGGGCTTCGAAACAATGCAGCAAAGACATACCTTATTTTACCCTTTTTCTTCCCTGCCCCTTCCCTCCCTCCCATTTTCCTTCAATTTATATTCATAGCTTTACTTCCCTGGGGATAAAACTGGGTTATGGTCAATGAAAACAAAAGCAGAGGAAGAGGAGGGGTAGAGAAGTGAGTGTGTGTGAGAGCACGGAAGGGCAGGAAAGGGGTCCAGTGTCCGCATAGAATGGGAGTAGAGGAGTGAAAATACTATGCTGGTTATGGCTACTCTCTTCATCCCAGGCAAAACCAGGAATGCTTTCAGTAACCTGTGGTGGTGCCTCTGGATGTAACTACGATGTGGACCACAGTGGGTTGGAATGAGGCCTCGTGTCTTGAATGGAAAGCATTTACAAAGTTGAAAAAGCATTGGTTTTGAAGACTGGGAATAGGTTCAAATTTTGATTCATCCAAACTGTTTTTGTCGCATATTGGGGGAAAAGAAAGTAAAATTAAATTTATTGAAGAAACCTTAACTTAGCATTTGTTGGTTCACTTCTTGCATTGTTAGAATGTGGATGCTGATGTATCCAAAATGTAACTTAAAGAAATTGAAATAGACAGTAGTTTATTTTTTTTTTCAAGCTAAAGTTCATCCCTGTTTGCTTCTACTCCCAGTTTCTGAAGTGGAATTGAGGTACATGAAACCTTTATCAAAATATAACATGAACTTACCTTAAAACATGGAACAACAAAAGGATTTTTGTAATACTTTATTTATAAAGTTGTTCTCAGTACTGTTAATACTGCATAGTCTGTCTGTCTTTGAGGAGAATTTGTTGCCTGGGGAAAATTTTTAATGCTAAATTTGACTGTGGTTGATCTCATGCCTTTTTTTTTTTTGTTCTTCTCATTTTACATAATAGGTATAAATGACCAAGGACTGTACAGAGTTGTGGGGGTGAGTTCAAAGGTCCAGAGACTTCTGAGTTTGTTGATGGGTATGCCTCTATTTTACAAATATTATTTTTTCAATATTTTATTTCATGCTGATTTACTGTGAATATTTAGTTTTTAAAGCGTCTACCAGTACTTGTTCTTTATATGTGCCAAATCTAGTTTGCTTTGGTCCATGCAAATAATCACCATATCATTGTATGTTCTGCTAGTTTAGAAAGACCTAGATTAGTTTGTAGGAATACACTAAAGCTGCAATGAGACTTATAGGAGCAAATCATGGGCTTTGTGCAAGGTTGGTGTAAGTGGGATTAAGCAGCCTAAGTTGAAGACTGTGATGAGAAAATTCAAAATATCACATTCAAGAAAGTTTAAAGCTTGTTGCTTCATTGTTAGGAGTTTCCACCTTTTTTCTCCCTTGTCTAGGATGTGCAGGTATACACGCCCATGCTTGTCTTTAGTTAATCACTATGCAAAATCAGACGTTTAGTTTAAGCCTACTGGCAAAGAGCTCCTTGGTTTAAGAGGAGCAATATGATATACGTATTAATAATAATAATGTGTCAAGGCAAGAGACAGATGGAGAAAGGATTTGTTTTTATAAACTTAGTAATATAACTCTTATATGTGGGTAATGTCTTAGGCTCTTTTATGTACCTAGTTAGCTATATTAATTCTCAGAAAATTTTTTTCTCCCTTTTCTTTCTGGACATTTTGATGCAGCTTTAATCCCTGTGACTGTAGTTCTTTTGCCACTCTGTTGTCCCTAGGGGAAAAAAGCCCACAACAAAACAAACCAAAAATCAAAAGTATTGGCACCTGGATGAAATCCCTCATCTGCCTGATATCTCACTAAAGTAGTAGCCATGACTGCAAAATGTGCTCTGTTTCTCCATTTCTTGTCCTGAGCAGTGACAGTACATGAAGTCAGACAAGACCACTGGGATTAGTTCATTTTTATAGAGCTTCCAAACCTGTCACTTGACAGCAAAGGTCTGATTCTCAGGGATTCATTGGTATGCAAAGAAGCTTGTTTGCAGTTTGCACCAGGCTCTTCTCCAGAACCATGCATGCTCCATCTGTGCTGATAACACAGTGTTCTTTGGCACTGCAAACTGGAGGAAGCCAGAAAGTGAATTCATTTCAGTACCCCAGACATTATGTGAATGACAAAGCGCTTTTATATATTATATGCTGCTGTCAGTTCAGTGCCACCTGTAAGACTTTTTCTTTTCCTTCCTTTATTTTTTCAAACAGGCTGTCTCTTCAGAAATGATAAGACATCTTGAGGCTTGAGGACCTGCATGTCATATCAGTCTGTCATAATGACCTTGCTAAATATTAATTTATGGTGTCTTACTTTAATCAATATTAACAGCACCCTGAAGTACTCCATTAGTGCACGTAAACCTGCCTATATCTTTAAAGGATTGTAGAAAAAAGGCTCCTTTTGGAAATACGAACTGGTATTAATAAAAATGACTGATCTATAACAGATTCTCATAGCTCATAGAATATGCTGAGTTGGAAGGGGCCCATCAGGTTCATCGAGTCCAGCTCCTGGTCCTGTGTTGGAGTTAACCTCAGTAAAGAACCACCACCTTCAGCCATTGACCATGGGAAGAATGATGTGGTGTCACTCAGAGAGTCTCATTTAAATGCGTTTGATATAATAAGATGCCTTTCAGTTTTGTACTTACTTGGGTGTGCAGGTCTGGCAGATGGATTTTCCTTGTTGCCGTTATTGGTATCCAAATTAAATAGACTCAGGTTGCCAGTGTTCAGTAGCAGCTGGAAGAGTTTACTGGGGATTCCAGCATCTGCTTTTAGTAATTTTTTTAAAATCAAAAACATCTTTTGTCGTTCCCAAGATTCATGTATTTACTTAACATAGGAAAAATACAGTGGTGCCAAGACAAGGCAAAATAGTGAACAGGAAAAAGTTAGGGTGCAAGCAGGTGCTCTTTTCTGATGTTTTGTTGAAAGTGATCCTGTCTGTGCTCTTTATCTGTCTGTCCTCAGAGAAGAATAAAGAGGGTTTCTTTTTGATATACAGTGGTACAGAGAATTTAAAATGACTGATTAATCTTTAATCCTTTGTCTCTGGGCATACTATTAGATACCTTTTTATATGAAAGATTTTTTCAGAATCATAAAAACCTCATATTAACTTTCTGTATTTTGAAATGTTTGATAAGATTTCAAAGTATTTTAAGCTACTTGTCATTGACCATGAGGTTCACAGTTGGAAAGGCCCAATGTGCAAAGAAAGTCTTCCTAAAGGTAACCAGGGACATAATAGCATGTAGTTTTGTCTCTTTTTCAGAATATTTTCTGTAGAATTTTAGAAGGTACATTAATAGTCAGGAGAGTATGAGAAGACCAATGTGTGCTTTTCTGATACTATGAGTGCTTAGATTTTAATCTGTAATGCAAAAATGTAGTGAAACTAAGTCTTCTGTAAAATAAGGCTCAACAATTAAATACACAATTCTAATGTTAATTTTGCAATTAACTTAGTTCTTGAAGTTACCTGTAACTGACGTTGTGATATGGTGATTTACTTTGCAACAAAGATCTTGTTTAAATTTGAGAGGCATTTGCTAAGGAGAATGCTCATTACCTTCTAAGGGAAAATGTTGAAATAACAAAATATCTCATTGCAAACAGAGATAGAGAGTTAGAAATTCCAGCATTTTGAGAATCTGTTGTAAGCAATGCAGAGTGTGTCGTCAGCCATCAGGAGTCTCAGTTCTGGCAATGTGTCAGGGGCTGATTCCTGTTTCATCAATGATCAATAGATTAGATCTGTGAACAGATTAGAGATCTGATGTGGTTCAGCTCATACCCACTGCCTACATGGACTTCATACCAACCACTCCGCAGGTCAGCTCTCATACAGACTTGCTTGTGGGGAAATAAGTGCAGAGGACTTGCAGTTTCTACTGATGAGTTCAGATTTCATTTCTGATACTCTCTGGTGTGAAAAATGCCAGTTTTTATGTGTTACAGAAGAAAACTTTCAGGTACTTCTGCCTTTTCAAAACTAGCAGGTTTCCAAGCAATTACACCAAATTCTTTATTGTTTTATGGGTAGTAGATGGCAGTGCATGCACACCTACTGCAGGCATATTGCAGAGCGAATCTCCTCCTAACCTAGTTTAGTGAACTGGACTGTTTTTATAAACTCTGGCTGCCTTATTGTCAGAAAGATTTGCATAACATTTAGAGCTGATCTGTCAAAAGCTGTTTCATAAATGTGCACGGTTATTTTTATATGCCTGAAGTTGCCATTCAGTGCACAGTGGCTGCTACGTGAACAAGTAGCATGAAAACTAGTAGAGTAATTTTTTTTCTAAATTTTGGTTGGAGCTCCAGTTCTTACAGTGGTCTGGGCTGCTTGAAGTGGAGGGAAAAAATGGAGCAGGAATAATGCAATCCTTTGGGTGGTGGGGCACAGAGGACGACTGGTAGGACAACTGTCAAGCGGCAAGTGAAAGAAATGTCTTTAAGTCTTGATGGCTTCTACAGTTGAACTGGGGATCCTGGGGGCTGGCACCGGGGCCCTTTTTATGTTGTTCTCCAAGAGATAATGAAATGTTTCAACAATACCTTCTATTTTTTATTTTAAGAGGCTTGCTTTGGAATTCAGACGCTTGCTGTTTTCCTCCTGAAATTCATCAACAAATTTCAATGAACAGAGTGCATACTTTGAATGTAAAAGCGGTTGATGATTATGAAGCAGCTATTTAAAAACTGGATATTACAGAGTGGTTTAGTAACAAAATCCCCATAGATTTTGCTAGTTTCTGATGCGATGGCAGTTTTTATTTAATTAATTCAGTAGACAGGTTTTCTTCTCAGAAAAGAGAATTTGAACATGGAAACAGCTAGCATGCTAAAACAAGGGGGAAAAAAGCTTATTCCTGAGACAATCTTGAGTATTTTTGGTGGTGGTTGTCTAGTAACAGTTTGCTAGAAAATGTTATCTGACTTGTATTTTAAAATGAGATTTAAATAATTGATATAATGAGGGAGAATATTCAGTTACAGAAATAATTGCTTGGCACAGCTTTTAGAACAAAATTATTTAGTCCCAGTAAAAGGACTGCGCCTTTAATCAGGGATCCTAATTTGATTTTTTAGATGTGTCTGTCATTTGTCTGACAAGCCAAGTAACAAATGAATTCTGAATTGTATGAACTGGTCAACACGTAATCTGTGTCAGCTACTGCTGCAGTTCACTGTAGTGACCCACAGAAATATGCAGCAATAACAGAAGCTCAAGAACTTGAAGTTATCAAATGCATTGGGCTAGTCTGACCATAAATGTGTCAGCTAGCTCTTGCTTCTGGTTTTGAGGCCAAAAAGATTTGGGTTTTTTGGTTGGTTGTTGGTTGTTTTGGAGATTTTTTAATTGCAAAACATTCCAGTGTGCTCTGTTGTTTTCTATCTTCTGTCAAAACCTGATGGGTCAGTCAGACAAACCACTCAGTCTGACCAGTCTTGTTACAAGACTCTGTCAACTAATCTGGTGAAAGGTGGGAGTTGTGTGAACCTGACAAGCAGACAAGTTATTTTTTGTCCTGGTCAAGTAAGGGAAACATTCAGGCCCTCTTGTAGACAAAACTTACTGAAAGCCAAGAGTCCTTTTGCTACTTTTGGAGCACTTAAAGGTTTTTACAGAATATAAAGGGTCGTACTGCACTGTGGCTGTTTCCATCAACAGTTAATAAGCAAAACTATGGAAAGAAATTGAAAATATTTATTAGTGTACTTGCACTTTAAATAATGAAAGAAAAGAGAAAAAGAGAAGTGGCACTTAGAGGATCTTTTTGTTTCCTAAACCGTTTTTACACATCTTTCTGTGTTTGTGTACATCTCTGTGTTTAATTAAAGGTGTGAAAATTTCAATTGCTATAGAGGTCTTCTTATATGAAAGTGATTTTTAATCATTATGGAAAAAAATCAGCAGTAAATTGTTCTGAAAACAAAATGTAGAAATGGAATTGATAAGGGAGTTTGGTTATTAAGCCTTCTTAGTATTAACTAATCATAAAAAATATGTACTGCTTCTATGTTCACGTGAGGAAATACATTGAATTTTATAATGTATTGCTGTTCGTGTAGGGCATGCTGATTTAGAATTCCCTTTTTTCATGTTCCTTTTTTTCTTTCTGATTATTTTCTAGATGCAAAAACCTGCAACGAAGTTGACCTGGAAAACTCTGTAGATTGGGAAGTGAAGACAATTACTAGTGCTATGAAACAATATCTGCGGTAAGGCTCTTCCTCATTTATCCATTTTTTTTAGACTATAAATTCTTATTCTAATTCCCTTGTGCGATGTGTTAAACTATGTTACTTACTTTTCCTATATTTTAGAATAGAAGCTAATTTTGTGCAAATACCATGTTTGTTATTTGTCTTGGGGGAAGGAAAATAGTTTAGCAACACTAATACATTCATGTGAGACAAGCCCCAAAAGGCTTTTGTGTTAGACACATGAGCATTTCACTAGTGGCTCAGAAACCTGAATTGTTAGTAAACTTGCTAAGAGTCACTACTGAGAGTTAGCTAGGATTGGTGAAATGTTTTGCCTCTTTGTATTTTGCTGTGGTAGAATGAAAAGGGAAAAGGTTGTGAAATTTTTAGTATTTTCCTCTCCCTTCTGACCTTTGCTCTGATGTTCTGTGTGCAATAGTCATAATATTTTAGGTGTTAAAATTTTTAAATAAGAATTTTAAATGTATTCTCTATTCAAGTGGTTTTGCCAATTCCTAATCAAGTTATTTAACCAAACTGCTTAGGAACGTAAAATGTAGAACTTTTGTCTATCCCTTGTAGTGTAGCACAAATACGATATTTTTAATCTGCTATTTTTATTAAAATATTACTACGACCAATATCAAAGAATCTGCAGAACTGTTGTAAAGATACAGGTCTTACAGAGTGTAGAAAAGAATAAAAAAGAAAAAAGGACGAGAGCTCGCATAATGAAGTACTTCTTCCCTGCAGTATTTCTTATCTGAGTGTTTACTCCAGTATTTCAAAAGCATCAGTATAGTCAATTTGATAAACGGTTTTAGCTCTGGTGATGATGGTGGTTGTTGTGTTAAAGGTTTTAACTCTGATGTTTTAACTCTGATTTCCATTACTCAGTACATTTTTCATTGATTACTAAGGTTTTTAATTTCAATTTTTCCATTTGAAATGCTTTAGAATTTTGATTTGAGGATGGCTGCTGTTAAGTGAACTTGTCTTCCCAGTAAGGCATTGGCTTGTGAGCTGTAGTATTCTGAAACAGTAATAAAGAATTACACAGTCTATGTGTACAATCTTCCTCTGAGAAAGAATCTTGATGTTGTAATTGGGAAAAATACCTTATGTTAAACTGGAGGCATCTCTTCAGCCCATGCAAGGTGAATGGATGCATTCAGTCTTATTTTCCCGATAATACCAAGTTTTCTATTTGAGCTGGAAATCATTGAGTTCAAGGGTCTCTGTAAAAACAGTTGCTTCCAGTACAGGGATTATACTAGTGAATGTTAAAAAAAGTTTCCTGCTTAGAGGAAATAGAGATAGAAAAGAATATAGTTAAATTTATGTCATCCTTGTTTTACAGAAGCCTTCCAGAGCCACTGATGACATATGAGTTGCACGGAGAATTCATCGTTCCTGCCAGTAAATAAATGACTGTAGTTCAAATAGAAATTTTTTGTTGTAGTACTGTTGTGACCTTGGGAGCTCTCTGCAAATGCAGTTTCAGAAAAATTCTTCAACACAGTAAAAATAAAGGAACATGAAATATGAATGATTTAAAAATATGTAGGTTTTAACCCATTTTCTATTCTAGTATGTGTCGCATACAATGTGACTGTGTAGCACCGTTTTAACTTTTATGGAGCAACTTTGGGTAGACATTCTAAACATTCATATCAGTTGTATAATGATAAACATCTACTTAATCTGTGATTTATTTTTTTTTTTACCTTCCATTTATGAGTATGAAGCTCAGTAAAAGGAAATACACTAATTTGAGCTCATTGGAGTCCTTAGAGCACAGCTGCCTGACCCTTGTTTTCAGTGCCTTGTTAGCTCTGCATCTAGGCTGGCTTGAATTTCTCATCTATTAGTAGAAGAAAGAAAAGAACAGGCCAGATTACACTGTGGTAGTTCAAATACAGACTTGGAGAAGAGATAACAGCATTTGTAGCTGTACACAGTATCTGGTGTATATGGAATTTTTTTGGAAGAGGTTAGAGGGAAACTGTGTAAGAAAATTTTTGGCTAAGTATCAAACAGATATTTAGCTGATTTTCTTTCCAGCCTGTAGCACTTCTGGCAAACTGTGGAAAGCAAAATTAAACTATGAGACGATTGCTTTATCATCTTTGCATTGCTATAATGACTTTCCAGGACTGCAGAATGTGTTTGCTTGTGGTCCTTAATTCAAAATGAGAATTAGCTCAGGAAATTCATTGCCAAAGCACATGCTAGAGGCCAAGTGCTTAAACTAAATTCAACACCCTTACCTAGATGGTGAGTCTTCTCGTTCGTATTGGAAAGTGTTAAAATAATTTCTCGACTTCAAAAGTTTTGCCAGCAGTTTCTCAGTTTATTTTTCATTCTCTTATTTTCTAGTCTCTTTCAATAAGGGAATTCAGTTGAAGTTAGATGTTTCAAATAGTACAGTGTTCATAAGTAGTAAACAATTCCGTAGGGGAGTTGATTCTGGGGAGGGAAATTTAATCAACATTGCAGATCTGAGTTACAGTATACTTAAAAATAGGTAGTCACTGCTGTTTCCTATGTTGGCTATAAAAAAACCAACAACACTGGAAATAGTAAGGAATATCCTTTTCTCTGAAGCTACTGGGGGAGGAGTCAAAATTAAAATGTTCTTTTGATTTTGTTTTCTTTATACATATCAGGGTAGATTGAAACTAGATGAGCTTTGACTGTACCTTGTGATTCAGTTGCTTAGCCATTCTTTAATTAGAGTTTGTGATGTCTTCTTAAAGTCTCACTTTAAAGAAGGCCTATGCTTTCCTGGCTGTCGGAATTTTGATTAGCTCACTAGAAGTCAAATGCTTTGCTTTTTGGGAGCCTTTTCTCTTGCAATCTATGCAGAGATGTTCACTGCAAAACAATAAAACACAGCCCTAAAATCTGTAGCAATATGCGAAGAAAAAAAAGAGGTGAAGCAATATGCACTGAAGAAATATGGTCATATTTTATATGAAATACAGTTAGCAATCAAAGTTGCCATAGAGCAAAATGAGACCTGATCAGTGGTCCTGGTGTCAAACTTTCTTGCATTCAGAATAGGTTCTAAATTTTTCTCTTTCTGTACTTTCTAGTAACTGTTATTGTAGACAATAGAAATACTTCCATTCCTCTCATTATAACCACTGCTAAGATGTCATTTTGTTATTTAATGTGTCTTTGAGAAACAGGAAGGTGGTTTATTTTTATCTGTTACAGAATCTTATTTTTATCTGTGTACAGTGAAACCTGTAGGGTTCAAATTATTCAATTCAACATGCAACAGACAAAAATAAAAAGCTCTTTGCTTATTTTTACTGTATTTCTGTACTGTACTATGGGGGATGCCATTATTATTCAGAGCCTTCATTGTAGTAATCTCAGAGTTATTTTGCATGTTTATTCTTCTGTGACTTCAGAAGTCATTAGATTTTCTAACCATGTAAATCTTCTGCACACATTAACTTGTGCGGTTTCCAATGCAAGTAGCATAAATGCAGTATCATTAGCTGCACAGTACCAACAAAACTGAGGTCTAATCACGAGGACAATCAGTTAATGATGCTAAAATGTAAAGCAGTACAGTTCCTCTCCGTGGCACCCAGTAACATCGCTCCTCACCTTGCAGTGTAGTTGTAAGCAGATGAGTCCAATGCAGCAAAACAATAACTGCAGCTGTCAGTTGTTAAAAATAGATTAACAAAGGCACCCTTTTGCAGGTGGATTGAAAGATGAGCTCTCAAAATAAGCAAATAAGCTGAGAATTCTAGAAAAATATTACTTGTGAAAACAAAGCACATATGTTCAGCATTGCTATGTTTGGAGACACATAAGTGGTGAAGCAAAGTGTGTGCAGTATGTTTCCGTGCAGGGGTGGGAGAAGGTTTGTGTTTGTGTGGATTTTATTTTTATTTTTTGAGATAGTTATTTATTTTTATGTCCTATAGAAAGTGGGAGTCCTGAATCTCGAGTCAGTGCTGTTCATTTCTTGGTCCATAAACTCCCAGAAAAGAACAAAGAGATGCTGGAAATTTTGGTGAAACATTTAGCAAAGTAAGTGTTCTGACGTGCTTTCCTACCTCGTCGGAATTCTTGTCTTTACCTTCATTTGACTGCAAAGGGCCTTAGTTAAGCATGGCTGGAGCCGGAGCCCATCTCGGTGCTGTCGCACGCAATACCAAGAACCAAACGTGCAAAAGCAGACAAGACGTTTCACTCGTGCCGTGTATATTTTGGCAGGAGAGAAAGAAACCTAATACCTTAATGAAGCCATATAAGTATTTACTTTAACAGCCCTGCCAGCAGTTGAGGGTTTGATTGAAGTGAGAAAGGGAACATTATACTTTCTTTTTGCGAATTCTGGCGAAATGAATAGTGGAGATCTGTTAGCAAATTTAAGTTGGTTTCTCACTTGCCTTGGTCCAAGGCTAAGTGCATTTTATATATTTAAGTTCAGTAAGAGACTGGGTTTGCTTTAAATTGCCAGTGGAAGAATGGCTTTTCAGTTTTCTGGAATTTAGTAAGACTTTATTTGAAGAAACTCTGCATAAAACAAACTTCTAAAACATAGATTAAGGAAATGTAATGTTTTCATTCGTAGACTGCAGTTTCCAACTTTAATGGAAATTTTTCATAACCCATTTCCTGTTTTTTCCTTCAATTCTTTTCAAAAAGTGTTTCAAAGCATTCCAAGAGGAATCTAATGACTGTGGCAAACCTAGGGGTGGTGTTTGGACCAACCTTAATGAGGCCACAGGAAGAAACTGTAGCAGCCATCATGGACCTGAAGTTTCAGAATATCGTTGTCGAAATCCTG
Source organism: Grallaria varia (assembly GCA_013396735.1). Lineage (NCBI taxonomy): Eukaryota > Metazoa > Chordata > Aves > Passeriformes > Formicariidae > Grallaria > Grallaria varia. Next base: position 504,456 of record VWZG01004776.1, read on the forward strand.
ATAGAAAATCACGAGAAGGTAAGTTTTGCTACATCTTCGCATTTCTGAGCATTGTCTAAACTGATCTGTTAGCCTTAATGGGCAGTGTGGAGTTAAGACTGATGTTACAAATAGCTTGATTCTAAAGAATATCCTCTATACACTGCATGCTTTTGGTTATTTATACTTGATAGTTATTCCTATTCATAGGTGAAATGGACTTTTGAAATGCATATTTCCTGACAATAGTAGTGCTTCTGCGTGTGTAGCACACCAACAGATTTGCATTATGATATTTGTGTATGTTTTTTGCTGAGCAAAAGTGATACAAAACTGAAAAAGAGAAAACCCAGGCTCAGTTTTAAGCTCTTCCTTTAAGTACTTTGACCAGGGTTTGAATTTATTGGTTTGTGTCTTCTTTCTTTCTTAGAGTTCTCAGAGTAAAAAGAAGACTTTACTCTGAATTTTATGTGTAAAAAGCCTTATGAGAGAGCCAGGTATTAGCATTTCCTTTGTTTTCAGCTGAATGTGTGCTATTTTAAGCCTTTGTATGCTGAAAATAGAAGTTGTTGCTGCTGTAGCAGTTGCCAGTTGCTAAAGTGCCTTACATGTAGAAGGTACTGTCCAGAATATCATTGCCTGTAATCTGGGATCTAAAATTAAAAATAATAATAAAAAAGGCCTTTACTGGTCTCTCCATGTGGGTGCTCCTCTGGTAGTCCCTTGTGTCTAAGCTGACTTCTGTAACTGGATGTTTGAGGTACTTTGTACTGGGAGATGGACAGCATCTCCCTCACTCTTATTGTCAAAAAAAGTGCTTTGGAAAAATCCCAAGATGTGCTTTTCCCTCTTGTCCTTTCTTAGGCACTCCGAGCATTGAAATAGTTATTTCCTTTAAAGGCTAGCAGTGTTGAAATTGGCTATCTAAGTCAAGTGCTATCTACTCAAAATAATGTATGTCTCGGGTTTTCCTGACAATGTAATTACATTTCCTCCCTGATTGATACAGGCTGGACAAAGCTTCTGTTGGCATAGCTGTGTCCACATGGTGGGTTTTGTTGGCCGAGTTGACTTAGGGTGTAATGCTGCCCTCACACGCACACTGAGCAGATATGGTATTGTTCTGTTGGAAAAACACTGGGCTGCAGATGTGGCTCAAATTCTAAGCACTAAATATGCCAAGAGCTGTAAGCCATGCTATTAATTTTGGACCTTATAAATGAAAGTAAACCTTGCAGTAAGCTCTTGACTTTAAAGCTATTGCAGTGACCGCACAAATTTAAGAAAGTAGAGAGAGAGGGAGTGAGCAGAGCCAGGGTGTTTTAATAACATATGGATGTTGAGTTATGCTCGTTCAAATCACTAGACCACCACAGATTAGCACCATCCTAGTCTTGTGCCAGCTCAGTCACATGTCTTTAAAAACCGGCCATCAATTTTACATTTGAAACATTAGTTTAGTGACCTTTCTTGCTCCTGTGAAAATGTAGAGAAACAGGGAATGGAAAGTACATCATTATATTACTGCATCATTTTCCATAATTCCTTGGTTTTATGCCTTCTTTAGAACTAGAAGGGTATACTTTTTTAAGGGATTTCTTTCATTTCACTGCACTTTCTAACGGTGAGCTTGCCATCAGTGTTCTGCCTGCAGCAACCTCTCCCAGGCTAGAGCTGCTTCCAACATGCAAGGCAGCCCCAAGTGTGACCTCTGTGTATTTATAACAAAGGCAATGGAGAGGTGTGTTAATGCATCACAAAAATTTTATAGCAGGACTGAATATGTTGCTTTTACAAGTGAGCCTTCACAATTTGGGGCAGACCAAGGACCTACTTTTAAAGGCAAGCAGGGTCATTGTCAGTCTAATGTTCATTTTATATTGCTATTTTGAATTTCTATGCATTTCACTTTCTTAGAGACTTGTGTTAAATAAAAATATCTATAGCCCTGGTGAAGTCCTAGGAAAAGTCACCAGCTGTAGGTCAAAATATTTTAAAATATTTTATTCCGCCATTACTCCACCTCTGCTAATTTTTAGCAGCTTCTGCTAATAGGAGCAAAGTTTGGAATTGTAGGAGGGTGATGGAGACAAAATGGAGGTACACTGACACAAACAGACTTGAAGCAACACTTCACACTTCATGCATATGTAATTTATGGCTCTGGTACTCTGCAGAAAGGGATTTCTTTTTCCTGTGTAGCAAATTAAATTCCTAACTTTCAAACTGTAGAAGCAATAGCCATTGGCATTTCTGCTTTAAATACAGTAACTTGGTAGGCAAAATGGTAAAAAATTGTGATTCCTCAAATATTTTTAAATTCCATCAATGTTCATTATGTCTCGTGTGGATAGGTTTATTGAACAAGATTCACTTTTCATTTTTAGGAGGAGGCATAATTGGGTTACTAGCTTTGAAATCCTGGTGCAGTTATTCCGCTATCATCACTCTGTTGGGTTCTAATTAGAGAATTTCTATGCAATTTATGTGTGAAAACCTGTATATGAGGACTTGCCCTGCGATAAGAATGATGCATAGTGAATAAGCTGGGAGGTTTTTTTAAGTGTTGTTGATATGTCCATTTATTTCCTGCTGGCTAAAAACAGTCAGTACCACTCTCCCCTTGCTTACAGGCTGCATACATACTTCCAAACCATGCCTGGGAGCCAGTTCTAGTAGGCTGAGGATGAGATGTTTTGCAAAATCAGAGCAATGCCGAGACTGGAATACTGAAGCTAGATCACGCAGCCTGATGTGTTGATTAAATGGCATTAGAAATGTGCAGGGTTTAGGACCAGGAGAGGGGTAGGAGAGCATCAGGGAAAGAATTGTTTAGCTTTTGTTCTTGTCAGTTATGGACAAGTCAGGCAGAGCATTTCTCAGTGTCCAGTCAGAAGGTGAGCTGTAGAAGCAGATCTCTATTTTGAAAGAAGAAACAAAAAAACTAGACCCAAGCTGAGATAATATTTTACCCAGAACTCTCAGTACCACCTTCTGTGGAAATGAGGCCAGTCCAGATGAAAGCCAGACCCGTGGATTGTCTTGCTTGCTGCTGTCATACGGCTATAGGGGAAGGCCAACCAGATATGCCAAGCAAAGTAGGAGCATGTTCAGGTTTGATATTAAATGATTTTTCCGTAATTTTTCCCTGGAGTTTTCATGTTTTGTGCTGACTGGGCTATGTGTACCAGCACTCTTGTTTCCCCTGCCTTTGCAGGTCTTTAAGGTCAGCGTCCCTTCATACTGGGCTGTCTTGTCCCCTTCTACCTGGCCATATCTGTCTGGTCTCCCTTAATTTTTATGCCCCATATCTTTCTCTTCACCAAAGAAGCATCAAGAAATTCTTGTTTGTATCTCATCGTTGTGTTTATTTTGCTCAGAGGTAACAAGCTCAGGTGCTGACAGCAGCTGTGCTTGTACAATGCCTGGGACAATCTTGGCCTTTAGGTAATCCTCTAATGAGAAGTGTTAGTCAACTTGGGTCCCCTGAACAGGTTTTGATTTCTGTGCCTCCCCCAAATGAGTTTCAAGGGTTTAAAATAAGTTTTCTTCCCAAGGGTTTCACAGATTGGCAAGTCTTGGACGTCTCTGCTCTTCTGATCTTTCCTCTGACTCACGGTGAGGAAGAAGGGTGGTCCACTCCACAGCAGCACCAAGAGCGTGCACATGCTCATCTTGCTGTTTGTTATAATGTTTTGGCATCTTGTTAGGATGAATGGCACTATTCAAAGGACTTGTTTATTTGCCATTTAGAGATGCCTCAGTGGTAACGTGAGCCATTTTGGTTTCTCAATTCCCTGAACATTATTTTAAGTAGGAAAAAAGAAATGCGCCAGGATAAAAAAAGTCTAACAAATAAAAGATGAGGGAGGAGGTTGGAATAAAAATCTCAGTGGGACTGGAAGATTTAAACCAACATATGGGGGAGGAAAGAATAGTGAGTACAAATAGGCAAGATTACAAAAACAGAAAGAAGATGAAAATTACAGTGAAAGAAAACTATAAGGAAAAAGCGAGGGGCTAGACAGAAGTCCCTTCTGGAGACTGAGAGGCCAGAGTCTTCTGAAACAGAATACGCTTGGTAAAAGATATCTTTTTCTAGAATTCCAGCAACCTATGGGCAAAATTTATCTCAAAGACATTCATTCTGAAAAACTCAGTAGTTTGTATACATACATATGGCAGGCACCGTTTCTCCATTAATCTTTTTATAATGGGAAAAGATTTTACAAACTTTAGACAAAGTAAGTCTTTGTTTTAGCTTTGATTTGTTCAAAACAGTTTTATGTGGAATTTTTTAAAGGAAATATGAATGTTTTAATTATTCTTAATTTGGGCACTTCTATGTTGTTGTGTTTTTTTTGAACTAAAGGGAAGAGAAGAATTTAATAATACTGAGCTCTTAAGCCAACATCAACTTCATGTAGTAATCCCTGAAAAATCTTTAGTCTTAAAACGTATTACAGTGCATAACACATGCAGTATTCATGAGGCAGAAGGAATGGAACCTGGTGAAATCAATTGTTGGTTTTAGAGTATGAAGCAGCCCAGTCACGTGTCTCACTTGGCGGTCAAGCACTTCTGTTGCAGGTAAATCCTTTGGAGCAGCACTGCTGTCATGTAAACTTAGGACTATTTTTTGGCAACGCAGCAGATCTTTTGAAGGCCCACTGAAGGGCTTGTTTCAGCTTTCCTGTTGATTTGCCTCTGACAGCAGTGCCGTGTAATCGTGGTGGTTTGCTGTGGTGCAGCAATTTGAAACCTCCCCAAGCTGACTGTTTCTCAAGTCAACACATATTTGACTTGGTGGGGGTAAAAATTACATTAAAGGGTCTCATTAGGGCAGAGTTTGTGAAAAGATATGTGAGCTTCAGTTCAGGAAGGTATTCAGAACCTGCTTAGCTTGAAGCATGTAACTAATCAGAACTGTCATTGGAACTAGTCCTGAACTTAATTCTAATTACATGCCTTAATGATTGGCTGAATCTGAAGCAGAAAGGGCAACAGGCACAACAAAAAAAAACTCTGATAGGAGTCAGAGCAGCTCTTTAATTCCACAGTGTGTGCAAACTCTTTAAACCTTTTCTCTGTGCTGGGGATTGGAGAAAGCCCCTCCATGTGAGAGAGACACACACCTGGTGCAGTAAATTGACAGGAAGTTTTTTTTGTTGTTGTTGTTTTGTAGGGGTTTTTTGTTGCCTTTTTTTTTTTTTTTTTGCTTCTTTTGTTTTTTTCTTCCCAAAGACTACAGTTTTCTAAATCTTCATTTTGTTCATGCATAGTCAGGAGATTGTATATTGAATCTCTCTGTACTCAGGTTTGTGACATTAGAAGGAGTCTGGATCAGTACCTGGGTTTGGTATGTTGTTAGACTGGTCCAACAGAAACAAAACATGTACTGTGAGAAACCATATTGCATTACCAAGGAAAATAAAAAAAGAAGTCATGGATAGAAGAGATCTACTGAAGTGGCGTGCTACAAATACATGGCACATACGAATAATACACGGACTTCTGATTTCTTGATTTCCCTACCTTATTTCCAGCTAATTTGGGGAAACTTCCCTCAACTGCATATGAAATTTCGAAGTGATACAGATTTCATCTTCCACTGCCCACAAGCAATGCTCCTAAGTAAACAGAAAGGATGATAAGGGAGTGGAATTCAGTATTAGTTGACTAATATTTGCTTTGGTCTTGATTGGTTAAGGTGCCGTGCTTGCATGCATTGAGGAGGAGGCAAAGGAGAAGTCCTTATGGAGACTACCAAAATGGGTGCTCTTAAAATAAAATTTTGCTAGTCAAATGAAATATTCTATAAAATATTGCAGGAGACTTGGAGAGGAAAACATTATAGTGTGTCTCAAGAGTTTAAAAAGTAGGTTTTTATGCAGAAACTGTGACATAAGAATGACAGTTTTCAATGGTTAGTGAAATTTTGAGTTTAAAAACTCTTTTTTTCATTTATACTGGCTAAACTGACCTGAATATCATCATGTATAGTCATTGCTAATGGAGAATAGTGCGATATGTGTTTATGTATTTGCATGTACTCCTTAAAATTCTAGTAAGCTTTTGCCTTACTAGAAAGGTTGGAGTATTCCAAACCATTACACAGATTTTTTGTATAAACAATATGTGGCAGTCAGCTGATAATACTTTATTTTCATGTGCATGCTACTTAGACTAATAAAGCTTCGGTACTTCATTTAGACACACAATAGAACAATATGCTCCTTGCCTCCAAAGACCCTATAGTCATAGTGCAAGGTAAGAAACGTCTTTTTGCAAAAACAAAGAGCAGAAAATATTCTACCGAGCAATAACGATGTCTGTGTAATGGCAACAAGGAAATCTGTGAAAAAAAGAAAACACTAGTGAGGCAGCGCAGTTGGCTGCAGTTGGAACAGTGTTGTTTGCAAAGATCTTGGAGGTCTCGTCATTTCATTCTGGTGCTTTGCTCAGTGATAAGGGGTCACCTGTAGGGTTTTATTCTCAATATGTGATTATTTATATTTCTGTTTTTAAAGTTTGTAGACAGCTAGGTGTGGCTTATATATATTTACTTGTATTTGTGTGTTTGTATGCATGCATGTTTATATTTTTGTATTTCTTACAAATGAAGGGGAGGTGATGTTTACCTGTGCTGTGTTTGGCCATGGTTGCTGCTTTTGCTGAGTTCTGCCTTAGCTTTACAAGTGCCATCTTTTATCTTCTCAGGACTTCTCAAACTCTTTCTAAGAGAAAATACATGCAAACTTTCTCCTTCTGCTTGATTTTCCGTTTAGGAGTATATTTTAGGAAGCTAGGTAATAAGATTGAGTATTCGATCTTTTAATTCTAAGGCATTTTTCCGTTATTTTAAGTAGTTCTTGTAACTAAACAAGATACACATAACTGTTATGTGTAATAGGGGAAGGCAGCCTTTTTAGAATGCTCTCCTTGATGCAAGTTAAAGTTGGTGAGAAGGGAAGGTGAATCTGGTGTTTCTATTTGTGCAGTGGACAAATGTATAGGTATTCCAAGCCAGGTATATTGTTAACTCTCTCATTTCCCTCAATGAATAAAAGGAATTGGTTGGTTGCAGTGAACGGGCTGCTATCAGGAGAGTTCTTGTCATGAATTGTTAAAAGGTGGAGCGAGATGTGATATGGTGGAAGCTGCAGTCTTTGTATCAGGAGAGCTACTTTTAGAAAGGCTGAGTCAACGAACTCATAATTCGCAAGTGATCAAAGGACAAAAGTTTTTAACCTTGGTGTGTTTTTTTTTCTTCCATCCTTTTGCAGCTGTCCTCCAAACTGTAATGTCATGTTTTGCAGGCTGTTTAGTTTCTTCATTAAATCTCAAATGTGAACTACACTGTTCAAGTGAGCTGGGCAAAACGAGTGGCTATTAGAGTCTGTGGATACATCAGGTTTGTCTGAAAATTCCCTTGGTTCTTTTGTCATTCTTGTAGTTTGGAGATTGTCTATATCTATAGTTGTTTTTGCCTAAGAAGAGCAGATAGCAGATATTCCAGTCTTAGTAGGAGATGGAGACTCACAGTGTCCACAAATCCCTATAAACAATGTTTTGTTTAGTTAGGGGTGGTCAGGCTGTTGGGCCAGTGGTCTCAGCAAATTATACATTTGCAATAAAGAAAAGGCTGTCTTGGATGAAGTTTTCTGTCTATCTGTCTGTCTGTAGAGCTTTGTGGTCTGGCTCACAGCCGGGGATGTTTCCTGTTTCTAGTTTTGACTTCTACCTGGTTGCTTTCCAGACTGCATCCCCTGTTGCACTGTAATTCAACAGTGTGTGCCAGGCAACATCAAGAGCATTATTGATGCCTTCTTGCTGGTGGCCCTCTGGAGACTTAGATTCAGGGAGCTTTCAACTCCGGATCTGATTCTGTTCTCCCCCCTTCCCAATATAGTGATTGTGAATATTTTACAAAGGTTTTCAGTGGTTTGTAGTGGAATTTAAGCCTCAGAATCCAAAGTGTCAGGAAATCTGCACTCTGTGCAATCTCACAGAAGCCAGTGCACAGCAAATCATATTTTACAGTGTGTAGATGCTGAAGTGCAAAAGTCAGGATAGCTACTTTGAGGAAAGCACACCTGTATTAGTGGTGGACACACCCTGGGGGGAGGTAAATTGTTTAAGAATTCTAATTGTTGATAATTTTTATTGAATATTTTGTAAACATTGTAAAAATATTGAATACAACTTTCAGAAATAATCAACTCTATTGTATTTTGCACACTGAACACACATTCTATTTGGATGTCAGGAATTTCTAGCACATGTATTTTATATTTAATGGGTCATGTGTTTGAGAACCAGAAAAAGAAACAGATCATGTTGACTAAAACAAAAAATACAGCAGGTAGATCAACATTGTCCATAGTAAAATAAAAATGTAAAACAGTAAGACACTGCAGTAACAATGAATTACTTTTTTAGAGATTTCAGCACCTTAGAAGTTTTATAAAATTGTTAGAATTAGTGCAGAAATGCGTTTTGAAATAAAACTCTTGCCCTAGCTCTCTAGAAGTTGATATTGTGTAATTTCTATTATGATTAAATGTTTAATAGCTCCAATTAGCTTCTGTAATCCCTTCAAATAGGGGATAAAAACTCTAGAACTGTTCAACTTATTGAATGTGGTTTTTACTGTTAAAAATGGATTACAATTAGTGTACAATTAGTGGTTAGTGGTTATAATTAGTGGCTGAGCTACTGCAATGTATTTTACAATGCTTATTTTCACCTTGCAATTCCTGAAATGCCTATATCAACAGTAAAATTATAATTCGACATAAAAGACATTCTTGATTTATGTTTGCAGAAGGTAGCAAAAAGAATGGTACAACCACTGTCCTCTATCTTAAGAGGAAAACAGCTTAGAAAATTTATCAGAGTAAGAGCGCACTGTGAACCATGAAGATAGTTGGCCTCCTTTTCTGAGCATTTTTGCCTCTGATATATTTATATGATTTTTGGTTTTGTACAGATTGCTGGGTTTAACCTGAACTGGATTTGCATTGTGTTGAAAAGAAGCTAAGTCAAGGAAAGACCTTGGTGATAAATTCCTCTTGCACTATGCCACTAGCTGCTAACTTATAAAATATTCTTTGATCAGCTTATGTTATAGCCAGTTGTCATGGAAATGCAAGGAGTACTGCAGCCATGAAACGTATAAGGGCAGAGCAGTATATGTGGCCGATGTGGATGGTGCTTTATATTGTTCAATAAGCATTAGTTGAAGTGTCTGTGTGTGTTTCTTTTCCTTCCTTCCAATTCAAGTCTATATTGAAGGGAAATTACCCAAATAAAAACCTGTACTGATGTTGTTCTTGTCTTGAGATATAATGTCCTCTACTACATATGAATGTAGTAGTGGAGGCAATACCACTAGCCTGGTTTCTAAGAATTTGGAATGACTTTGCACATTCTAGCCTGCTTTGCGTTAGACAATGACTTTCTGGTATTCTGCTTCACATTTGTATTTTCAAAGGAAGTAGGTGCATGTTCTGAATGGTAGGTAGGTGTTATGGGAGCGATAGGGGTTTTGTCTTGCAACAAAATCATGGCACAGCTTTAAGTTGTTAATGATTTTTTATAATTTTATCCTCATTAGCTCCATTACTAAGCCTCCAGTTTTTTCTCCCCTCTTTTTCATCCCCCTCTGTCCTTGCTGTTTGCCTCCCACTGATTTTTAGAGGAAATTTTAATTACCCCAGTGAAACAAAGCAGACAGAGATGACCTGATGTCTGGGTCTTTTCCTAAAGTGATTCCTGGCAAACATACTGAAATTCATTAATTAGTTCTGCTTGAGACCAGAAAGAACAGATCAGTATTCTCTTGTAGCAGCAGAATCTAATCTACATTTCCATGTACAACTATACATCTAGTCACAAACCCGTGGAATAGGCCAAGTTAAATCCTCCCAGCCTTAGGTTTTTGAATATCTAAAATGAGCTCTAGTAAGAGCTCAGGTTCTAGAGTCCAACACTGTTGTTGCAGATTAAGGGGAATCTGGCAGAACTCCTTGGGCTGCTGCCATGTGGATCTGCTGGTAGAATACAGTACGATAATATGTTGAATTTGGCTCATTACTCTCAAGAAATGCTGCCATAGACTTTGTGAGACACATATTTAGGAATTGGAATGGTTATATATAGAGATGGTCTTGGGCTCACTGCTCTAGACAGAGCTGCTATTAGTGCTGTATATCCAAGATGGTTTGTGGTTTCTTTAGCCCTGTAAAGCATTCATTTTGTACTACTGAGTAGAGAGAAATAGGTCGAACTTACCCATGTTTTAAATTGCACCACGAAAGTTGAAGCTTTTTTATTGTAAGTTTACACTACACTTCAGTTAGTGTGCACTTGGAAATTCTGCTTGCACATTCGATTAGACCTAAAGAACCATTTATAAGAGTGGACTAACTGGGACTGACTACACCAACCAACTGTTGGATTTGTTGCTTGATGAAAATTTTTAGTGCTGCATGCATTAGTCTTCTCCCAAATGTAAATTGTTACCCTGATCTTCCGAGTTTGCCCCCAGATAGGTCAATAGCAGGATGCCAGTGCCTTTGAGAACTAAACTGTAGAGAACTGATAGTCTGTAAGTCTAGTTTGGCCACAGTCTCAGAAAGTGTAACACTGGATGTGACTGTGAAATCTTTAAGCTTTGAGGTTGGTTTAATGTATTTTTATTGCTTCTTGAATGATGTAATTCAAGGAGTGGGCTTCATTCTTATCTTTATCTCAGGCGTTAGTCTAACCTTTGGTAACTTCTGCAGTCCAGATGCGTGATGGTGGTAACTCTGATTTTAAGGGAGAGTTGGTTTTTTTTGGAGTAGCAAAAAGGTCATGTATTGAATAGCACATTCCAATCCTGTTCTTCCATGGGAGGATTTCCCTCCAGTTGGGTATGTGTGACTGCCTCGCCATGCATCTGCAGTGCAGGAAGGTTCTCTGCAAGTTGGTCCCGCGTGGTCCGGTGCTTTTGTGCAAGTCAGTCAACACACAACAACATTGGTACCATTTCAGGTGCTCATATTGCATGTGTATGATTTGGAATTCAGTCTTCTGTGCATATGTGGTGGGCTTCTGACAACAGGTCACTCACAGGGGACATCTTTTATTGGCTGTGTAACATTTATCCTCTGGTGGCATTTAAATAATAATGCTAGAAGCAAATTGTAATAAAACCAAAACCAAGAAACTTTTCTCCCCACAGCTGAAATGAAGCAGGTCTTCATCCCCTCATTCTCAGGCAGACCTTACAGTACTTCTGTCAATGCAGCAGACAAACATCTAAGGCATGATGAAAAGTACTTGCCTATTTAAGTGAAAATAAAGCAAGAAAGAGAAGCTGAATGCTGAGTGTGCACTTCTTAGGGCAGAAGTTGATATTCTGATGGCTTTTCAGATGCTCACCTCTCAGCAAAACTGTGGTACGTGCTGAGGCTTTGGCCTGCAACAGAAAGATTTTTCTGCTACTGAAAAAACCAGTTCTGGCTATGGCTGGTCTGCTCTGGACTGGAATGGTCGTGGCTGGATTTTATTTTCCTACTAAATGAAAATACCAAAGTGTGGATGAACACAGCTATGAACTGCTTGGAAGAGCAAAAGGCCTCTTTGTCTTCTGCTTTTCTGACTCTTAGTTTATTATGCTAATAGTTTTAGAAGAGTATATCGCATTATTTGTGAGAGACAAGCAAAAAAACACTAAAGAACTTCACTGCAACCTGTGCAAGTCACCTAAATGCATACGAGCAAGCTCATCTCTTATAAAGCACTCCTGGGGAATACTTGTTCTTCTCACCCTCCTTAATTACAGCAGAGATCTGTGGATAAGGCTGTACAAATAAACACAGCTGCGGAATGTGACATAGTAAACAACATGCTGAAACCTCTTGGCAGAGAGTTGTTTGCCAGAGAGCCCAAATGCAACACTTAGTCCGTGGAAAATATGGCATTTAAAGTTTTGGTACTTTTGAATTTTTCAGAAGCAAATATTTATCCCTAAAACTGCTCCATCTAGCCTTGTATTTACACATAAGGGGGCAGTGTGGTACTGCTAGCCAAGTGCCATGTAGGTGCACATTAGATTTCATTATTCTATATTGCATCATGTTTTAAGAAATGGCTTTGGAACTCTGAGCACAATCAGAGCTTTGTCACTGCCTGAGAGTGCTACCATGTCTGTCCTGGGGAGAACCAGGTTGGACTGTTTCCATTCTTCTTTACAAACATTTTGTTTTTAGAGAGTTCCTTCCTCTATTTTGGCATGCTCTTGTAATCCCTTGTTCATAGGATGTGAAGGAAGGGGAGACAGTTTTCTTAACGCTGGTATGGGGAACTTCAAATGACATCATTTTACCTCCCCCCCCCCCCCCCCCCCNGCAACATTCACCTGTTGGGAAGGAAGGTAATATTCCACTGGCAGTTTCCTTTGCACACTGGATATAGGCTTCTGGCCCACTGCTGCCCATTTTTGGGAATATGATAACTTTTCCACAGTTTTCATGGAAAGTGGCAATTGATTATTCTGTGCCAGCACAGCCTTCTACCTGCCAGTACAAGAGTGATGAGTAAGTGGCTGTAAGGCAGTTTATGTGTGGGTTCTTGGGTTATCTTAGTCCTGCACTTTGATATTCAGGGTTAACTGGCCAGGATACAGATACAATGATGTTTAGGGTTTCTAGTACTTTTAACATGATGTCTTGAGTGCCTTAGTACAGGATGCATATGGCATTTTTTTTCTCACCTGTAGAGAGCCTGGCTGGCTTTTAGCTTCATAGTGCACCTGACATGTGCTGTGATAATCCAATAATGTGTTGTCTGTGTTGTCTTCTTATGCTTTCTGCATGAATTTCTGCTTCATAAAAAGCTGCTCTTTCAAAGATTCATTACAACTCTCCTCTTTGTCACATATCCTTAGAGTAAATATTATAATGTAAAGTTGCAGACTACAAGAACACCGTATATTGTTTCATTATATCTTGCTCTATTACTATGCTGTGAGGTGCTGTACAGACACAGGTTGGTGTTTGTCTGCTGTTTTGTCTTTGATGAAGCACATATTAAGCTTGTTTGTTCATGCAAGTCTGCCATGATCACTTGTAAAAGGCTGCTGTTAAATTGTGCATCAGCATACTGATAGTTTTCTAGAAGTATATCAGCATCTTTAGACTGTATGTGACAGTTAAAGTAAAGGTGCTCTCAGGTACAGCAGATCTGCACTGCTGGTTAATTCAGGGAGAAGTGACATGGTATTTTGTGTGGAGTGGTGATATGCTAAAGGTCATGACTCAAAAGATAAAATGATGACAAGAAGCGCAATCCTTTTTATATGCATCTTTGTGAATGTCAGCATTTAATATAAAACTGTCTCAATGTGCAATAGCTAACTGAATAAATTCTCACATGGTTTGTTACTATGGTATTTCTCACTAAAAACCCATGCCCACAAAATTTCCCCCTTGCTCTCTTCAAGAGTATGGTGTTTTCCTTAATTAAAATGGCTGATAAAATGATATTACAAGTTTTGAAAATTAAAATGGGCATTCTAGCAAAATTAGAGGTTCTAGCTAAAGCTATGAAGCTTTTTGGTTACTGGCCTAAAGTTAGTATCCTTCTTTTTTCTCCTTCCCCTCCATCCTAGCTGGTAAGTGTGGCTGCAAATATTTTGTCTTTGAATTAACTGACTGGCAGCTTGGTTAATGTGTAGACAGTGCTCTTGGTTATTTATCTATTTATTTATTTATTTATTTTAAAAGCACTCATTAAAAATCCCCGGCATACTCCCAAACTTGAAGGAATGGATTTTTTGGCTCCGGTCTGCTTTGAATGAAATCCAAAACAAATGTTGTTTGATAATGGTTTACAGTTGCATTACACAGGTTGCTCCTCATGATAAATAATTAACACCCTTTGTGTTCTTGATTGCAGATTTTCAAAACCCTGCCTGATGCCACTTTCCCTGAGCCAATCTCTATGTCAGTATCTCCTCCAAATGCCCCACCAAGGCAGTCAAGAAGACAAGGACAACGTATTAAGAGGCCTCTGGCTGTTTACAATCTCTGTCTTGAGTTGGATGATGGTAAGATGTTAGTAATAATTTCACTCCTTGCATCAGATGGGCTGCATATCCTGTCTGTAGTAGATGTTCTCATTTCATGTTTCATTTGTATACATGTGTGCATGCACATGCATGCTTATTTAATTGCTTTGGAACATGTAAAGAAGCAAGGAGAGCTACAGAGAAAGCAGAGTAGGGAGTACTGTCCTGTGACATATGTTTAAAAGTAGGACGAACTGTCTTAAATATGCTTTTCTCCTCTAAAAAAGAAGCAGCTCCTGTTTCTTTGGGGAAATCTCTTTGACCTCTACTGAAGATTACACAGCCATAAGATAAATGGAGAGAGAACTAAAATTAAAGCAAATCTTTTATGAGAAGAGCTAATGCACTTTACAGTTAAATTCATCTGGATTAAAGGCTCAGGTCACCACTGCACTGGAGAATACCACTACTTCACTTGAATCTTTAATACCTTGCTGTAACCAACAGTAAATACTTGTCAACTTGTCTTACTGTTGAGAAGCAATGGGAAAAAAAAGTCTTGCTTTTTCATGGAATCTTCAATAGCAACATACAGTGAGGCAAAGGGTGTATAACATCTTATGTATTCTGACTGTTGGCCAGAAACATAATCATTTTCCTGAAATTTCATTGCTTGGGGGTACATACAGTACTGAGGAGACAAGTCAGGGCTCATTTTGTGTTACAGATTTTCTCCACCCAATTCCCTTTCTCTCTCCTAATGTTTTTAGTCAATTGTCTTTTCACATGGAGAGCCATGCGATCAGGACACAACGTTCAGTTACAGCAACTGTGAATAAACAGGAAGATTTTGAACTCATGCAGTGCTATGAGATTCAGTGGTGAGCTGTCATTAATTTGGTGGTCAACAGTGGTGGATTTTGTGAGCAAAGAGCGCAAATACCTACAACAGATGTTAAGTGCAGGTTTTAGAAATAAACTCAGGGCTGTTTGTAGTCCCAAAGCCAGTTTTACAAAGAGTCAGCAAGAAATTCAGCATTCCTGTCCTTGGATTTAATTCACCAGAGAGATACATAATCTCTGTTCCTTTCTTTTCTTGCATGAAATATGAAACTAAATGCATTGACTAGAAGATATTTAAGGTGTATCTACTTGAAAAAGCTTAAGCTGTGCTAATTTGAATAATATGCTACCAAAAGCTAAGAAAGCTCTTGAGCTATATCTGCAATAATAATAAGTTTATCTTCATTTGAAAAACAAAACAAAATTGAAGCCACTCCTAGAGCTGTTCCCATCTAATTTTGAATGTGAATCCCAGCATGTCACAAGAAGTACCAAAACTTCTCCAATTCCATGATGCAAGGTGTGCACTGAGGAGCTGTGATCTCCCAGCACAGCTCTGACCCAAACACAGCAGGCAGAAAGTATTTGATGGATTATTTTTATTGTAAGAGCTAAAAATAGTGTTACTGCTGGAAACTGTTGTAAACATTCAATTTTTCCTAAATTCAGCCCATATTCTTGTCTAATTCGGGTATCTTGACAAAGAAGAACTGAGATTGTTAATGGCTGTAATAGTTATGTATCATACAGAGCTTTGGTGCTTCTCTGGGAGTTCTTAGTGGAGTGAATTACAGATGAGCGTGTCATTATGCATGGTAAAACTGTGATGAAGGCTGAATTGCTGCAGGTGAAATTTCAGTGGCATCTGATGATAATATTTCCCCTTGTAGTTGTAAAATAAAATATCCTCTGTAGTCTCTGAAGGTGCAGGTTTTCTCGGCGTGTTGTGGCTGGAGACTGGCTGTTGGTAGGTCCTGACTATGCACTAATGCTCATTTTGTGTTTAGCCAGTGAGGTGGGCAGAGGCTGGGGCAGCAGCTGTTTGGCATGTGTGCCATCTCCATGTACCTTGAGCCCAACTGCATCATTGTGTGATCTGAGGAACTACCTCAGTGTATATGGGGTCTGTAAATCCTCCAGGCTCTTGAATTATCTCATCCCTGAGTAGAGCTCAGTGCCTCCAAATGCATTCCGTGGCCTTCAGTTACTTTTTTCTTTGGAGAGGGGGGGAAGGAATAAAAGTAAGCCTGGGCTTCATTCCATATTTACCTAGTTTCTTGGCTAACAAATGCATGTTTTATAACTGCTCTTTGGAAGATTTTATCCTGTGTGTGTTTTTAACAGGAAATTAAACATTAACCCCCTTCCCCCCCCCCCCCCTCTTTATTCACAATGGCATGAGTTAAGCGCCAGGCACAAGCCAGTGTTTTGTATTTCCTGGATATGGCAAAATTATCATAATCTTGTTTTAAACAGCTGATACATATTTATGCGTAAATACATTTGTCGACAAATATATCTCTGAAGTTATTGTAATTATATATAAATATTCTCTATGCCTTGAAACTGGAGGTATGTTGGAAACAAAATCTCCTTGTGCTGGAGAACTTCTTGAGTGTGTTTCTTTTAGGATTGTTATGCAAACCAGGAAATTGTTAGAAAAGCGGAAACAAGTCTTTAGCTATCAGCTGCTCCAGGGAGTTAACAGGCTTCAGAATCCACTGCTTGAATTGGAAATGCAGGGTTTGGGCCAGGTTTCTTTTTAAAAGCACGTTTGCAGTCAAGAAGCTTCTTGACTGCGCACAAAATGTATGCAGCAACCACCCAGAAAGAGCTGTAAGTGACATAAATATTGATATAATAGCTGAGGAACACACACTATGTCTGATAAAAATCTTTATTTTGCCTTCTAGTAATTAGCTGTACTGAATTCTAATAACACGTAGATTTTCCTTCCTTGTACATGGAAATTAGATGATTAAACCTATTTGCAAACAATTCAAGTATTATATTTACTACCATAAGGACCTTCATTTCCTGAAAGACCAAGTCACAGATGACAGTCTGTCTTTCAACTTCTTTCCTCTGTGGTAAGCCAGTTACCAAATTTTCACCCTGAAATTTTTCGACATCTCAGTGTCTCAAGTAGAACTAGACCTAGTGGGGAACTCTGAGCTACTTTCATATGTGGCGCGAATCCGAAGTTCTTGTTTCAGAAAAATGCAGATTTGTCTGAGTTTTACATTGGGATCATTTCCAGAGTTTTCTAGCCTTCTAAAATGAAGACGTGGGATTTGTTTTTTTGGTTTTGTGGTTGGCTTATTTATTTATTTATGGATATTGCTTTTTTGTTCCCCCCTCACTATCTGAATGAATTTTAGAGTGAATTAAATAGCAATGCAGAAATTCCAGTGGCTTACAGTCTCAGCTATGTACAGTGACTTTTCATTCTCTCTCTGTCTCTCTATGCAGAGAGTGAAAGACTGTTAGCTTAAACAGGGAGCTGTTTATCCTGTTCTCCTAAAAATGTCATTGGGTCTTTATTTTCCATTTGGACAGTCAGTATATATCAAAAGAGAGCTCTGTTCATATTTCTTCAAGAGGGCAGTGTTAAAGTTTTGTTTCCTTACAATTTTATTAAAATTTTCATACACTTTTCTCATCTTGTGGCAAAATAAACAGGTTTAGGGTGTTTTGTTTGTTTGTTTCATTCAGTTTTTTTCCATGACAGAGATTTAGAGATTATTAACCTATTTTGCAGGGCTACTAGAGCAACATGGGGAAAAATGGCCTGTGTAAGGTCGGCAGTGTAATGCAGTCCATCCATGATGAATGGAGAATCAGTGCGATTTGCATATATCGCACTTGGCATCAAAAAATGGGTCTTGCGTAGCAGTTTGTCCAATTACACAACAACTTGTTTTCTAAACAATCCAAAATATACTTCTTGAGCCACAGTGCCTGTGGATGCTGTAATCTGCCTGAATACCCTTTAGGTGTCAAAATTTCTCATTGGCATGTACATAAGCACAGCACTTCAGTATCACATGGGAGGCTACCCTGGTCTGTTTTTAAAGCATTCAGGTCCTATCCCCCCACTCTGCAACTCATATGGGGTGTTCATGATAGCTTTCTGCTGCTGTAAACTAAGTACTAATTTTATAGTGATTTGGAAAACAGATTCTTGTGTAGAATTCTGAAAGAAATAAAAATTAGAACCGCTACTTAACCCTATAAAACTTGGTGCTAACTTATATTACCCTTTGAAGGATTTAGGGTAGTGTAAGTATGAATGGAATGTTAGTGTTGAATAGCAGTTGCTGGTTTTGATTTTTTTTGTGGGAATTGAAGTGAGACAGCTTCTTAATTTGGGGGATAGATTAATTTGCATAAACTGCAGTGGCATTCAATTTGATTACTTCATCAAAGTAAAATGTGATACTTGTAATGGCTTCCATGCAGTAGCCCTTTTCCCTCCTCCTCCCATCACTTCCTGCCACAAACACATAAGCAAAAAATCATAAAGTTCATTTGGAATGACTGAATATAAACCTGGGATGTTAGAAGAAGCCTTGGATTTATAATGAGACTGGTCTTGAGGGCTGGAACAGCCCAGAGCTGCAAGGTTGCAGGTGTGAAACCTGGCCTTGAACTCTTTCTATTTCTGAATCTGCTGCTTGGAAGTGTTTCTGTAACCTGGCACATAGTAGGGGAAGTGGAAAGAAAAGCAGCTACATAGGCGTATCAAAAAGCCATAAGGACTCGCAACGCTTGCTTACAAAGCTATTGTTAACAGCTGAGCAGAACGCAGCTATGCTGTCACAAAATAAGTGCACCAGTGTTAGTCATGAGGGGCAGATCAGGATGGCTGCTGTTTGCCATGTACAATTTCAGACAGTTTGTATTTCATCTTGCTGCAAGAACAGTTCCCGTGATTCTCTGTGATCTATCACAGCTTTTTCCACCTGATGGCTCCGAGTAGGATGAGTGCTGTACAAATTTGAAAGTGCTTTTGAGCCACTGCCAGTAAAGGTGAAGCTTTTATTTTGTAATAGTGGGTATGTATAGGGGCCTATTTTCCTATCAGATAATCAACTTCTGCTTGGAAAGCTTTGAGTCCGTAGAAGGCACTGATTTTCTTGGAGGTATGAAATAATTTTGATCCGTACTTTGTATACTCAATATACGTTGTCTGGCCACTGCTATCCTTGTACCTAACCTACCTGCTACAGCCTACTTGCTGCACAGTTATCAAAAATCAAATTGAAGTGTCATGATGTAGTAAACATCTCCTAAATTTGACGTGTTTTAGAATGAGGTGTGTCAGATCCTCATGGCTGGCGTGAGAATTGCTTTACTATCATTGCCAGTGCTTGTCTGCTTTCAGTGCATGAAATCTAGAGGCTGCAGAAATGTTCAGAGTAAACACATCCACGTGTTCACACACATGCATACAACAGGAGTCAAGAGGGGCAGGGACAGAGAACTTAAATAGATTTGAAACTAAAATCTGAATTTAAAGAAGGAGTGAGGAGTTCAGGAGAAAGGGTCAGTCTTTCCTTGAGGCCAGACATTATTAAAAATCTCTGATCTCCTGTAATAATCCTTCATCTCTTTTAATTCTCTACCTTCTGCACACAGACATGCAGGGGCACATAATACTGTAAGAAGGCCAATTTGGCATGCTAAAAGCCATTAATCCCAGGCATGGAAGTCACTGACGTATCTTTGCTACGTGCCAGCTATGCCCTGGCCAACTTCTGTTGGTTAAAGAAAATTCTCTCACCCAGCACACAGGAATATAAGTAAAACAAAAACTTGTAGATGTTCAGTTCTTCAGTCCCTTTCCTATGGATGAGAGTGTGCATTTCACTGAATTAGGTGTTTCCTCACATGGAGTGCTCTTGCTCCCCTTCGCTGGTGACAAGAATAGCAGAGATCATCTTGCAGGGGGGAGCTGATGAACTTCCTGTAAGGCTGATATGCAAGTTAGAAAATATTTCTCTTCCTGTTTTGTTCGCCTCCATCAGTGTTTTTCGTTCGGTCAGAAAAAAATTTATTCCTGTTCTCCCATGTGCTTCTGGAAGTCTTTGTCTTATTTGTTCTTCTTTTTCTCTCTTATTTTCTGTTTCTTCTTTGAAAGTTGGACTTAGTGGAAGGTGAATCACATTACTCTCTCTTCTTTCCTTCTCAGCTGTCCTTGCAACTTGCTGAACCAACAGGGAGATTGAAGGGAGAGATCTCAGAGAACTGATAGCATTGGGACTGGCTTGGCTAGGATTGCAGTCTCATCTAGGTCTACCTGCCTGAGGCCAAGTGAATTAGCCTCTGACACCTCATGGGTAGTGGTAGAAGAATCCAGGCATGGAAGAAAATGTCTTAACTAACTACACTGAGGTAGCAAAATCCGTCTGCCTAATTTCTGCCTTTTAAACGACCAGCTGGGAAATCAGTGAGTTCCTCAACAAACACATCACCTGGATGTTCAATTGAAAGAGTTGACAAAATTTCCTTAAGGGCTGCTTAGCTTGTTTTCAATTGTGGTTTTTTTTAACAAGCCATAGGTATCTCACTTGATCCGTTCCTCTGTTGAAGTCACTGTTATGGCAAAAAGAGAGAGGTGAACAAAATGAGGAAGAAGGCACAGCCAGGTGTCAGCAGCATATTGGAAATGTTTGAGTGGCTTTCTTATGAGAGACCCATCACATAAACAATGTGGTTGCAGTTAGTCTTTGTCATTATTCAAATGCCGCTGTGGGTTTTGGAATAATTGGTAAGAAATGTCTCCTTTTAATAAGTCAAAGGAAGTAATTGCCAGGGAAGCAAGCGAAATAGCAAGAGAAGAGGAGAAAACAGCATAGCATCATCTCTGTTTGACAGCTCGGGGAGTTTTTGAACGTCTTACCTTTTGGGGGTGGAAGGACCCTTACAGACATTTTCCAGCTGATTGGTGGCCGAATTGCCAGCTAAACAGACAAGGAAGCATGAAAGAATATTTTCATGGACTTGGGAGTTTTTGATGCCATTTAGGAAGGGCTGCTGAATTAGGGAACTTCTAGTCCTGATAATTGTACCCCTTTTTGATCTGCTCTGGTTTTTCAGTTCTTATTCTCATTGATTAGACTAGAGCCGATCTATTGCTGTGTTTCAATACACTGGTTAATGTTGGCTGGACTGGTGGAAACCCAGAACACTCAGTGCTACCAAAACACTATAAAAGCTGTGGAACAGTCTATTTATCTTACTCCATGTCAGAGTTTTCAGGAAGTGGTTTCAGTTTTTCAGCCATGAAATTTTGTGGCATCTGGCCAGCCTGGTAAGGCTGGAGTTCATGTGTGGTTTCCTGCCAAGCAAGCGCTGGTAAAAAATGAGTAATCTTTGAGTTTAGATACTGCTCTTGTTATCATGGTGTAGCATAAATCAAAAGAGGAGCCCCTCTGCATGCTTGTATCTTGTATTTCTGTTGTGTTTCACCATTTAATTATGGGATATAAATTAACACCTTGATGTTGTATCTGTGACTCTGTCTTGAACTGGTTTTCCACCGCTTGAGGAATAAATTTGGATTCTTTACCCATTTTAGTTTTTAGCTTGCTCAGCAAAAGGCTATGTGACTTTGGGATTCTATTGATGTAAAGTAATCCAGCAGTATTTCTCCTGAATTTGGAGAGATGACCTGCAGTAAGGAAGATATTGATTAAAATAATAGCTTCATTTTTGCAGGTTAATTTCTTAATAACACAGGGTAAATGCATATCTAGAAAGATGCTTGTTTAAAATTGAACTTTGCATTTTAGAAATAAACGAAAATGTATCGAAAAGAACCCCTCTTACCCCGAGGTGACTTGCAGATTAGCACATTTCTTTCCCCTTCCCTGAGCCCCAACTCAAACACTCACCTTTCTGGATACAACTCTTGAGCTGCGTCAGCCAGTCTTGAGGCAAATTCTGTCTAGTGCAGCTTCCTCCTTTTTCTGACATATCTGAATCATTCCAGAGTTGGAAAAAACAATCCTTCTACAGGAAAGCTACTTTGTACCTAAGATACACGTGCTGTAACATGCACAAATTTGAAATATATATCAAAGTTAGTGTTTATCTAGGAAAAACCGTAGCTGACTATAATAATTGTGGCAATTATTTTGTCTGAGAGAAAAAAACCCAGCTGGCATAGAGATCTAATTCTTACTGTGTGTTTTCTTCAAGACAGCATGAAAGTGATGGGTATGTGAGCTGTCTGCTGTCCATTTGCTCCATGAAAGCTGCATTGGCTTCGGGCTGTATGAGGCTGTGATGTCGAGATTTATGTAAGAACTGCCTGCCCCCTAAGGCAGCGCTGCTGTGTACACACTGAGGGTGGTAACAGGGACTTCTGGATAATCAAGTGCAATGATACAAATCTGTTTTTTCTGAGCGTTTACAAGGATCTGGCCTCCAAAATACCCATGATTCAGGAGCAGTGAAATAACTCTTTTGTTTAGTTCTAGCATTCTTTACGATTATTTTTTATCCAACTAACAGGTCATTATTAGCTTTCAATCAAGCTTTCACCTTGATTTGGAAATGTGTTTAAATAGCACAGTTTCTGTGGTCTGGAGGTGAGTAATAACTGGTGAGTTTCAGTGGTGTGTTAGATGAAAGTGCACAGTTTATTAGTTTACTCCAGAACAGATAACTTGGCTTCATTAACACAGAAAACTTGAAAGATTTGAAGGAGAAGAATGCCTGTGTTCACCTGGTGTTTGGTGTGATTACCACAGGATGAGTTGTACTGTAAATAGTGAAAAAAGCATGTAGCCCTGCCTCTAGAAAAGGCTGTTCCTGACTGCAGAGTCCTCTAATCACACTGACTGTCACAAAAAGCTTTCTCCAATGGAGTTACTTCATTCCTGGAAAGCTAGGCTGAATCTTTTCCAGAGTGGTTGGTATGTTGTTTCCTGGGATCGTTTCAAGATTTATTAACTGTGTGAGGCAACTTATCTTTGGTTATGTTTTTCATGCCTGTTTTCTGTGAAAAAATGGAACTAAGTTCTTGCTTCATAGAGGATATTTATGATGCTGGTATTCCTTTTCTATTCGTAATCTATGAGATTTCTATTAAAAAGAAAACATAGCACATACCCACAAATCAACATAAAAGCAAAACTTCTTTCTACTTGGTTAAACTTCCGCAATATTGGGGAAAGTTAACTATTTATGGTGAAGGAATGTTTGTCATCACAGGGCTGGATGCAACTGTGATGCTGTGGGAGGATGGGTGGCTGCACAGCAGTGCAGCTGCTGCTTCCCTTCTCATGATGTAGAAAATGTCAGACTTGAAGGTGGTAATAGGAATTGTGAAGAATCTTTAATCTACTCTCCTCAGTAATTCTCTCCATCATCCCTTGTTTGACTGTGTCATAGTGGAATTAGGCATGGGGTTTTATCTTATTTTGCTACAATTTGTGTATATGATGACCGCGTAAAACCTGTATGACAGTTCTGTTCTACCTGTTCTGTATGTCGACAGAAACAGTCATATATTTACTAAAAACATTCATTTTCATAAACTGTTTTTATTCTTTGGCCCCCCTTAATCTGTAAGTTTTGATTGTAATTTTGATGTTAAAGATAAGTCTTACTTTTAACATTAAAGCATGTAATTCATTAGTTTACTTAAGCTGAAGTTGGAAGGCAGCTCTGTCACTTAAGCAAGTAACTAATAGTGTTAACTCCCTGCTTTTTGTAGCTCTTATTACAAATGTTTTTTCTTATTTAGAATTCTCGGAGTAAAGTAGGGATATGATTATTGACACTGCCAAAGTATTTCAGGTTTTGGGGTTTTTTTTCAACTTTGGATGCCAACAAAAAATATTCTTAGACTAGCCAGATGGAAAAAGGAGAAAAAAAGGCAATGGGGAGGCATGTCACGCTCAGTTAGGTAGAAGCTGAGTTCACATTTCTGGTGTGAAGGATCTGAGAGCTTTTACTGTCTGAGGCTCATCCAGACAAAAGGGAGAAGGAATTGAGGGTTATATAAATGCTAGATAAAAGCTGGCTGAGGTAGGTCTTGGTCTATACAGCTGCTTACTTTGTGGGGATTTGTCATTATGAGAAAGGGTGTCAAGAGGCAGGGTGAGGGAAAAGGAGGAAAAAGATATTTAGGTTAGAAATTGAATGGTGTGTCTAGCTGCTAATAGTTACCAATAATTTGTTAGGATTAGCCTAAACTATCTAATTTTCTAGATAGGGCTGGTCTGAACTACAAACAGCCATAGAGGCAAAGCACAGGTATCTGTTGCAGAGTCACAGTGAAAGCTCAAAAGTGAAAGCTTTGGATGAGTGTTGTGATTAGATCAGTGAAACAAGAAGATAATTTATATGACAGTTTAAAAGGATCCGAGCAGTCAAAAATTTTAAATAGCATGCAAAAGGTGGTGAGAATGTGAAACAAGTTTTATCTCTCTTGAGAGTAAAATTGGATCTTACACCTATTTGCGTAGGATGGGGAGATGAATCGTAGAAGCAGATTGATGGCAACTCTAGAAAGATGGCCAAGCTGAAGGCACTCAGAGCCTTCCCACAAATATGAGGAAGAAAAGGTGAAGAGCTGATGGCTGGAGTGTTGACAAAAACTTGTGAGATGTCATACAGACTTACTGCTTTTACACCAAGAACCCTCATGTCCTTCATCTGTTCTGGCACTCTTTGGCACCCAAAGATGAGTGTAACAGGAGAGAAAAAGGACTGACATTTTCAGAAGGAGAAAATGAAGGCACCAAGAATACAAAACTGTATGCTTGAAGAATAATATAAATGAGCTTTAAAGGAAGTCACATCTTGCCTGTTTCATAATGTAAGATCTCATCAGAATTCAAGTGGTTAGAAAAGAATAGGAAGTTTCTGGAGCTCTTCGAAAGGACCAGTCCAATATGGCATTCAGCCTTTTCATAGAAGTGGGAAACCTGACAATGCTGTTCACTGGAGAACAATGATGGAGGCAAAGAGGAGTCAGAGGAGAGAAACAGTAAAAAAAATATTAGCCCCTGAATTCTGAGGTAAGATGAAGCCCATAATGCTGATTCAATTCCAGCAATGTCCTTAACACACACTTTAACAAACAACCCATGTCAAAACTTAAAAGGCCTTTTAATCTCCAGCTGTTTAGGAATTTTACTGGCTCCTCAAAGCACTATGCAGGAGGTGGACAAGGGGATAAAAAGAAGAAATAGTTAGCAGTCAGTGTATATTACAGGTTTTGAAGAAGTGTTTAAAGGAACTGTCATGATAATCAATGTGGGACTTAGGACCAGGAGGATCAAGCAGAAATGTTCACAGGTCTGAACATTTTGAGTAATGTGAAGCCACCAAACTTGTACTAAAAAAGCGCTCTGGTCGTGAGGTTGTATAGCTTGGCAATGTTAATTTTGAAAACGTCTTGTAGCATGCTGAAGAAGTTGGAAGAAACTGGAGGAATGCTAATGGAGTAGTAGTATTTCGGAAGGTAAATACAAATCCTTGATGATGTATTTACACATGGGACAGAGTTAGGAAGAATTGCAAATAACAACGAAGGCAGACAAAGAGAAGTTGTGTTGATGTGCTAAGGTGCACTCATTCAAACAAAATAAATGTGGCTACATGGAGAAATAAATTTCCAGATTCTAGAGGGAAGAAGTAGCCCACAGTTACAAAATGGAGCACTACATCCTTCAAAAGAGTGACTCTGCTAAGTCTGTTGGTCACAGTGAGCAATCAGCTCATCATACTATTAATTTAAAGCCATGGCAAAAAAGAGTGCCAGCCTTGGAAGTACAAACAGGATTGATGAGTAGGAGTAAGTGGTGGAATTAACGCTTAATGTGGTTCTCATGGGACCACAGCAAAAAATCATAGAATCACATCTGACGTGTGCTCTTCAGAAAGAATAAATGGGAAATTGTAACAGATTTATAAAACAGGTGTACAACTCCACAGCTGCAAAATCCCTCACAGTAAGAGATTCAGTCCTAAACTTAAAAGGGAGATAATTTAAATACCTTCACTCAACACAAAAACTAGATATAAGTGATACTATAATAATTAGCAATGCATATTACATGGGTCATGCCTGAAAATAAAGCATAACAAAATGAAGGTAATTAATTGGCAAGTATATTAATTAGCAGCCAATTGATTCTCCATTCCTTTTATCATCTTCTGATATTTTTAGACAAGAAGATGCAATTTGGCCCAATATGAGATGGACATGAATCAAAAGTAGGTTATTAAGTTTAATATAGAAATAATGAGACACAGTTCTATGGCTTCTGCCATGTTCAGGTGTTACTATAATTTCTGAAGTTGGTAGGACTTTTGGCACCAGCATACAGGGTGAAATCTTTGTACTGTTGAAATCATGGCAGTGACCCTATATTTTGAAGACTTCAGTTTTGAGCATATATTGTTTTTAATCACGAAAATGTGCTAGATGGTTATTAGTCATCTGTTTTTGAAGTTGCACAGAACTGCCTCTTCCTGAAGAAAAATATTGTTTTACTTTACCAAAGGAGATAATTGAGGACATGAAAAATGTAAAGTGTCTTTGTATGTGTTTTTAGAGGGTGTTTGTATTTTAGCAGGCATTTTCCTGTTTAAATGCCTTTGTTTTTAGAGTTGTAAACCCAGTCTGAGTCTTGAGAGTGCAGTGCAGTACAGACTGTGAGAAAAACACTGGCTCAGGAAGGAAGAAGTAAAATTTGAGGAAAGATTTAACACACAGTTTAATTTATGATAATGCCTAATGTAATTGCCTGTATACTACAGACTCCAGTGTTGACTCTGCTGTGCCTGACTGAAGTTTTTAGTATTTTTTCACTTTTTCTATGTGTTCTGAGAAATAATCAACAGAGAATCATCTGCCTTCGGTAGGAAGGTGTGGTGAATTGGTCATATTCATAATATTAAAGAACAGATTAATATTCCTTTCTGTTGTATTTTAGTAATGCTAAGCGAATGGTTGTGGTAAATGTAGCCCTCTAGTATGGTGTATGTAGTTTGATAATCTGGGTTGTCGTAGTATTACTACTTTGAAAACAAATTATGATGAATTAAAAGGACTTAAATCTAGTTTTAAGGAACTTACGCAGTGAAGTTGCAGTGTCACTAACTGATCTCTCAGATGTTTATCCTTGTGACACATGCATCTACAACTGAGATGTAATTAATTAGTTTTTACCTGACACTCCTACGATTCTCATGTCATGTCATGTAGATGTGAGCAGCAGCATCGTGTCCTGCGTGCAGTGGGGAGGTGTGAGTTGAGCAGGATTGGGCCACGGTGCGAGTGACTCACTTTCCCAGGTTAACATTCCCCTCCTCAGAGCTTATCACACTGTGTTACTATGGGCTAATTTAGATCCTTAAATTAGCAGCTGCTTAGGGAGAAGTTTCCAGATGATCACTTTTATCATTTCACTGTTTTCAGTTGTATGTCATTTTACTCTCTAGGGAAGTTGTTCTCTGAGAGCTGCTGGGAGGGGGTGAGTTCGAGATGGCTGGGGAAGCAGGCGAATGCTTTGCTAGCTTTCTGCTTTTGAAGCAGAAGGAATTGAGCTGGTCGAAGCAGTAATAAAGTTATGAGAAGGGTTTTTATCCAATGAAGGTGGCTTTTCATGTTTTTTTGTTGTTGCACTTTTAGTTAATTAAGAAAAAATTAATAAAGAAATCATTGCAACAGTACTGCTTACCTTGGTGGAATAGAATTAAGCTCAATTTTTCATTGAGCAGATGCTAATTGATTTAGAATTGGAAAGTAATGTTGTACAGGACTTTATCTTGCACATTACTGTACATGGGAGATACATCTTGTCAAGCAAGCACAATACTTTGACAGCTTTTTATCATACTGTTATGACGCTGTGTTAGGACTTGGGTTTTCTATTCCCCCCCCCCCCCCAAAGCTTTTGTCTCTAAAAGAGCAGAACTCTTATGAAGACTGTGGGGTCAGCAGTATCTAATCCGCTCCAGACTTTTGTGATGTTGTTATTTGGCAGGCCTGTGGGCCATGTTCACGAGTGCTGGTGGGAGGTAGGATGGACAGAGGGAAGGATGCCGGGAATCTTGTAAAGGGCGTCTGGAAATGACCATTATTACTGTTAAATAGTAATATTGTGAAAACAACTACAGACCCCATTTGTGACCGCTGGCTTATCTGTGCTGGATCTATGCTCATTTTGTACACCTCCTTCAGAATCTTTAAACGGTACAGCTGATGTTTAAATAAAAATTTGGAAGGAAAAGCTCTGTGGGTGAAGGTTAGCTTTTCAGTGGAGAACGTGGTGTTTGGCTAGATGTGTCAGCATGGTTTGCAGTGAGTGCTGCGCCACACTGGTAACTTTATCTTCCTGTCCTTGGGATAGGAATGGTGATCCTTTAATGTTTTCTTAATCAATCCTATCTGAATGGTGATATTCTAAGAGCAGCCTATGAAAACAAATAGTAGATCAAAATAGGATGAGTTCTCTTGAAAGTAACACCATTAAAAAGGTGTAACATTCTCGGTATTGTGTTTGTTAGAAATCTGCTTATTCTGACCTTTCTAAATGTCACTGTTTCATGTTCGGTAAGATTGTGCTTGTGGTACTTGAGACCAATCCTCTAGTGTGTTTTAAATTATCTTTAGAGCCTGTGTTTTCAGAAAGACATGCAAATGTGTATAGCCTCAACTATTTTCTTGTCTGAAGTGTTGCCTTTGTCTAAAAATACTCCTCCAAAATTTAGCATTTCATTCACAGAAATCACATGCTGAAAAGAGCACTGGGAGTACATTGTGTGTTGTGAAGATAGCCTGGTGATAAAAATTGAGGATATTTTGCAGTGATATCTTATGGGGAAATACTGGGAGATTGCTTGTCCTCCAAAATACCTGGTGAAGATGGGACAGTCAGGTTTTCAGGGCATTATCACCAAAACAGATTCTTTGGCTTATGAGTAGATTCTTTGAGTACCCTTCTGACTTGTGCTCTCTTTTTTTAGCTGACAGTCACAGCTCTCCCAGAGAAGACACCCCGACTGGGAGCATGGATTCTCTTTCTTCCCAGTCCCCAACACCTGCCTTCTCTAGTAGCCCCCCTGGGCTCTTGGATGGAAATCACCTTATCATGGACAGTGGAGACCTTGCAGGCTGGACAACAAATCTGTAAGTAACCTGAATATTAAGTAAGCATTTTTCCACTGGTGAGATTGTGCACATGAAACAATGAAACATGTTTTCCTTTTCACATTGGTGACGAGTGAATATTAGAAATTGCATATGATTGTGTTTGTTTCCTTCTGCTACAAAAAGATATGTATTTATATGTTGGGTTGGAGCTTAAAATCTACTTGAATGCTAGTGGGAAAGAAATGTTATTTTCCTACTGAAACCTAGTTCATTTTCCTGATAAAAAATTTTAAATGCTTTTTATTTAAGCAATGAATATATAAGTTATTCTGTATATGATGTATTGCCCTAGTTTTATTTCAAGACATCATTAAGTTACACTTAGATGCCATACTATTAAGACTGAGGGCCAAATCTGGGGTTTGGACAAACACTGTAATGAGTTTGTGCTCAGATGCTATTGTCTAAGAACATTATCTTTGTTCATCTCTTCTTAACAAATTAAATACCTATTTTCCAATGAAAATGCAGTCTGTTAACTTACAGTAGATTATGTAGGTGTTCAGGTTTTGAGCATGACTTCAATTTAGCAAAAATTGACATTGAAATGCTAGTCCTGTCTCTGCAATACAAATTCAGGTTTGGTACACAGAAACTGAGTATAACTTGTTTTTAAATCGTAGTTGAACTTGAATTGAGTTCTCTGGTTTGCTATTCATACAAGCTTTAACCAATATCAAGACAAAGTTTTCCAGCCTTCATTGCCAAGAAGAGTGGAAGGAGCAGGTCTGGAGAAAAGATCTGTTACAAGTATTTTCCGTAATGGCTTGCTGAGTAGCCTGCTCTGTTGATGAAGTAAACGTGTAAAATATATGTGTAGATGTATGTAACATAAGAATATATGGATAGTCATATATCGGTTAATATTTCTAAATGCACACACAAATAATTAACTGTCGATTAGAGTATTTATTAACTAGAACAATTTTTTTTCTCATATGTATTGAAAGAATTCCAGATTTAGAGCTATTTTACAAAAAAATTGTTTCTTCAGTAGAGGTTTGAAGTTATTCTTTGCTTATCCTCTAGTACTATACTCTAGAAATGGGTAGAATTAGCAATAAGTTGTATCTGAGAAAGAGAGGTGAATGTGTGGAAAAGATGCTATAGGTGGTATGAAACTGGACTGTTTGAGAAAGCAAGCATAGTTAATTAGGGAACACAGGGTTAGCAGAACACTGATAATGTCACTTCAGAGAATAAAAGGAGTGTTGGTTTTATCCAGAGAGTTTGGGAAGTCCAGGTGTTTGAAGGACTGTTGCACTTTTTTTTTGCATTCGTGAATTTTCATAAAAATCATACTGTCCGGCTGTATTGGAAATTTTTCTTGATGTCTTGAGGTTTTCTGCTCAGTTAGAAACAGTACTTAGAGTACTGTTTGGAAGGGGAAAAAAAGTGCATGGTATGTGCATTTAGGTTATTTGTCAAAAGTAGTTTCTTTCTTCCGTTCTCTTGTATGTGAAGTTTGCTTAGGCATTACCTCTGTAACAAGCCTGGACAGTGACAGAGAATAGTCTGTGAATGTTACATTCTTTCTGTCCTCTACTTTCTCGTCCCAAATTGGCTTCCCTTCCCTTCTGGAGGGCCTTACCTTGACAAATAAAAGCCAAACCCAAACAACAACCCAGAACAGCCCCAGTGTGTTGATGACAGAGGAGTGGAGAATGTACCTGCTGTACCTGAGCAGTCTTTGTGCATCGTGCGATCTCATGGGCAGGCAAAGGCTGTGGTTGACTTGCCCTTGTGTAGCTCTGGTAGCTCTCACAGCTCCAGGAAATGTAGTATTGGCTATTGAACTCTGCTGTGGTCGTAGGCTATTCCCACAAATTGGACTATCCCAGAGTTAGGTGGAGAGCAATCCTTTCTGTTTGTACACGATTTCAAAATGTTTTGTATTTTGTGCCAAATTGGAAAAAAATCAGTTCCTACAGTTGCAATATCCTCTCTAAAATGGTATTGCAGGTCTTCAGTGAGCTACAGCAAATGCCATACTGAGTCTAGGGGAAATGGAAATAGACAAGAGGATCCGGTTTCTCAAGTTTCTGCTGATGTTTATAACATATGAGGGTTACTTGGGAGAGATCGATCACTGTGGAGTTATGGAGTCAACAAGGTGATGGTGACTTCTTTGTGGGAGAAGAGTGTCTTGCATTGTTTCCTGGGGGAAGGATGTTGCAGTGTGGGTCAAGATGTGTCAGATATTCCAAGGCTGGTTTATATCTGTAGTTTGCTTTAAGCAAGAGTAGATAGCAAGAATATTTTTTGTGGTATTTGTTTTCAAGAAAGGAAAAGCTCGCTTTTTCTGGAGTCATAGCTGTTGTCACCATGATGTTTCCTGGCAGAGTTTTTGGTGATGCGTGCCTTTTCCTTGTCCCACCTGTAAAAACAAAAGGAGCTGCAGCTTCCAGCGTGGTGAGATGAGCATAAAATGAAGGCAAATACACCCTCACCTCCTGACTGGCACTAGGAGAGGAATGCATGGCCAGAGTGGTAAAAGAAGCTAAGAATGCAAGGGCTATCCTACCAATCTGAAATATCTCACAAAGCCCTGACTGCTCAATTGTCATGTCAGTATTGAAAGATGTGCTATGCATACGGTGTAACTTGAAGGTGATGTTTCACATATGTGTCATTTTGAGGCCCCGTTAAGCTGTTGGTTTTCATGTCTCTAAGTGTATGTCTGCCTGATGCTAGATTTTTTTTTGAAAGATATGTGCGGATCAGACATATGTCCTGTGTTGTAATGTACTGTTGTAGGGGTGAGTAGAGAGTTGGGTGATGGTTGGCTCTCACTGCCCAAGGCAGGGGTGGTTCTCAGTGGAGACCTAAGTTTGCTGCTTTAAGACTATCTTGCACCCTGAACTTTCTCTAACCTTCTTACTGAAGTTATTTTTAACCTCACACTTCCATCTAGAGCCAAATACTAAAAACAAATATGCTTTATTTTTGCATATACTCTATGATAGAGCATAGCTTTTTTACCTCTGTCAATCATAAAGTTACAGGATAGTTTCTGTAGATGCAGGATTCAAACTCCAAATAACTTAGGATGGGCAAATTACCATTTCTATATGATGGAGCATGGTGTCATAAACATGTACTGTTTGAAAAACCCTTCTATCTAAGGATGCTTAGCACAAGCTGATCTCAGACATAGAATGATAGTGATGGTTGTGAGCTGCACAGAGTATTGCTCCCTTGTAGGGCTCCCCACTAGTGTGGAAATTTTTCCCCTTTAAGGCAGAGCAGCAATCACAATCTCAGTTTAATGTTAACCAAAGCATTATTTCTTTTTCCTCTGTGGTGCAGGTGTCCATACAGACTGTCCTACTCAGCTTCTGGTTTTTCTATTGCATTTGCCCAAAAGGTAGATAAACCCACCGTGTCTTTTCTTCAAGGAGCTTGATAGCTTTTTTGCTGGAGGATGTGACCCTGACATTACTTTCTGCCTTTCTGATTGGGACTGAAAAATATGCACCTTAATCACTTAGATTTTTATTCCTATGATGTAAAAACTCAGCATTTTAATAATTCAAAATACGTAGTTTCTGAAGAGGAGTTCAGCATTTCAGATACTAAGAAGCTGAATGGCCTTTCTAAGCTAGTCCCCAAAATGTTTTGATAATAGTGATCATCTTGTGTTTGGAGATATGTGTTAGAAAGGGTTATGAATAGTTCTTAAACTGTGTTTGAACTGTGAAGCAATAGTCAATCTTCCCATTTACGTGGAGTTGAAAGTCAGTGATACATAGTTTGACTTTCAGCCTATTATATTGTGGCTTTGCACATGCAAAAGATAATAGCGATAGCTAAACGAGGTATACACTAGGTATACATACTAGGTGTGTGTGTATATATATATATATATATGTATGTATATATGTCTTATACATATATCCAAGCAAGTAAAGATACAGTGTTAGAGTCTGTAAAAGACAACTCTGTCTTTCATTACAGTCCTCTTGTAGTGAAATAGGTGATATCAAACATGGAATGACATAGTAAGATTTTAAAAGGGCAAGGGAAACTTTTTAACAGCTGTTGTGATTGAGTACAGAATTTGCTTACAGAACCATTTGTTGGTGTGAGGTCTGTGTTATTTAGCCTTTCCCAGAGTGCTGGCTGCAATGGTATCACCTCTGAAGGAATTGTGAAAGTTTCCCTTACTGCAATGACTGTTTTGTCCAAAAGTGGACTACAAGTCATGTCCTAAAGTACTGTGAGGTGCCTTAGGTCTGTTTTCACTTGACCTCAGAATGAACCAAAAAAGCTGAACACTTGGTATTCCCCAGACTTGGTATGTGTTGTAATCAATCTTTCTGTGGACCTCTTTCTGATAAGGAAAGATTTGTTACTGTAACTGACCCCTTGTTGTCACGAGATTTCTTTGTCCTTTTACAGTACAATGCCCTGTGCCAGGGCTTTTCTACAGACCTTACAGACTTAGCCCTACAGTACTGGGTTTTCAGAATTGGGCCAGTCGTCTTTTTTGTTTGGAAGTCCCCTACTTTATCTGCATGATCACTTCTTCATTCTGATCATGAAAACTAATCTCTTGTTCCTCAGCTGGAGAGTTCATTTTTGGGATCTGAGACTGCAGAGCCTCTGGGTTTCCCAGAGAGATGGGACATGGTGACTTCTGATGGTTGTTCTGGGTAGAGTTATGATGCAGGATACGGAGTAGCCTTCTTCGAGATGATACTGTCTGAGTATCTATTTACCTTGCCCGTTCTTCTTCCCCTCTCTAAGCCTTTGGGGTTTTGCGATTGGAGAGGATGGAAAGCATTCCTGTCCCTCAAACCTTTTCACTGAGTGTGTGTATTTAAGTGTGTGGGTGGGTGCATGGCTTGTTAAAGCAATTACATTTCTGGGCTAAGAATAGTAAGATTCATAGTTTCCAAACTGAATCCCACCTTGGATGCTGCTCTATCGGAGCATGTACGATTCAGTCCTGACAGTCCAAATACTGAAGGTGCTCAAGGCCAGAGAAGAAATAGAAGCACCGATGCAAATGGCTTTTCAGGAACACTCAAGGGACCAGTGGCAGATGAAATAATCCAGTCTGTCTTTCATTTTTTTCTCTATTTTTCTTTATTGGTTCTCCTGGCGCTAAATTTTTCTGTTACCCATCTTGGGTCTATGTGCTCCATTATAGGCATCCTTTTTGGGTTTTTAATATCCACAGAGGATTTCAAAATGGTGATGAGAGCTGTGCTTTGCAGCATTCCAATGCTTTCAGGGTCTTTGGGACCAGGCTGGGAAGAAGCCACTCATTCTTTGTGCACTCTTAAGCTGTTCAAATTCCTGGTGAGCACACTGATGTTAAAAGAGCCATCAGATGGCAAGGGAGGGCAGAGATAGTGGTGCTCTGAACATAACAGCACCTTTGGACATAGTTATTAATTTTATTTGGCTGCTGAATGAATTCCCATCAGCCTTGTTATATCTACATCAGTAAACTGCATGTATCATCTCCTTAAAATTGTAATGCTTTATTTTTGCCCATTCTGGTAGTGGTGTGAATTTGCAATTTCACATGGATGATGAGTGACTTCAGTTTCAGTGTCTTGAAAACTTTTTATAATATCTAGTGTCATCATCCTGTTTTATTAGAGCAAGGTGCTTTAACAGCTGTTCGGTCATTGTGCTTATTTTGCAGTTTGTTTTTTTTTCAGCTGCCACCTCTTCAGTGACTCAGCAGTCTGAGAGCAGGTTTAGCGGAGCAGGCACTTCTTTTTGTACCGTTTTGTTATGCAAGCAGCGCAAGAGCCCTCATTTTGCAGCTCCTTTGAAACAGTCATAATGTAACTTAGTCATGTGGTTCATACAAAACAGTCCTTGCTGTCTCCTTGTCTCCCAGTAGGTTTGACAGCGGCACTGCTGGGTGAGCACTGGGGATGGATGTGTGCTCAGGGCAGGGAGAGATGTGGATGCAACCGCTGTGATGAGCTGAAGTTTGGGTTTTTTTTTCCCCCCTCTCTCTTTCTTTTATTTTCTTTGCATAGTTCCAGGGAACACAGCCCCCTCTTTTTTTTCTTTTTCTTTTTTTTTTTTTTAATAGTTTTTTTTATTTTGCTAAAAGGATCAGCAGTGTGCTACAAGCTTATAGATGTACATACTTCACATTTGCTTTGTCTGCAATATCATTTAAAAATGCTTTAACTTAGGACAGCTGCTGTAGACATTAGTTTCAGATTTACCAGACTGGCGTGAAAGATCATTTCACTAATGTGTTAGCTGCTTCACTGAGACTTCACAATCCAAGTTTAACAACCCCTCTATTTCAGTGCTGACTGATGTGCTCTGTGTAAATGAGGGTTCAGGAATGTTGTATGCCTGTCACATACTTTAAATTTTGAGGATAGAGTTTCTTTTCAGGGGGAACACAGATGAGGAAATTCTGTCCTTCTGTTTTGTCTCCAGCTTTGCTGCAACTATGACAATTTCTAGAATTTTGCCAGCATGTTTTTCTCCTCTCCACTCACCAAGGCATTAGGGTTCTTAACTCCCTGGAGGATCTGATGGTGGACAGCGTTGGGTTGCATATCGAATCAGAAATAGCTGACACCTTTCGATATTCACTGTTGTCTCAAAATGAAACTGTTCAAAAACGCCTTCATTGTGTTTGTCAGCCAGACACTGTGATACGACAGCCATGGGGTTGCCAAACTTGTGTGTGAAACAACTCTTTTTTTTTTTTTTT
>VWZG01004776.1:540257-592743 GCA_013396735.1 Grallaria varia
TTTTTTTCCCCCCCACTCAAGAGTTGCCATGTAGATTCTTTTCACAGAGTCTCTGCCTTGCTCTCAAGATAAGATGCTGCTCTTTAGCTGTGTTACCTTAGGAACCAGCAAGATAAACATCCAATAAAATCTTGTTTTCAGGAGTTTGTTTCTGAGTATCAGTACAAAATCTCTAGCTTATTTTCAGTGAAGCCATTCCCCCCTCCTCCCTCTTCCCAATGTTCACTATGCTAGACAATAGCATTTTTTCCACAGAGATGGTTAGGTCAGGCTTTCTTTTCCTTCTTTCTTTCCCCCCCGCCCCCCTACCCACAGGAAATGCATTTTCTTAATTTTAGCCCTTAGGAGAAAGGATTTCTTCAACATACCTTCTTAAAGTTGAGGTGCCCTATGGTAAGATGTGCAATACTTTCTAATATATCATCTTGATAAACAAGGCGTGCAAAGCTTTATAAAGGTAGCCATGTTATCACAAGAATATTTTCAAGGAAAAACCAATAAAATCTAGCCCCCAGTTTGTTGCTTACGTACCACAACATTGTAAATTATTTTTCTTGTTGAGTAAAACCTTCTGTTTTAAGAACAAAATGAAGTGGTTTCTGAGATAGCCAAGTACAGTAATTGAAAAAGCCCGCAAAACCCATAAATTCTAGAATGTGCTTAATAGTTATTAATATTATTTCCTGCCCTCCCCCACCCTTCTTCTTGATTTGGTGAAACTATTGCTATTGAAAATGTAATTTTTTCCCCTCCCGTGCTGGATCCTAGAGCTTGATCTCTTGCTGAGTAACCAGGAGTCTAAAGGGACAGGCAAATTCAGGAGCCGTGCTGCAGTGCCTTCCCTACAGGTGAAATATATTAGGAGAATTCATAAAAAAAGTGGGGGAGGAAACAGCCCAGCACTCCACGTACCTGCACTTCTGAAGTGTTTTTCCACTGGAGCTGTTGGAGTGGCTCAGAATTTGTAGAAAACCTGCCAGTTTTAACATGCTTTTGTATCATACTGTCTGGTAAAGGACAGTGGAGTCTTACTTGTTGATAGATT
The DNA here is from genome assembly GCA_013396735.1 of Grallaria varia. NCBI lineage: Eukaryota > Metazoa > Chordata > Aves > Passeriformes > Formicariidae > Grallaria > Grallaria varia. The sequence goes on from VWZG01004776.1 coordinate 541,303, forward strand.
ACACTTCTAGTTGAGTCTCTGTAACTTTAGAAATAAATGTGCCATGACATAGGTCAGAAGATTTTATTTAATCTTTTCTTCCTTTACTTGCACACCTTTTCTTTTTGGTTTTTTTTTTGTGTTTTTTTTTTTCTTTCCTCTCCAAGTGTCAGCATGAAACCATCTGGTATTTATTACAAGTATTCTTATGAATGAGACCACAGCTTTCCTGGGTCGGAGGGTTTCTTTTGTGTCTTCTCTGTTCTGAATATTGTTCTGAGTCATTAATTGTGTATCTTAGGTACAGGTGGTGTGTGTTGTTCTAGAGATGATCGAGTAAATTGCATAGATTAAAATGATGCATGTAGCAGTGAAATATTTATTAAATGGAAGATTTAATATTCCGTTGCTGAAAATCAAAGAGCACACATCTGAGCTGTGCACTAGAGAAGGCCACTTGGTAGAATGTTCTTGAATGGTGATTAGTTTGCATTAGAGATATTTTAATACTCTTGTGGCAAATGCTTGGAATATTATTTTCTGTTTTCTGTAGCTTTACAGGTTTCAGAGATGAGTCTGACACCAATCTTTATCACAGGATCATCAAATGGCTTGGGAGGGACCTTAAAGTTCATCTCATTACAACCTCCCTTCCGTGGGCAGGAATGCCCATGGAATTGATTTGAATTTAATACATGATAGCACAAAGAAAATTTTTCTTTAAGTCTCAGGATTGTTTTAAGTAGAACAATTTTGACTATACAAGTAGGATACTGATTTTTAAAATTCACCTTTGGAAAACTTGTCTTATGTTCACCTACTGAGTTAAAATTAATTCTGCATAAATACATTATGTGTGGGGAATGATGAAGAAATAATCTACTTTCTGGCAAACTTATAAACTTTAGAGTACCACTGAGAAATTTTTTATCCTCAATATTTAGAGAAAATGATACAAATGCTGATGTTCACTTTTTTGTTTTTGTCTCTGGATGAGGTCACTTTTAGTTGAAGGTTTTTGTTTTATCAATTATTAGATAAAAATGGAAGAGAACAAGTTCAAGTAAAAGTAAAGCTCCAAATAATGTAGGTATACCTTCAAAGGTATGTCATTATTGGAATATGTAAAAAAATGATGTAGTGGAAAATTCACATGCAGTAAAGAAGACTAGACAGCCTCTTCCCAAAGTTAAGCATGAAATATGGTTATAGTCAGCATAATCCAGTTCATCATTCAGTTTAATATATACGATTCCTCCCTTTGTTTGGTAAATCTGATCATTTTTGAAAGCAGAGCATGTCTTGATAAACCCTTCTGGTTATGACTCCAGCACACGAATGTTTCATTTTTATTGGTGGAATTAACTGCAGAATGCTGTTTCATACACTGTAAATTCTAGTCTTCATCCAAATGCTGCCTGACACAGATCCAAAGGAAAAGCTATTGTCTTGTTAAGTAAGGAATGCGACATTCACCACTTTACAATGTACTAAATTGAAAAATTAATAATAAAAATTGTCTGTTTAAATATGTAATTGCTGGAATGACTATGAGATATATTGGTTAGGAGAACCAGTTTGTGAAAGTTGAATTTGATTGTAAACCACATTAAGCAGTCCAACAAATAGTGATCCGTTCTCCTTGAAATTAAATACCCCAATGCACGAGATTAAAATCAGCAATCTAAGTTATGTTTCCTGTTTTTATTAATTTACAATTGTAACTGGGGTGATTGTTGGTCCCTTTTTTGCTTCCAGTCAATCCACCTTGATTAGGTGTGCATTTAGACCCTCACAAAAACCTTCCTGACTGAATTCCTAGATTTTGGTGGTACTTTGCAGTTTTATGCTGCCTAAGAGGTTAATATTGGAGTAAGACAAACTCATGAATGCTACATTGTGAAGTCTGTTCTTCTGAGTGATGATTCTTGCCTGGATGCTGCATGTAAATGATTTTAATTCTGTTTCTGCTTCGAAACTGCTTGAAGTCCAGCTCTTTGTTCCAAAGATATGCTGACATTAAGTGTTTGGACTATTTGCTGTTTTGTCCATGCAATGCAAGAAAGCCTTCCAGTGCTGGAACATTTTAGTTCTTTAAGGTGGGAAATTAGGAACATCCTTTATGTTGGCGATGACTTTTTCAACGTCTAACAGAAGTTTTAATTTTGGCTGCTCCTCCTCTGGCAATTATGTGTTCAGCCATTAACTTAAAATTTATTTGAGCAGCACGTTTGTGATGGCAGCCACTGAGGCAGCATTTACCCAGCTACACGAATGGGATCTCAATCCAGAGCCAGCAGCGTGATCCTAATGTTGGAAAAGCTGCAGCCTCGTGAGAAACCTTCCCAGTTGTACCTGCCTCAGTATAACGCTGAGAAGGTTTTTAAATAGATTCATCAAAACCTGTGAAGGCAAAGTGGCAGCTCAAATGATAGCCTGCTATATGCACTTTCACTGTATGTGTCTTTATTAGATAAGGAATGGGGAATTTTGTGTTTTTATAGCTTATGTTGTACATCTCAGGCAGTTTGTCTTAGCTTAGGATGTGGGGCATGTAGGAGAGATATTTTCAAGGAGGAAATGCAGAATCATAGGATGGCCATTTCTGCAAAATCAGCTTGGTAATATTTTTGGGTTTGAATTTGAAGATCTAGGGACTTGTCCAGTTATAGAGATGCACACGTTTTGGTATGTTAAGAAGTTTTATTCACATTGTTAATTCTGTCTTGAATATATTTCCTCTTAGTCCTGGTCAAAGCCGCCCATCGATGGTCTCATGGATGAATGTCCCGTCTGTGAACCCAGCTGCCTCAAATACTGCACTATCGACTTTCTTCTTCCCCAGCCCTGCCACTGGCAGTGACAGAGCATTGGAAAGGTAAGATGTACACTTCAACTTTTTCCTCCTTTTTCTGTATCTTTTTAAAAGTAGTTAATTGGTGTCTCCTGTTATGGTATGTGAATGATTATCTCAAATCAGAAAATGCAACTGTAGCAATTGGGACAGAATAAAATAACTGTCTACCTTACTTTTCTGTTGAACACTTTCCTTGGCAGAAGGCACACAGGTTGAGCCAGTGGCTTGTTGGTGAATACAAGTGGGCTTTCTTTTGGGTGGGGAATTCATAGTGTGTCTCTACTGCAGCGTTTCCCTTAGTGTCTTTTGAAGTACAGATTCTTTTTTTTCTTTAGCCATGTTTGTCAGATGTAAGTTACTCATCCTAACCTGCCTGCCTCTCGAAGATTTTCCGATGTTTTTACCTTTCTCTGTTGTTTCATTCTTTTCTTTCACTCTTTTGTCCTGCCTTCCTTCCGTCCTCTTTCTGCTTTATTCCATGTTGTTGTCCATCTTTTGAAGTGTTCTCAGTTTTTCCTTTGAAGACCTTCACCATCTCAGCTTTTCCCTTCAAGTTTCATAATATTTGCTTTTCTAATTCAAGGAGTTGCATATATTCACAATTTATTCCCAATACTTGGTAGCAAAATCCCATTTCTCATTACTGGTTGCATTTTGCAGCACAACTGCATTGTCTGTTTGACTGTAAGTTCCTTGGGGCAGGGAGAATCTTTCCCACTGTGATGTGTAGTTGTTATTGCCTGAGCTCAACAAAAGATGATTTAATAGTGTGGGTGCTCTGTCTAAACAAAGCATCACTGGGCAGCAGCAAACTGGCTGTTTGCAAAGGCATGATTAATTAAGCCATGCCAATAATACTTACATATTCCAAGGTCTCTGCTTATGGTACTTAGAGAAAATTAGTACTGTGGAGAAATTCATATCGATTGCTTATTACTGAGCATCCTGAGAATACCTCTAAAACGACTGCCTGAGATGTTAGAAATCTTGAGGAATTCAGGAAAACCCAGCATCTTCAGTAGCCTAGTAATGCCATACTGTAAACAAACATGAAAAGGGAATTCTGAACAGTGATAGTGAAAAGCTAAAGTGCAAGATTCAGGAAGAGATGTTTCAGAAGACATAATGATGATTGGTCTGTAAATTAAATATTGTATGCTTTGCCTACTATTGATCCTTGCTGATTAGCACTTGAAAAAATTTTAACTGTAGTTGAAAGTCAAGTCTATCATCAGAATAACTGTGCATAAAGTTGGGAGTATGATATTCAGAAATGCCAACAGTAAGGTGTGAAGCTTCAGCTTCGGCTGCGTGTGTGAATTATAAGCCTGCAAAGATGCATGTGAGATTGTGTTTAAAGTTTCAGTCATCTCCAAATGTGAACGGAGAGAGAATGGTTGAAAGAGTGTCTTCATAATAGTAAAAAGCTGCTATAATTCATTATTTCATTTTTCAGTGTTGCCCACCGAAAAGCAAGAGCAGTTTATCCCTGTGAAGCAGAACATAGCTCTGAATTGTCATTTCAGATAGGAGCAATATTTGAGGATGGTAAGTACTGCTTGAGTAAATATAAAGCAATGAAAAACAAATTGACAAAACTGCTAAAATGGCTTTGGATAAAAATACAAGCCTGACTGCTATTCTGCCAACATTGCTGATGGCACACAGTTGGTGATGGAGATGTTTTCTGGTTTGAGGGAGCTACTTAACATATGCTTAGCACTGTGAGGCAATGCTTTTGATTTTGGGTGAACTTTCAATTGGTTGAATTTTTCAGCATGATTTAAATGTGTTGTACCAAAAAGAATTATTCAGTAATAGAAGATAACATCTTGGCCTGTGAAACTGTATTTTTTGAAACATGAACCATTGTGAAATAACACACAGCCTTTCATTTAAAGCAAAAAAAAAAAAAAAAAAGTCTGTTTAAGGATTCTCAATAGGAGTGCTTGGTAAATTAGGTGAAGACTGGAGAGAAAAGGTCGCATTTACAGTTTGGGTGAAAGTGTGCTTTAGTGTGTTCTTGTACTTGTAGAAAAAGGAATATTCATTGAGGTGCAGAAAGAAGGCCTGTGTTTAAAGATTTCTAGAGAACCCAATACAGCATTACATATGAACATTCAGGAGGTGATTCCTGTGCTCAAGACTGTGTTGCTTAGTGAGCTTCCTTGTGTCTACCTTTCAGTAACTGCACAGGGACTTCAAACTCATAGGGAAGGTTCTAGCTTTTAAACCTTATGCCTACTGTAATACAAACTCTGAACATGCAGAAGGCAACATTACAGTATAGTTTCTTCTTCTCACAAGGAAATTCCTAATAAATGAAAGAAATAGTACGGAATGGCTCAACAGGGCCTGGACAAATTCAGCAATTCTTGGTACTTGAATGCAGTTTAATAATAATACTCAGCAAGAATTAGTTCAAAGAAGCAGCATAGTATGACTGTTGTTTATTACAAGGCCTTGGTAAAAAATTGCATTCATACTAAAAAGCAGAAGACTTAAATTTGGCTAAATACTTATCCAAATTTGGTGCAGACTGAGGAATTCAAAGTGATCTGAGAATTGCATCCCTAAGGACCTTCTGAGTTTAATATTTCAGTCTTTCAGTCTAGAGGCAGGGGGGTCAGTAAGAGGCATCCTGATCTTTAAAGAATCTGGATATTCTGCAGTGATGACTCTCTTCTTCCCATCCATTGTCAGCTTTTAGCCTGCTACCAGGTCAGAAATCTGATGTGTGCTTTCCAGAGGGAAAGTGGTATTTAATACAGCATGACTAAACACTCTTGCGGGATGTACTGCCCAGTCATTCCAATACCACCCAAGAATCTTCTGTTGTATGCCCAGTAAAGGAGTATCCCAAATTTCCAGTTTACATCCAGCAGGAAAAACTGTCTAAAGCAGATAGAAAACACCCACCTGTAGGCATTAAAAAGCTAACTAAGTATTTCTTATATTTCCCAAAATGCACCCTATTAACTCTTAGCACTGGATGAAAAGTGTGTAGGGGACAATTTTTCTTGTAAATAAAAAAAAAATCTTTTCATCCTGTCCTCCCCAACCCCAGTAGAACATTCGTAATGTGTTTAACAAGATGAAACAAATGGGAGGCTCAGCAGAATCTTATCTTTTTAGTGTGTATAATAACAATGAAAACAGTGTGGACACAGACATCATCTTATTTTATAGCAGACAGAACATAGGACATTACTGTCCTCTGCCTCCTCCCAAATAAGTAAATAACAAGCTTGGTCCAGGCTTCAGTTCTGATTTTTTTACAGCATAAAATGGTTTGGGGTCCCCACTAGATTCTTCCCTACTTGCACAGATTTTACAAAATCATTGTGGATATTTCCTGTTAGAGCTGCCTTGCAGGCAAATCATGTCTGAATCAAGTTAGGTGGGAAACCTTTTAAAGATGAATTAACTAAATGATTGCTTTTTTTAAAGTCCTTAACATCAGATATTTTAATTTAAGTTTTTTAAAACATGACTGATAGGGATCTTCAGCAGACTTAAAGCTGTGTACAGGAAAAAAACATCTAGTGAATGGTGGAACAGATGTGATGTTTAGGAGAGGCATTTCTGAGCAGAACACCAAGGGCTGCACACCTATTGCATTGGCAGGGGGTAAGAAATTCTTTCAAGAAGCACTTGTTTTGTGTGAGAGCAACGTTAGGAGTCTCTTCTTGTGTAATGAGATCTCCAGAAGTGGTGACAAAGCTACTGTGAGTTGCTGCATTACAGCCTCAGTTGAGTTTTTCAGCTGGAGAGCTGGATTGCCTGAGAACAAGTATGGAATTTGACTCTGGCATATGTGGGGAAATACCTCAACTGTACAAGTCTTCTTCCACGTCATCATACAAATAAGGTTGGAAGCTTGGAAAAAGGTTGCGTGGATTGCATTTTGAAAACCTGATTGCAGATTTCCAATGGCAGAGATAACATTTCCTTAAATACGTTTGTTTTGATTTATTCCACTGTACCCTGGTTATTTTATAGTGTTGTCCTTGCACTTCGGGACTCTCACCCTAAGGTAGGCTGTGGATTGGCAGAATAAAGTGGGCGAGCGTGCAAGTAATAAGGCAGCAACTGGGTGTCTGTAATAACTTAATGGTCATTTCACATGGTTCCCTGTAGGTTATGACATGGTTGGCTCTGTCATATGAAAAGTTATTCTCACGCAAAGTGCAGACCAGTCTCCACATTTGAAACCTCTGAAAAGCCCCGACATGGGCCTTTTCTTTTTCTAGTAGGCACTCTGGTGTCTATGCTGGAATCAGATTCCAGTGAATCAATTCAGGTTCTTGAGTTACTCAATTTAAATTCCCATATGCCCTAATAAAGCCCCCAAATGAAGAATTAAAGTAATAATACATCAATTCCGCAGCTCTACCAATAACCTTAACTATCGAAGTGACAACGCATCAATCAAGCTGACATACAGCTAGTATCAACCATTAAAGTAACTGTTAAATTAATGTCTACTAAAAAGTGCTGCTTCCATTAGTGAAGGTTTTATCCATCTCTCCTTTCTCTACTCTGCCTGTCTCACTTTTCTAATCCTGTCTCTTTCACCTCTCACTAGTTTGTTAATTTTTTTTTCTTTTTCTGCTGTTTCCATTTCTGTTTCTCTTCCCTGTTCTTCTTGGTTCATCTCTCTTGGTCCATGGATGTTGATTGCAGTGGTTGTCTCTTACCTCTCATTACTCTGGATGAACCTTTCTGGCTGCTCTAGCTTCAGACAGGATAATGGCATTTAGTGAAGTACAGTCTTGCACCTGTCAGAGCTGCTAATATAATATTGGTGCAAGAAGGTAAGGGTTTAACCTTTACTCCTGTCTCTATTTCCTGTTTCTAAATTGGGAAAAAAAATCTGTTTGTCTCAGTCTTCCAAGGTTAGAATTGCTAATATTTTAAATTCAGCTTTGCATCACCTGATAGGAATCTGTATAGGAATCTGTACAGAATCTTTGCATTTTCACATTCAGGAGTTTTTACTATTGCATGTACATTGTGCTATCCCAAATTCCAGTCTTTCCATTAAAGAGACAGAGAATGCAAATGCTAAGGCACCATCTGGTAAGTTAAAAAGAAAAGGCAAAGTTTTCTATTTAATTGAATTTTGTAAGAAAATGAGTAATATAATCTGAACAATATCCCCTGGATTTTTTTTTTTTTTATCTTCAATTTAATTTGCCTTGGGCTGTGCCAACATTTTTCTTTCCCAGTTGTTACAGACTGTATTATTGACAGCACATAACAATATAATTCAAGTGGTTAGAGGCAGCACTTGAAGAGTTTGCAGCTGGATAAGGGCACATATGGGAAGAAGCAGAGTATGATCTGAGCTTGAGAGAGACATATGCTGGCTGTATATTTCTGTTGTTGTTGAGGCAGATATTCCCAATAATCATGGAAAGAATAATCAGACTGCCTGGCATTGAAGTTTTGCCAGCCTTGGAGCCAAGTGTTATTAAATTTCTGGTTCTTGAAAGAGACTGCTTAAAATTCAGTAAATGGGAATTTCACTCAGGAGAAGTGTTTTAAATAGGGTAAATGGTGTTTACACAACAAAAATTCCTTGGCAGTATTGCTAGCAGGAAGACTTCCTGAAAATTTGTCAAGATAGCTCTTATCAAGGCTTTTTACAATTTTTAAAATCAGGTTTTAGGGGAGAGAAAATACAAGGAAAACTGAGAAAGTGTTTTGTTCCCCAGGAAAACAGGGCACCCATCGTCCCTACCAAGTGTAGAAGGAGCACAGAGAGCCACGTTCACACAGCCATTGTCATCCCCCTCTATCTCTTGGAGTGTAACAAAGTGCCAGCCTTAGTTAATGTCCCTGGTTTTGACTCCAAGGCACTCTCTGCCCTCTAATTCATGCTGTGGCTTCTGGACTTTCTGTCTTTATGGTAGTGACGAATGACGGATTTGCATCAAAGAGAAGTGGTGCTCCCAAAATACTGTATTTCACTGTACGTGAAAATTGTTCTTTTCCTGGGGCAAAAATGAGGATGGAGATTCTTCTTTGTGTACCTTTTATCTGTGGATTTCAAAGCACTTGGAAACATTCATGTGAATTAATTGCCTCCATTTTACATCTGGAGAAACTGTGAGTGTATGGGCTGTGGACAGATGTTCTCCTTTTCAGATACATCCATGCTGTTTGGAGGCAGTTACCTCAAACTGCTGCTGAAAGTTACAATCCCTTCACCAGTAATAACTACCAGATGAGCAATACCAAATTCCTACTGACCTTGCCAGAAGTTTTTCCAAGTCATTGAAGGTAGTTTGACCTTAACCAATCTGACTTTGCTCCTGCAGTAGTCGTTGTGGAAGCAGTGATTGATCCCCAGGAGAGAAATGTTAAAACAGAAGATGTTTAAATGGATGCATTTTGCCTTGTAGTTGGTGTGTGTGCAAGGCTGTCAAGAGATGTTTAGCTTTCGGGTGGGATGCGAATCAACTCAGAAGACCCCCAAATCTCACAGGTTGGCGAGGTTTACCCTTGGTGACACAGGTCACTAAATTGTATCGCAGCGAACTCAGCTGACCAACCACTTGGCTCTACTTTAGAGTGAGCCAAGTTACCCTTTGGACATTCTCTCTATTCATTGTGTTGCTTAGATCTCCAGCAGCTGTGACAGACATTGGGGAAGGCACAGTCTGCAGGCTGAATTCCACCTTCACTGGTGGTGTATCAGCGTGTTTGCTTTTGTTCACAAGCCCGAGCCCTTACGGGTACACGATTTTATTTGTGGTCACGCAGACAATCCTCAGCAGGGTCAGGAAGAAGACCCCCTGAATCCAAGCCCTGTGTCCCATCCACAAGATCATTGTGCTTCTCACAGCATAATTAAGGGAAACAGCGAGTTTTGAAATGCTAAATACCATGCTAACCCTAAGTGTGCTAAATGTGTCTGTATTTCTGTAGTCAACTCTATCCATAGGGATTGTTTGAAAAACCTAGAGGCATTTCTGAACACAGAAGGCTTGCAAACACATTTTGTTGCTTTAATTTAATTTCCTGATTGAAAAGTTGGCCAGCGTGATTGAGTTCTGTGGAAGTCAATTCTAGGGCTGGAGCAGTTTTAGCAGTGAGGTTTCTGTTGCCCTCAGAATGCCAATCCTTGTTTATGTAGTTTTTTGGGGTTATTACTCTGATTGACAAAATAGTCCATCAGATGGGGAGGTCTTCTCGTTCCAGGCACGGTGCATGTTAGATTTCCTCCCAAAATCACTACAAAGATAAGGAAACCAGTGTGAATCAGGGTCTGATTCAGTCTTGCTGAAGTTGGTGGCACTGGGGCAATGAACTGTAGAAATGAGTCTTGCTTTCGTGTGGTTGAGAGCTGTGAAACTTTTGAGCTGCCAAAGCAGAGCAAGGTTCTGGGTCTCTGTGAGCTGCTGCTTGCAAATTTTGTGTAATCATAACATTGGCAATATTGAAGCTATTTCCTATGGAGCAGACGGAAAAGTAAGAAGTAGTGCTGCAAATGCTAAGTTGTGGTTGTATAGCTGGTCTTGTGTTCTCTTGCTATACACTCAGTAAACCTTGCTGCAAATATTTAATTTTTAGTTCTCTGCTCTGTATCTTTTATACTACAAGTATTTTCCCTTCCCTTCCTTAGCTAACACAAGACTTATTCCCATGGGACGATTGGTCTAGTAATGAGTTGTAGTTTTAAAGGCCAAATGTGTAGTTTCTGCAGCAAGGTATTTTTAAATGAGGCAGGCCTGAGAAAGTGCTAAGAACTGTAACCGTTGTTGACTGAGAAGAAATGACAGAAAGGGGACACTGTGGAACATCTTCTCTTGAGCAGAGTACTTTTTCAGAAATAGCCTGTGTCCTGGGTTTAAGAAGACCTGTGCATGATAGAAAAATGTTTTTTGTGTGGTTGAGTGGTTTTGATTTTTAAATGAATACATGCTGTTGTACCCTGTGCTTTAGAAATGGATCAGCAAAGGAAACAAGAGCACCCTTGTTAGTGTCCTGTGCCTACAGAAGGCAGTGATGTACGCAGGTATCCTTAACCCTTCTTGCATATGGTGGTTGGAGTGGGGGCAGAAATCCTACCTGACGTGACAGTCACCACAAGTGCTGGATGTTAAGAATTGCTTTTTAGTGTGTTTTTTAAAAGAAGACTGATCTCTAAAAATGGTGACATTAGGGTGTAATCAAAGTGATAATTACCTCTTCAGTCTTCATAGAGCCTAGAAGAAACTTCTGCCAACAAGTGAGGCCCTGAGCTGTGTGATGTGCATGCACGAGACTTAATTTCTCAAGCACAGAGCTCGGTTGTACCATCCATGTCTCATTTTCTGGGCTGAAAATGGCATTTGTCACTCAGGTCCAATTCCTTGGCTGTTGTGCATTATCTCTGAATGTGCTGCAGTGTGCAGAGTTCACTATTATCAAACTTTTTTAGAAAACATTTCTTTTTGAAATTTGCTATTGAGTCAGCACAGTTTGAACATTTCTTCCCCTGCATGAATTTTAGGTAAATTTAAATGATTTGATTTATAGACATTCACATACCAGTGATAATCTTTTCTTTCTCTAATGTAAATTGAGGTTGAGCTCCAGAGGACAAGTAGAAATTTCCCACTTCAGGTTTTCTAGTTGTTTTTCTTCATAATGTGCCATTTTTTGGAGTTTGTTTCCTGTAACACAGATGTGCTCTGTAGGTACGGGAGACATCAGGGAGAGGTTTGGCTGGCTGCTGGCACGTTTGCTGGGAAGGGTGGAATTACAGCTCTACTGCTGGAGGGAGGTTTGTGGTGGTGTCAGCAATGCAGTTTCAAATGCATGTGTACACTGTAATTGTAGAATGAAAATGACAAAGGGAGAGGAGGGCCTGCTAATTACTAATAGTAATGTAAGTTACTGTGTGCAGAGAGATCCTCAAAGGTAATTTTCTATGTATGTTTTCCCTTTGGAATCTTTCTGTTGAACATGTTCATTACAAGTTTAAGCCCAGACTTTTGTTCTGAATCTAAACAATCGGTATCATTTGAAAGCAGTTTTATTTTCTGGATTTCTTGGAGGTATAACTGTTGTTTAAAGTGTGGTTTCTGAGCACAGCTTCTAGCTTTGCTGTCTGACAATAATAGGACACAAGGAAAAAAGTAAGGGAAAGTATGTCTTGAAGTTCTCAAATTTAGAGGAGCCTTACAATGCTTTTGAAAGTGAGACTTAACATGTTGCTCTGTCTTAACTGTTATTTCCCTGATATGTAGAAGGCTACAAATACCACATTCCCCAATGTGTTAATGTGTTTTAAATAAAGTACTGACATGGCTGGCAGCATGTTTCAGCATTTGTCTGAGCTCTTCCCTAAATACTGTCTGTCTCAGAAGCACTGTGAGGATAAATTAATAGAGAGTACCGTAGGTTGCTAAAGAGTGTGGGATTTTACAGTTACATAGGTAAGTAGATACCTGTATCTTATCCTTATGAGACATCTGATAAGGTCATTTGAGGACTTTTTAGTCGGTTTTCCAAAGAAATGAGGCTTATGCTTCTTTTTTAACTTCCTGTCAAGTGTGGTCCAAATATATATAGGAAGTCAGATTTCATTAGCTCTGCTCACAGAGTAACTTGTGGGGCATTGAGAGTCCAAGCTGAAATATTTCTTATTTTAGATTCATGAATACTCTTGCATAAAATTTGGGATCAGCAGTGCTGAACACTTAGGATGGCACAAGTAAGAAGGAACTGTTAAGCTTTCTCTGGTTTTTTTTTTTTTAAATTGCACTATGTATTCAAATTTCAGACAGAGGATTTAACCAGAAGAATGGTTCAGATTTTGTCCACTGGTCACGTCCAGTAGCAGCTCTGAAGAGATGATACGTGGAGTGACATCTGGCTCATTTCTATTTCCCCTGTAATCCTTTCCATGCTTGCTTTTCATGCCAAGTAAGGTCCTATGCCATTTTTCTGTGGCTCTGAGATTGCAGATTCATCACTGCTGCTCAAGATGGGTGTTGGTCTTCCTTTGCCCCATCTACTGAAATTATTTTCCACTGTGTGGTGTGAATTTTGACTTTTCCTTGGAAGGCATAGATTTTCTGTTTTATAAATCTGTCCTAAGCTCCATTAACAGTTTCCTTAATGAAGTGTCCTGCACCTAAAAGCTATTCCACCATGTACACATTGCAGAATATTATGAAGTATTTGAGTCAATAATCATGTTTATCTTTCCTAGCCATATTCTTAAACCGGTCATTGCAGATGATGGGATGTTTTTATGGATGCTTTGCCTGGTGTCATGGAGCTAAAGGTAAAAAGTATTCATTCAAACATAAAAAGATGCAGTAATGTTTTTCCTTTTCTTTTGCAGTGCAATTTTCCAGAGAACCAGGATGGCTAGAAGGCACACTAAATGGCAAGAGAGGACTTATTCCACAAAATTATGTTCAGTTTTTATAGCTTTGTGCATTGAACGCCAAGAAGGTGTACATGGTATCCATGGATTTTTGTTCTGGTCACTTGTCTCTACTTTTGTGACTGCTTTTAATCAATGAAGAGCTGGACTATGGATTGAAGATCCTAATCTGTATAAAGACATTAAGTGTTGCCAAATACAAATTACAAGAAAAAGGTTCTTTGAGGGTTGGAATGGGTGGGAGCGGACAAGAAAGGGGGATGGAGGGATAGGTTAATTTTTTAATAGGGTGCTTTTTTTCAATTGTAAAGAGCAGTAGTGGTATGTTTGCAAAATAATTAGCATTTTAAGGCAAGTATTTGGTTGATCTGTGACTCAACTTAGTGTCCTGGAGATTATGCTTCAGTAACCAGCATTTTTAACAGAAGGTGAGGGTGGTGAGGCACTGGAACAGGTTGCCCAGAGAAGCTGTGGATGCCCCATCCCCTGAAGTGTTCAAGACCAGGTTGGATGGGGCTCTGAACAACCTGGTCTAGTGGAAGGTGTCCCTGTTCATGGCAGGGAAGTTAGAACCAGGTGATCTTTAAGGCTCATTAACCCAATTCTATGATTCTATGATTATTTGGGTTTGGAAGATTCTGTTGGATAAAAAAGGCTACCGTGCTGACAATTAAATTATATTTCAAAGTGGAATAGCCAGTACAAAACAGACATTAGTAAGTAAAATAATAGTTAAGACATGACATTTTTGAAATGTCTTCAAAGAGCACATCCGTTTATGTTGTGTGTATGATTTCATTTATTTTATAAAGATAAGACACATGAACTTTTATTACAGGTTCCTATATGTCATGGTTCCTTTGCTACTCAAAAATATCACTGTAAATGAAATAAAATGTTATTTGCTATTTGACTTGTCATTCCTATGTTGCAGAATATGTTGCTCTGGTTCCCTAAGTTGTGACATGGAATAATTACTGGCAGCTGTTTGCAGTCAACCTCAAGCAGGCTCTAAATCTGCCTTTCCTCACTTCAAACAGGCAATGCTGCCAGCTCAGGCCAGAAGGAAAAGAGAATCTCTGGCTACAATGCATCCTGGAGGCATCTTGTATTTTATCTCGTCTGTCTGTCTGTCTGACTGCTCGTGGACCTTGCACTTTCCTTCCTTCCCTGTAATTGTCAACTTGGAAGGTCTTACGGATGCTCTAAGATATCAGAATCCTCAATACCTGCCTTGAAATTTGTAGAATTATTTGAGTAATGAGAGAGTTATCTGTGGTCATAAAAAAAGCTTCCAGAAATCTCGTGGTCTATAAATATGTACATTATGATTTAAAAAAAAAAAAAAGTTACATGCAATTTATCACTAATATTTGTATTTTTCTTTCCTTCAAGTGAGACCCTCTGGGAGGCAGTGGAGAGGATGCAGGAAAATATGACGGGATGACATACAATACAGGCTCGCTGATTTGTTAAATTGGCCTCTGTGGATTTTGAGTCAGTTACTGCAGATATACTTAGCTTGCAAGTTTTTCTAACAGATGTGATTAGTAAACCAGTTAATGGTTAATGCTGCCTTAAGGCTGGGATGGCTTTCCCCATCCCCCCCGAAGATTTAACTCCACACCGTTATTTTGTTCCTTTGCCCAGACTGCACAGACCATTGGAGTGTATACAAATCATCTCCAGATGGAGCAATGGTGGGCCAAGTAAGTCCAGCTCTCCAGCACTAACCCTCAGTGCTTGGAGGAGTTTCATTTGGTGTATTCTCCTGGTATTTGAGCAGGGATTCTCTGCCATACAGCTTTTAGGCAGTTCTTGTCTTGGCATAGTGACCCAAGCACAGAAGATGACTTTTGCGAAGGAGCTCAAGTTCCTTAATTTGCTCCTTGACTCAGTCTTATGGAAACAGTTGCACAAATACTTAGAGCAACATATTGAAGGTTTCCTTGCTCGTATTTGTTCACGTGGCAAAGCAGTGTTCTGGCTGGGTAATGTGTTGCCTGGGCCCACAGCTTGATCAAGTCATCTGTGGCCTTAGAGTGATTCTGGAGGCAGGATGATGTTTGTGTGCCAAACTCAGTTTTTGTGGCTACCAGTTGGTGGAAAATGTTAAAAGAGGGAGATTTTAAATCTTTGGTATTGGCCTCACAGGTGTGGCAGCAAGGTATGCTGGCTTGTCAGATAGCAAAGCTCTGATAACTTGAAGTTGACAAGCTTTGGAAGTTGCTTCCATTAGTTTTGTTGTTGTTTTAAACTTGCAGTGCATGTTTGGTCTTGTTCTGGCTGCTATCTGTCTTCCAAAATTCTTAATGTTTTTCAGCTCTAGTTCTGTGTTTGGGTTATTGTTTTGTTTGATTTTTTTTTTTTTTTTTTTAACTGAGATAGTTTAAAAAGGCAGATATATAGACAGGGAATAAAAGACTTAGTGTCTGTTCTATCCAGTCCTGTGATCCTATTTTGCCTTTAGCTGAGATGTTTTGAGACTCCTATTGTTCCAGGGGCCATGCAGAGCCCAAACAAGAAGAAAAGTTCTCCAATGAGAAGATACACTGAGCAGAGGTAACACTAATCCAAAATTTCTCACGTCCCAGACGTTGAAGGCAGTGGAGTGAGCTGAGCCAGATCAGATGTGGCTTTCAGGCTAACCACAGTGCCTGTTAGGAAGAGAGTTGTGGGAACTGGTACCCACCATATGGGTTTCCACATCAGCCCAGCTCTACCAAGGCTGAGTACAGACTCGTAGTGGCACAGCTCATTCTTCATCCTCACTGCTGAACAGCACTGTCAATGGTGCCTCATCCTCACTGTTTGCAAATAGAGATTAAAAGATGCTAAAAATTAAAAACCATATAAAGGAAGTCAGGCCCCTTTCCCATCCTTTGAGATTGCTTGATTCCCCAGAGCTGGCTTTAGGACATGCTTCTTGTCTGTCTTTTCCAAGGGTGGTAGACTCGGGAGGAGCAGAGTAACATGCTGTTAACTTGAGGGAGGAAGGAGGACAGGGAGTCCATTGCAGAGGGAGCTGGATGAAAATTTCTTCTCTTTTGTCCTGGCAGCCTGTTCTCCGTGGGTCTGGCCTAACTCCATCCTCTCACGTGGAACTGCTCTCCTGTCAGAGCTGTGGGTTCAGGTTCGGCTTAATCTTCAGGCTGGGTTCCCCCTCCCTTCCCACATGCTGGTTACTGTGTGCAGGAGCAAGAGTGCTGGTAGTGAACACACGACAGGGGCTGAAAAGCAGAGAATGTCTGTGAATTAGTTTAAAAAAAAAAAAGGCACAACAAACGCCAAACAAAAAAACAAACGTGCTTTTTATGCAAAATGACGTTGGCCATGCTGTCACTGTGGGGCCCAAGACTGAATCCCCCAGGCTGAGGATCGAGGTCAAATATGTGTTTGCTGAATAATTAACGGCAAAGCTGAGACTCCTGACTATCTGGGATCAGCAGAAATTTATAGTCTGTGTTAGTCACTGGGCAGTGCTCAGCCCTGTGCCTGGGCCAGGCAGCATTTTCACTCTGCTGGGTGAAAAGCCCGAGGGTTTTCAGGCTGCTGAATGTTGTTAAGCGCTGTCCTGGCTGATCTTTGTGGCAGGTTTCCTTCTGATGCCGTCTTTCATCAGGAATGAAAGAAAAAAAATCTCATTAGCTGATTTAGCTGCCCTGTAATGAAAATAAGTGTTCCAGCTACACTGCTTGCAGCTTTTGCTGGCTGAGTTGCTGTAATTGTGTCACAGATGAGACCAGGGCAGAGACTTGCCTTTCTCGATGCTCTGTTCCTTGTTCTCTTAACCCATTTCACAGTTCTTACCTGGTTTGCAATTTAAAGAGAAAAGCTGCTGACAGAGAGCTTATGTAGCTGTAAATGCACCAGTACTAAACTGGGTTTCACTGGAAGTCTTCACTGGAGTTTCACCTTTTAAGCTGAATGTGCCTTGGACGTTGTTTTCTACATCCAGCACAGTGCTCTCATCTATCCTTGCAGTAGCCACAGGTAAGCTCCAAATAAACTTTGTATTATCAACATCTACAATTAAAGTAGGAACACTTTAAACACCTTATGACCCGGCATGACCTAGCAAAACCTGTGACATGAAAGGGTATTTTTTCCATTCCTTTCTATCTTAGTAATATTGTACTCATCATAAACTCCTGGTCTCTGCAGACACCTGAAAGAAAGCAGCGTCCCAGCTTGAGGTCAGATTGCAACTTTGGTTATGTTTTTTAAGTAGCGATAGCGTTGTCTTATTTCTAGAACAGCATATGACAGATACATCTGCTTGTAAACATATGGGAAATTTTTCTTAACACTGCTGATCCTCTACTATTCTTTCCTTCTGACAATTCAGCAAACAGAAAGCAGGTGCAAGGATTTTTGGCAATAGAAAGTTTTATGTAACTTGTTATTGAAAGAACAAAACGCAATTAAATGGTGGTCTTAGACTGCAGGCCTGGCTTTGGGTAGAATTTGGTGGTGAATTTTGAAGCTAGTGCACAGAACAAATCAGGATAGCAGGAGTTTTATTTCCCCTTCTGTTTTACTGTAATTATGAGTGGAAAAGGGGCTGACCCTGAGAAGACAGTGACTCCCTCTTTCCATGTGAGAAATTCTAACTCTATTCTAACTTTGCCCACAGGTAGTTAACAGAAGCTGGAAGGTTGCTGAGTTTCCTTGTAGTGGGATGTTGCTTGTGCCCACAAGAGTGGCAGCAGGTCATTTGTCAAGCACAGTGACCTCAAGTTAAGTGAACACATTCCTCACCCTTGGGCATTCATTATTCCACAGCAGGAGGAGCTGCTCCCTGGCTGAAGCCATCAGATGTGCTGCGTCATCTGAATGAATAGAGCTTGAGGAAACTAAATCTCTACACATATGAAGAAAGATGTTGTATTGCATTTTAGGATGCTTCACGTTGAAGAGTCCAAGGCCAGGCTGGAGGGGGCTTCGAGCAACTTGGTCCAGTGGAAGGTGTCCCTGCCCATGGCTGGGTGGGTTGGAACTGGATGGTTTTTAAGGTCCCTTCCAACCCAAACCATTCTCTGGTTCTGTACTGTTTCTAAATGAGCAGAAGTTTGTCTCTAAGGATATTAATGCACCAGCACCTATCTGAGATTAAAATGCAAGAAATACTTGCAATCAAACCAGTTTAATTCATGTATATTTGTACAATTTGTATAAAAAAAGAAAAATAGGTACTTGCAGACATTAACATAAAGACCAAACAATATTTTCTGTTTATTCAAAAAGCTTTAAACATACAGAAGCAAACCCCTAATTATAAATGCATCATTATGCATAGATTTTACTGTTTACACCATACTGCTGGCTGCTTTTATTTTTCATCCAGGAATCTATTTTAACTCCAAGAATTCTTAAACATTCCTCTGAGCTTCCTGGCCTCAGAACTGCTGTCTGTCTTATCAAGTCATTGACCTCCAGCTGAAAACATTGCTCTAAAAAAAGTCAAATCTTTAATAAACAATTAAAAGTGCATTAACTGTAGAATTGTTTAATTTCATAAATGTTTAAACAAGTCAGTGAAAAACACCACCCTGTGAATTAGCTTTTTGCATTATTGATTGTAAAGTATCTTTTTAATAAGATTCTGATATTGCAAACTTTAGTCTTCTCTATTTTACTCGGTGCGACTGCTCAGTCGCACGACGTGTAGTATTCCTGAAATACCCACTGCAGTACATTAACGCTATTTTACATTTTAACTGTGTATACAATGCTCTTGCTGCATATCCCTCTTCCTTCTTACTTCAAAATAATTTAGCTCAATGAACAAAAGCCCACCACTAAAAGCTGTTATAGTTTGTCTTGTATTTTGCAGGAGACAAATGCTATTTCATTCTAAACAAATTCAAAAGAACATAACTAACTTCCCGGTAGCTAAAAACTAGGGTTGGTTTTTGTTTTTGTTTTGTTTTTTTCCCTGTACACAGGTTTAGATAAAAAAAGTGATGGCTATTCTGCTTAAGTGTCCTTGATAAGAGAATACTGCCTCTTACAACATCTATATCCAATTGTATCTATGACTTCAATGATGTCTAGCAAAAAATAATCAATGAATGGTTTCATAAACAACAGGTGATTAAAGTAAAGGATTTATTATAATCTGCTTACAGTTGTTTGCAAAGACAGACATACGTTTTTGCATAAAGATATAAATTGCTTTTTAAAACTAATTTAGTGTGTTTAATTATATGAAGTTTCTGTGAATTATGAATTGTACCAAACCAAGATTAAAAGTAATAAGGTACAAAAATAGGAGCAAACAGACAACAATTTGGACTGGGACAGGCATTTAACAGTGAAGTGTAGAATATGGCTTTGCTATTTTAGTCAAGCAAAGTTACTCTGAGACAGAAAAGGAGGCAGTAACTTTGTTAATATAAAAAGCTGCTGCAGACTGTATTCACCCAGAACCTGGCTTTGAAATTTTCTATATTAGACTTTTTTAAAAAAAGCAAATTAAAAGATGGATGTATGACTGTGTCTTTACTGTAAACAACCAGTCTGCATGCTGTATATCTCACGTTGGAAGTTTGGCTTTCATATTGCTGTGCAGGTCAGTATTTAAAGATCTGCCTATGAATTAGACTTCCAAAATGCAAATAATATATGTATGTATATATTTATATATAAAAAATCTCTCTGAATACAGTCTTTACAGATTACCCATTGCATAAGGCAGGTGTCATTTAAAAAGACAAGTAGCGCTGACTGTCTTCAGTGCACCAAGGTACACCTCAAAATTTGGGTTCAGAAAGGGTGTAGAATTCTTAATTTGACCACCATTTACAAGAAATGCTACATTCCGACCGGCCAAGGGACACACTAGAGCTCAAAAATACCAGTGGCACCCAGAGAGAACACTACAGATTAGGACTCTGAAAAACTATTCTATTTAAACATGAGCATATGGTAGCAACAGTTGAGCCTCAGAAAAGTTCACCTGTCCTCTATTCTACTCCAAAATTTTGTATTCGCTTATAAATTGTGACAGTGAAAATCACCTCAAAAATTCTTTCCTTTGCAGTCTTATTCTAGAGAAAACATTTTTGAGACAAAATCAGACCAACTGAGTTGAACTTGTAGTGTGAATGTTTGTCTTCTCAGATGTATTCTGATTGTTACAAAAGTGCTTAGAAAATTACATGCTTTTTAGTTTATCACTAAAAATTCTACTCAGTTCATCTGCCCCTATCGGTACCTTACCATCCCTCTTCACCAGTACAAATCTCTTCGACATACTTACTGTAATGATCTGCATGTTCCCTTCATCGTAACCAGAAATCGCTATCCCCCCTCTGAAATAATAACCTGACCTTTTAAAGATGTTTCATATATCCAGCATTCAAAGGAAAAAAACCCAAACAATCTGGGAAACTTTAATTAAAAAAAAATAAAAATTATCATTCAAAGTCTTGCTCAACCCCATTCCCCTGAGAGAGAAAGGGAATAGAGGGCAAGAACTCACTAGGTCATTAAGCTGGCAAAAGCTTTGGAGAGAGACTGTAATTTGTCTTGTTAAATGAAACCTTCTCAAAGTGGCAAACACAACATAGTGTAGTTTCCTATGGATTTATGAAGCAGGATTCCTAAGATGTGCTCGTCACATACGCTTGCAAGAGAGACAAAAAGGGAGAAAAATATAGAGGAAAATTAGAAAGGCTTAAACACAACTGAAAAGATTAAGTGTGGTTATTTACAACAGATACTGTAGGATGGTAAATTAGATATGATGCTAAAAAAGGCACAGCTTTCCCTTTCTTAAATACACTGTAAACGGTTCATTATGCATGCAGAACATTTCACTTTACAAAAAAATTACCTTGTTTGTTTAGACAAAGATAGTACTTAAATAGTCTCCAGCAAAATAGAGTTCTTTCAAAAATACTTTCCCATTCATCCTATTAACCATTAAAGATTTTTTTGTCTCATTTACAAAAGTTCCTTACACCTTATTTCAGGTCCTTCACAATTTATACATACAGCAATGTACAGTACAGCAAAAGACTGCAAAAAATTATTTGTAAAGCCAGCACAATAGATACTATAAATTGATACCAGGGCATTTGTTTTTCACATCTTATCCTTTTTAATTAAATAGTAAATGGACACTTAACACAGTGTATATCATCTATGATGGGATAACATGGGATAACAAATGCCACAGGTGGGGATAACGGAGTATTCCACACCAAATGTTCTGTTATTACTTTACATGTTAGGGTTGTGTGTGTGTATATATGTGTATATATATAGTTTTTGTTTGTTTTTTTTTTTTTACAAGAAAAGAATATTAATGCCCCATATTGACTTTACGTTTTATGTGCAAACCAAGGGTAAGCTTTAAAAAGTTCTCATTAGTTCTCGAACCCTTTTAAAACAAGCAAACAATACCAGAAACTACATGGCATATTTAAAACTCCGTCTGTTAAAATATCAAAATCAAAGAGTTATTGACTAGATATGGCTTTTCATCCAGAGGAACAGGAACATTTTCTAAGTGTTTTAGGGTTATGGGGTAATTTCCAAACATCTAGGTCTTGCCAAATCCGAGTCAACTGCTTTCCATTCCCCAAACCCTTTGTATGATTTTAGACTATTCAGAGACTGCTGAACACGTGTAAATAGCATGTTTAAAATATGGTTTCTTGGGTCCTTCATGGGTGTGGAATAACACAGGGAAACTTAAGGCAAAGTTCTTCCATTTAAGACATTTTCTATCACTTCCTGTGAAAGTACAGGGGCTTGGCATTCCCAGATTCCACCTTTGGTAGCTGGTCACTGATGATTTCCACCAGCATAGCTGGAAACTCTACTTTCAGTGCCTGAGACTCTCGGAAGGTGTAGAAGCAGAATTCCAATAAGTCACTAACAAGCTGAAACACAGAAAGAAACACTTTTTAGGAAAAACACAGAGATTTTTTGCATGAAAACAACAGCTTATTGATAATTATTACCAAGAAACGGCATCTTACTTTGTCTTGGCAGTCCATTTACAGAGTTATAAAGCAAACAAAAGAACTCAAATGCCAAAGGGCTACTTAACTCATTACAAATCAGCGAACTAAGGAAAACCAAGATACCACAGATTTGATTTTTCAGCCTAACTGCACTTTTCATTTCACTAATAGCAACTGGCCACCACGAAAACTGTAGGTATTTGCTGTCTATGAAAATAACGCCTTCTGCCCAGAGGGAAAAGATCAGCAACTATGTTATCTCTTTATTTCAGCGGGACACACACTCATTAGATCAGATTATTCAGTCAACTTCAGTGCATTCTCTGGGGCCTGCAACCTACGACTGCCAGAGCAGCGGATGTTTTCAGCTCCACAACACGAACATTGTGTCACACGGTGGCATTTCAGGTTTTACAGCAGCACAGTGCACACAGTTTTTTTCACGGCTGTGATCTAAATGCACCTCCTAAAGCCTTCCAGTACGTTGGCCCGGGTGAAATCTTCAAGAAAAACACAACACAAGTCGGTCAAGAGGCAGAGGCACGTCAGCTTCTGAAGCACCCATGAATGGAGCGCGTCCAGATTTCAGCATATGAACTTCCACTGCAGTTACCAAATCACCCTGTTGTGCAATTAAAGGAAAACTAGAGCCTCTGCTGTTTAAAAAATCAAAAGTTAAGCACAGCTTAATTTTGGTGCCTTATATCCTTAGAAAGACTTAAACCACTTCTGCTTACGTAGTTCATCAAACACAAGTTTGTCATTTCCATTCTTAACGTGTAGATGTGCACTCTGCTGTAAAGCCCCTGTTAAAGACAGAGCAAATAAAAGCGGACTTCTGGAAGGCGGAGAAGGAAATAAATAAAAAGGTATGGACGGCAACACTACCATCCCATAGCACCATACCTTATTCCTTATTTTCACAGCTGTTCTCACAAACATGTAAGCAATTTATGAGCATCACAGAGAAGTGCTGAGATCACTCAAACACATGACTTTCTGCTATGGAGCACTACGTGAGTCTGTTTGCTGTGGCTTAGTTCATTCCCGATGATCTGGCATGTCATGAAGCAATGCTAATTAATTAAACAGATGCACGCCTAAATAAGTAGCGTAGACATAATCTGGTTTCCAAGGAGAAAAAAATGCTGATGTTCAAAGGTTTACTTTACCCATTAGGAGAAGTTGCTACTGAATATACTGCATGCCAAAAATACTCCAAACAACAAAACCAAAGTGAAGGAAACTCTTCTTGTGCAATCCCTGCTCCCTCTTCCCTGCCTCAGGCATCAAATACCAGCACCTGAGCAAAGTCAGCTCTGCACCCTAACACAGCCTTGGCAATGACCTGGCGAATGTGCTGCTTCTCCTAAACTTGTTGGGGTCATCTCTGTCCCACTGCCACCCATCCTCACTGTGCTGATGGCTTGCCTTCTGTGCAGCTCAAGCTAATTCCTGCCTCACCACACTCATGTGAAGCCTCTGAATGCAGTGAGACAGGTATCACGGGAAAGCACGAGCAGAAACTACTAATTCTGACTCCTTTGCAAGCTTTTAGTCATATAAAGTAGGCATGTCTGGTGAACATGCAGACAAGGGGGAATGAAGAATAACATTAATGAAGGCTATTTCTAACTTGAACCTTAAAAGCTGCATGGCTTTTGGGGCTGAGGAAGCATTAATTTAAAATAAAGAGGAACAAACGTGGGAGAATCGAAGGCCCACTCGGAAATACTAAAACGTAAACACAAAGATAAGGTCAGGTAGGGAAAGCTGTGAGGCTGAGAACTGTGCCATGAGCAGTGCTCTTTACTGCAGGCATGTTCTTGTACATTGTCAAAGGTCCTCTCCCTCCCTGCCAGCTCAGCAGCCTTGGCATGAAGGTGCACTAAAGGGAGGAAAAATTCATGTTCCACAGGCAATGGTAGTTTTGAAATTTAAATCCCTGCCTCTGCATCCCAAGTAACATCTATTTGAACAGGTAAATAATTTAGCTAGTCTTTTGCTTGAAAAGAGAAGTTCCCTCTTCAGTAAGGAAATTAAAATGTTTGTTTTCTCTTGGAACACACATGCTCTGTCACTGCAGTGACAGTGACTGATGCACCATAGGTTACAAGAAAGGTAATGCAAGCTATCCAGCACCTCTGAATGTGGCTTATTAATTTCCTAGAGGAAATAGATGTCTGGTTGTTCTTCAAAGGCTTGTAAAACCACTGTCCTCTGAGAACTCCTGACTACACCTTTTACCCTCTACTTCCGGTAGCTTATACTGGGAACACTGACACATCCTCCAGTCCAGCAACATGAAAGACAACTCCAATTAAGTGGTGAGAGTGAAAGCACCACGGTTTTCACAAGGAGTGCAGTGGTGACTAGAAACATATCTGCTTTTACAGTCTCACTGATTTCAGCTGCTGAAGCACACTTCTGAAGAGCTACAGCTTAGCACAGCACAGACAGTGCAGTCAAGGCCACAACTAAACCAATTCCCATTTCCCTGGGAAACACTGTTCTTACCGCTTTAGTAGAGAGATGTTCAGCTCTCTTTGGAGCTGGTAATAAAACATGGCTCAGTACCCCCTGACAGCACTGCAAGCCTCCCTCCACACGCAGGGGAATCAGGGCAGCGCTGGGGATGGGAGCTCAAGTCCTGCCTGCTCCTGGTGGGGCAGTGCTGGGCTGAGTCCTGGTCAAGTCCCAGAAGGGAGACCGCAGCCTCTCCGGGCTGGAAAATACCACTGAATACATTCATACGAGCTGGGTTGTGGGGATGGAGAAACACAGGTCAGAATAATCACATCCATGTCACCCAGGCTGCTGCAAGACATGACAGCTCTTCTGTCGGCAAGCGGATCAGCTGCTCGCTATAACCCTTCACCACTTCAGTCATTAATTATGAAGCTTTCTCTCATCACTACCCTGCAGAGTGTGCTGCACTTAGTTTCAAGGCTACAGCAGTCTTAGTAATTCTGAGATTTTTACCTAATCAATCTTTGCATTTGTATGCTGTACTAAGCACCTCTGAGAAATAGGAGTATTAATCAAATGTAATTTTCTGTTATTAGGGTGGGGTTTCCATAAAATGGACTTTTTCACCCATACTGTTCTTCATAATTAAAAAAAATGAATCCTTTAATGAAGTCCCTGAAGTTAATACAGTTACAGTGACCTTTGAGAACTTGCATAATTTTTACAGCAAAAAGAATTTATTTTAGTTTGGAAATCTCACCATGGCTTCGCATTTCCAGAACTGGTAAGAACTGTTGGATTTGCAAGGGTGCACATTTCTAGGCTCAGTTTTCTGACTTCAAATTCTCTCAGAATCTCTGAGTGAGGTATGAAAGCCCACAGTCACTTCTCTATCAGGAGCATCTTTGTGATTAAGCCTACTGAGACAGCAATTAAGATAGCAGTAGGGTAACAACACAATGCTGAGTAATTTCTTCCTATTATTAGCTACAGCTATTACTGTCAGAAACCTCAGTGTTCTCCTGTATGTAAAGAAAAAGACACTCCAAAACCTGTCTCTGCCCCTTTCAGGAAAGGGTCTCTGCCCACCCAGCTCTTTGGTCACCCAACAAAGAGCCCTTGGTGAGTTTGGGATTGTTGCCACATCTGCTTTTCCCCCTTTGTGCAGTGGATCCAAAGTTCCTGCTTCAACACTGCCAACCAGGTCTTGATTATTCCATTACCACCTTTTTGCTCCCAGTCCTATGAAAATTCCATTATGTAAATTAATTATTACTCTGAGGACTTGTGAAGAAAATTCTTCCCCCCTGCGATGGCTCACAGGCTGATTTTTGGAGGTTCAAATGTCCCTTAGTGCCCACAGTGGCCAATTCCTCGGTGCCTATGAAATCTTGGACTGACCAAAACCTTCCACAAACACAGGGAACACAAGGTAAGACCAAGGGAGGAAGCCTCTGATCACCCCTACACAGTGTATTTACCTCATGTTAGAAAGGAGTGAGAGGTGGATAAAATGCATATGGATTAAGGTACTCACAGTATCTGACCAGAGGAAGGGTGAACCCTACTTTTGCCTGGACAAGTCCATCCATCTCACTGAGGAACTGCACTCATTTCTTCGGGTTTTCTTCATAAACGTGCACAGGGAAACCACAGCAATTGACACCTGGACATGACTTGGGGGAACCTGAGCTGAACTCATTTTGTATACCTGGAGGATGCTGGCAAACCCACACCAGCGAAGCATCCTTGGCCCTTGGCCATGGCAAATTTTGAGCCAAGTCTCCCTTGTTCTTCTGTCAACAGTGGTGGGGTTCTGCCCTTCTCCAACAAACATCTATTAACATGAGGGAGAAGAGATACAACCATCACAAATGGAGCGAGATGACTCTCAGAGTAGCTCCTGGGAATCAAATTCTCACTGATGCATATTAGCTGCTGCCACACACACCAAGCACACACTGACATTGCTGCTGCTCTGGTAGGGGCCACACTGGGAGAAGGGACTGGATCCATCCTCTGAATACACAGAGAAAATGCTCACCCTGAGAATTCAGGCACTGGGACCAAAAGAAGGCTCCAAATAGCTCATCATCTGTGGGATAAAATTTTGGCAGATCAGTAGCAAAAGTAAGTGCACCCAAAGGCGTTGGAGGGGCTCACCTGCAGCTTCGTATCTACAGGATTAGGAACCTGCAGAGGAACATTTGCATCCAGTGCAGCAGGCCTTGCAAACCTGCCCCTCGAGGACCCATGCCCTTCTTCCCACTGTCAGCTTTTTCAGGGAGTTAAATCCTGGCACTCTCAGCCTATGGAAAGATCTACCTCAGCTATAAAGTATTCCCTTCAGGAACCATAAAAAATTAATTATTCATCAGCATGAGCTTTAAAGAATTTATTTTTGTTTGGCAGAAAATGTCAACAAGCGAGTGACAGCACGGGGTGCTGCCTTGCCAAGACAAGGGGAAGGTTCACATTAGGGTTTAATGTCATGGCATCGAAACAAAAGCCGTCTTCATTGAAAGTCTGCTTAGTATCAGCCAGATTGAAACCAAATTCAGCTTTTGTTCTGCGAACTGCCTGACCATACACTACGGTCTCGATATGAAATGAGGCTTGCCATGCAAGATACAACCCTTCCTGCCAAAGCCAACAGGAGATGCCGAGGAGGATCCAAATGAAGTTTCTGATACCATGTGTAGTACATCTGTTTCTAATGTTCCTGCATGTCATTTTCCCAATCCCATAAGGCAGTTCACCTACATCCAAGAGCTGCATATGCATCTATCGCTGAAATGCCCATGGCCATTCAGGGGCACAAGACCAAAATCTTTATGTTCTGGGTGAAGAGGTGGGTTGTCCTTGCTACACTGAGGTTCTTAACACATAAGGCTGTTTCAGGAAACCATGCAAGTGAGCCAGCCACAATGGTAAGAAATACAATCCCTACAAGCAGGAAATACAGAATCACTAAATCATTAAGGTTGGAAGAGACCTCAAAGATCATCGAGTCCAACTGTTAAGCCACAGCACTGCCAGCTCCACCACTAAACCATGTCCATAAGTGCCACATCTACTGTTTTTAGAACACTTCCAGGGCAGCCTGCAGGCTCCTAAGGATGAATGCAGGTGTGCACACACATGTCTGTGAAACCCTGTTCATCTTGTCTGCTTGGGGTCGATCTCTTATTTTTCCGTTGCACTTTTGGTGCTTTGAGGCTTTATGGATCATTAAATAAAGTTGCTGATGTTTCCAAATACTTAAGTGCCTACCTGGCCTTCTTGAAAATGTCTGGTTTTCCTCAGCTTGGCACTTTTCTACCTGCACATATGTTCACTGTGTGGATTAGTGATTTAGCATACTGAGCAATGTAAAACCATCTTGTTTGGGTTTCTTTTTCTTCCTCATATTATGTAAGCCAAGCATACTGCAATTTGATATTTCCATGCCCTTTGTTTCACATAGTCCTCAGAAAGACTACTTAAAAATGAGGTTGATGAAAGCAAGTGTGAAGGTGCAAAGGAAAAGGTTTTTTCTACTGTTTGTCTCCACACTCAGGAAAAGCAGATTCCATGAGCGATGAGATGCTGCTCTGCTCTGATGAAAAAGCTGGATGCAGCAGGAGGGCTGAACATGCATGAATTCTGCACCAGCCCCTTTGGGTTTGCACTGCAAATGCCAATGCTGTGGCCATGGCAGCACGTGAACACGGGGCTTCAGCTCTAGTTACACCCCTCAGCACCAAATATATAGCGATCCTCTAAAACTATAATGGAGTAAGGTCAAAATACAAAGGTGACAGCTGAAAACACATTCCTCCTGTACTAAGGAACTGAGCAGAAAATTTGCGTTTACATTGATCGAATGCAGAGATTCTGCACTAACAGGCAGTGGGGAGAGAATAATAATTCTCACTTCTCATTAATATTATCACTATTCTAAATTTATTCTGATGTATTTCAAAACCAAAAAAGCAAAAAATCAGTTTTAAAGAGAAAAAATAAACAAGTGCCTTTGTTGAAGAAGTCTCCAGCATCATCTCTGAAAGGAAGCACTGTTGTGCAGACAACCAGCCTTTTTAATGCAGAATGCTGACAATGGGACTTTCTTCAAAAAAAAGTGCTCTATTAAAACAAAAGTAATGTAAAAATAGCTTAATTAAAAATTAAATAAAATGCATGAGCAGTCTGCTTCCTCTGGTTAGCTCAGCTCCCAGTGGTTAATGCTGTGTTTTGGAAAATGTCTGTAGGACACGGTAGCGTTCTCAGTAAGTGCGAGCCTGTCATCCAGTCACCTTAACCACACAAACACACCCATTGCAATAACAAATCACAGACACTGCCTGTCCTGAAGAGGATCAGAAAACTCCATAAACGCAGGGGTTTGTTATGCTGCCTCGAGGTTCAGCTCTGAATTCCTGAAAACGATTTTATCACCCATCCCTTTTCTTTCCACTAAAACACTACAACTTCCTTTGCTGGCACTGAGCAAGTGAAACCTGATCTCTGAAGAATGAGCTATTACTGCAGTACTAATAACACTCTCCCTGCCTCCCACTAAGATTTGCAATGTTTTAATGAACAACAGAACAATATTTGAAAAATAATTCCATATGTACATTCTGTAAACAGACCTCAGGCTCTTATACTGATTTGACCTGAAGTGCACTGCACTGTACCGTCTCTACAGAACGAAATTTAAGTTGAGTACAAAGAATTACATTTATATGCAGGGGGTTATTCATGCAGTAGGTTCTTCATGCAGCAAAGTTCCTTCCCTGCCCACCCAGGATGGAGTAGGACAGTCGTGCCCTTTGCTGCAGTTTTTACTGGGAGGTGATCAGCATGCTGCTGGGCTTCAGCCCCTGCTCGCAGGAGCCCTCCTCTTGTGTACCGAGCACAACTAAAGGTCACTTTCACTGGTCCCAGGAGTCTCCTGTCACTTGCTGCACTGTGGCACACCTTCAGAGAGGATGGTGCCACCCCTGCTGGTCCCCAGGGCACTCTCAGGGGGCACTGGGAAAACCCCTCACCTTGGGGAGACCATAACACCTGGGCCACTTGCTTCCTCTGTGGGGACTGCATGGAGATACACCCCTGCTGCTGGCTCAAAGCACCTGGAAACATAAATCTTTGCACTTCCCATTATACTGGCTAGAACCAGGTTGGTCCCTACTAAATAGTTCAACATTATGGACATCCCTTCTGAAATCATGAGCTGGTTCTGCGCCACCTGCCATAGCCCCTCAGAGTCACTCTGGGCAGAGACATCAACAGCCTGGGTGCTTTGAGACTAAACTTTTAGTTTCTCATGTCACTCATCGCATCTCACACCTGGCAAATGTAAACCGAACACCTCATACCAGAATGGGGCAGGGCAGAGTAGAAATAACCTAACAAGGAATCTTACACTTGAAAAACTTAAATAATGCTTTCATAATACGCCTTTTAAAGTCATCATTATTACAATCCCAGCTGTAAAAGATGACCGAACTAAGTCAACATTTATTAGCATATCAGGCATGTTAGATGCATGACACACTAATGCGGCACCTTTCCCTGGGATACTCCACGTGGCGCACTCACGCTGCGTCCGGCAGGGTCACAGCTCACATCCCTTCCTCTGCTGCAGAGCCTGTGGCCCCACTAACAGCGCTGACCTCATGTGGATTGTGGAGGAACACACCACCAGTTACCACAGGAGAAGGTGTCAGGACCCAGCCCTTAATGACTTATATTTTCTTACTTTACTTGGCATTTGCCCTTAAATTCATCTAACAACTTCTCTCAAGATGTTCCTTTAAAAAGAATTTCACTTTTTTTCTCCCTATCAGTTAACACAATTAAAGACTACTGATTACCTTAATGGAGAGATTTTTTTGTTTAACTTTTCTGCACTCCCCGAGGAGTTATACTTACATCATGCATGGAGTCAAGAAGTTTAGTCAGTTGGTAGAATCTCTGCCAGCTTTGCCCAGAGTTACTTGGACATTTAGTTACCATCTTCTTTAGTTCTTTAATGTAATTTGCCCTCATTTCTTCAAATGCAGCTTGGCTTTTGAGACCATCCTTGGGAACTGTCATTGAAAAGACAGTCTTAAATTAATATTAACTGCATTGCTTACCCTTTTGATGTGCATACTTAAACAGTTACACCAGTTAATGGATGAAGGAATGAAACCTTTAAGCAAAGTCCATAATTTTACAGACATTGGTAAAGGATCAACAACATCATACAGATTTTCAAGCGATTCAGGCATCCTCTCCAGATGTGTGATTGCAGAAGCTGTGGCAGAGGACAAGATAACATCTGAGAAATATGACACATGGTAACCTCATGTTTTAATACAATCCAACCACATAAAAAAAGGCAGATGGATCAAGGGTATTTCTTTCTAAACTAAAGACGTGATTTATCACTCTTGAATGAATTGTCACCCTTGGCAGAGGAGGAGAAAGTACAGAACTACAGCTGTTATCTGCAGAAATGCTAGACCCAAGTGACACAGGTTTAAGCCATCAAGTAAGATCTAAAATTTCTCTGAATGTTAGCAAGCATCTGAGTAACACCTAGAACAAAGAGCCATTATTCTGCACGGAACAGAAGACTCTTTTCCAAACATGCATCCTGACCCAGTGTTTGACCACGACATACAGTTGCAAGCATTTGTAGCGTCCTGTTACAGTTTCCATCTGCCAGAGGGAGATCATGGAATCATCATTTCATAAATGGGCTAAAAGTAGAGGTTTTGGATACTTTTAACTGTGACATCAGCACACATACTAATTACAAAAGCAAATACACTGTTCCTTTACAGACAGCAAACACCTTTGCACTCGGGCAGGTCCTGCCCCAAACAGGAATGGCTTATTAGGATCAGATCCCTACAAAAACGTCAAAGAAGTTATAAATAACATTACTGAAAATGTTCTGGTGTTTACTACCTGATTTGGTTGAACACTGCTTAACCATCAAACATTTTTTAATCTGCATCTCTTAATGGTAGTCCACAGAAAGAAAATGAAATACTACACTGTAACAGGAGTTTGTTTCCTAAGCAAGCCAGAAAACTATGCCAGAGTTTGCTAATTGGGAAGTTACTTATTAAAAAAGCAAAGGAAAAGAAAAGGTGATCTTCCAATTTAGCTTACGCTGACTTAACATCTTGACAGAAATTGTCTTATTTATCCATCTCCTTCTCTTTCAGATCCTGTGAACTGCCCTCTGTCTCACTGAAATCACATCACAAGCATGTAACAACTGCCCAGCTGGCTCCAGAGTTGCAGCTTTAAGAAAAAGCATCAACATCTACCAGAGCAATTTAGCAATGGGAAACAAGGAGGAGCTGTACCACCACAAGAGCAGCAAGCACTTGAGGCCACCAAGGGCTGGAAGGGGGCACAAGGAAGAATCTTTAGAAAAAGCCTAGGAGGTAACACACCAACCTGACTGCTGCCTGGTAAATATTATATATTTATATTATATAATCACAATATAAATATTATATTACACAAACATGACATTTAATTTTTCATTTCTAGATGTAAACTCAGTGAGCTGACAGATAAAAGAAACTGTCGGGAACAAATATACAAATTCAGTTCAAGCTGAATGAATACAGAGGCAGCAATCAAGATGAGTAAAGCCATCAGGGCATACTATGGCCCTCACACAAAATACCCGGGCTTTACAGTTCCTTTAGTATTTACAGGCCTATATTCCTACACACTGCTTAAAGACTGTTAGAGCCACTCTTTCTCTGTCTACTACTATGTATTTTACTGTTCTGTCTGAAAATTATTATACCATCACCCCCGCCAAATTATTAAGAAAGAAAGAAAGACCACAAATAAAGAGAACTCAAGCAAAACATGGAATTCTGGAGATTTGCCCAGTGTTTCTGATTTTACTTATTAAATGCAGCAATGCTGTTGGCAAGCTCCCAAAATCTATGGTCTGTGGAAAGCAAGAAAACAATTGAGTTGTAATGTGTGGTTTCTTCCACATGCAAATGGAGTGAAACTTCCTTGATGTGGTCATCATGAAAGTTTCAGAATAACTTGTACTCTGCTCATCACATGATTCAATAAAAAAAATTAAATGAAAACAAACCTGGTGTTTTCTGTCATGAGATTGTACCAAGGCGCAATCATTCAGGAACAGGTTTGCTGCCCTTCACATGACACTTTCTGGGTTTTGTTGCTGTCTTCATTTCCATTTCACACTCTCCACTCTCTCTCTCTCTAATGTAAATATCCTGATTGTCCCAAAACAAACTATTTTTAGCAGGTTTTCTAGTGACCTGGTGTGTGTTTCAAAGGGACCCAAGCTCACTGATGTTAATTGGCCAGGCTGATCTCGCCTCACAGATTCTTGCAATAGCTCATTAGTTTATACTCTCAAGAGGGTAGAATAATAAATACCTAGCTTAAAGACACTTTGCTACGTTTTTAGAATGCCTTTTCTTTTTCTAAAGATTCTCCTCCTTTAGGGTTGATTAAAAAGTTGCAGAGGCAGGTCTCCAATGCAGACCCTCTCTCAAGAACGTTTTGGGAGCCAACCCCGCCTGAGTACATCCATGAAACCCTGCTAAGTTGCTTCTGGAAAGACCATGAGTGACAACCTCCAAAAAGCCCCATTTATCCTTCAGGGCAACCCTGGAGTGTATCAACTTCCCACTGTTCCCATTTCCACCCATCGGTGGAGTGGGACCCGGGGGTCAGATTCTGTAGGGCAGGACACAGAGCGCTCCCCAGCAAGGGGTGTCTCTCCAGTGAGCTGGAATAGCTTCAGTTGGAAGGGAGGGAGGGAGACAGCTGAGGCCAAAAAAATTAGAGCCCCAGGTTTTTGTTAGTGGATGCAAATTCCATCCAGCATGGACAGGAACTGCAGCTTCACGACCTCCTTCAAAGAGCTACCAGCCAGATGCAATGGTCAAAGGGCAGCACAGGCACAAAGTGCCCATCTTGGCGCCTCGCCCGAAGTAGTGGCCACTCAGCTTTGCTGGATGCTGCAGGTCCCTTCATTGGCACCTAAGTGTTTCTGCAGCCAACATGCCCATGCCATGGATGGGGACTCAGGAGGCTCCCAGGTGCTGCTGCAGCATCTGCCTGCTCTGGCCTTCAGTGTTTCAGTGATGAGCGCCATGCAGAGCTGCACAGCTCACACCTACTGCTTGCCATTTGCTTCTTCTCCCCTCTTCAGCAGAATATGGGAGGGGGCAGCAGAATCTCAAAGGGCTCCACTCTCCTCCTAAGAAGGAGATGCTCTGTGCAACATGAGCCCTGGCAGCCCCTGGCCCCGGCGTCCTGCTGCTGACAGCTTGGCAGTGAAGGCCAGAAGAAGCACAGCAGCCCCTTTGATCTCCTGCTCCTCCTCTCTCTGTGCAATGCACCGACATCCAGTCTCCTACCACTGGGCAAGTTCTTCCCTGGTGAGTTCTCCCAAGTGACATCACAAACGCCTGCCCGTCAAACTGATGTGTTAACTCATCATGATGTCACCTGCTGGGTCCCACAAAAAGGAGCGTGGTTCTACAGAAAAAAGTTTGTTTACAAGTAACTGTCTTTTTCATCAAGACTAATGGAAAAATAATGTACAAATCGCCTGTATATTTATACAATTGTACTGGGACAGGACTTCATCAATATTTTCAGTAAGATAAGATCAAGAGACCCGCTAATTACTACACAGCGCTGTAACAAACACCAAGATGTAATTTTGTATCTTAAAACTCAAAGCAGGATGCTCAGGAGAAAAATAAAGCAGGCGCTGTCATTTATTACACTTTCAGAAGCCTGTAAAAGAGCTTACCATTCTCAAATCACTTGGCACTACAAAATCACCTGCTCTGCAGTAATGGCAATGTACATCTTTTGATCCTGAAGGTGACGTTAAGTCAGCCAAGCTCTGGTGGCTTTGAATGTTGAGCAGGGATTTTCCCTCAATCCTCACAGCTGCAGCACTTTCCTGGCATGTCTGGTCTAGTCATGTGGTTCCCCCAAGGAGCAGAGGGCCAAAGTCCCGTGCCTGGTCGCTCCAACACACATGCCACACATTCACATTGCAAAGACGCTTCCCCTGCTAACTGTGGATAAACCGCAAGACATAAACCCAGGCTTATTCCTGCAGCCCAGCTGGAAGCAGTTTGGCTCTTTTGTCACGTAGGTTAAAATCACTGCATCTCACTGTGAACCGGGATATTTTTCAGTATTCCCACGGAACCACCTTACCTGTGCTTAACAGCAGCAAAACTTTCATGATAGTGTACTCCTCGAAGCTGAGCTGCAAGCGGACAAATTGCAGACTGATCTGGTGCATCCCCTGGCACAGTTCAAACATTGCAGACTGGCGCATCCGTTCCCTGCAAAGAAAGAGAAACAAAATCCAGAGGATAAATATGGGAGAGAACAACATGCATGGGGGAGCCCTCTCACGAGGAAGAACGCGACCTAGAAACCAAGCAGTGATCACACAGAGGTCAGGAAGACACACCGTAACGGGGCAGGGGAACACGGAATCGAAGCCCAGAGGGCTGCCTGGTCCCCATGTCCCCACTGCCTCTGAATTTTGGGAGACCTGGGCATCACTTTGCTCCTACACCACCTGCAATGCTGTAGTTCACTGCCCAGCAGACCACAGGCAACACTAACATCTGCTCCCCAACAGGAACAGCAACAAATGTAATTTGAGTTTTATACAGTGACGGTGTTAATGAACTGGCAAAAATGTTTTAAAATGTATTTGAATTGTCAGTGTTTGTTCAGCTCTGCCCTGGCTGAGGGAAACATGCCTGCTGAAGAGGCCAGAAGTGGTGCAACAGCAGAACCTACACCCACTGCATACATTTTCTAAATGATACATTCTCCCATCAGTTGACGTCTTCTGTTCATACTGGACAAATTGAAATATTAAAAATCACACATGTTATTTTCCAAAGTAGCAATCTAAAATAATTTGGAATAAAAGAGAATATAAGGCAAGGAACTCATTCATCACACAGGCTTTTGCCTGTTAAATTGCAAAATAATTAGGATACATGACTTGTATCCTGCTAACTTTTTCTTCAACTATACTTTCATAAATTTAGCTTCAGACCTTAACTCTCTACTCTTAAGTAATTCTAGGCTAACCTATGCTGCCCAAGTTTCAGGCAAAATTAGAATTTTGCTAAGCTTCTAAAGCTGCCATCCCACACCACAACAGCCACAGCAAACAGTTATCGAGAATTGCCTGTCTCTGCTGAAACTGTGATACATATCTATCTATCTGGGTACTTAGACAAGGTGCTATAATTGTTCAGTGACCACTACATCTTTTTTAATTGCTAAAAAAATGGTCTGTATTTCTTCTAACATTTTTTCACATAATTGGGGAATTGGATGGAATTGGATGAAGTTCAGCTCATTATTTTAACCAAGCAACTGCCTTTTCAAAGATACAAATTGGCTGGTGAAAGAGAAGAATCATACTGTGTGCAAACAAAGACTGACATAATCTTCCTGGTGTCTTATTTCACTACTGCCAGAGCAGATTTTATTTTCCTCCTTAATACCAATAAAGCAGACTTGCCATTGTTATATGGGCTCTGCACTTTTCCCCTGCTCCACCCTCTTCTTGAGACTAAGAACTTTCAGCTTTTTTTTTTTTAAATTTAATGTAGTAGTAGCTGTAAAGCCATATGTATTTGTTTTTATTACGCATCGTGGACTTCAGGGAAGAAAATGAATAGAAAATAAGTCTTTGAATGTTTTGGATGCTGACTGAAATGCCACTTGGCACTCTCTGTGAGAGGCTAG
Organism: Grallaria varia; assembly: GCA_013396735.1. Taxonomy (NCBI): domain Eukaryota; kingdom Metazoa; phylum Chordata; class Aves; order Passeriformes; family Formicariidae; genus Grallaria; species Grallaria varia. The sequence continues at coordinate 577,775 of VWZG01004776.1, forward strand.
ATGCACACAAGCCCAGAGTGCTGCTGAGGACTTACAGACATCACTTGCACACTCTCAGTGCCTGTCATGTACTACAAACACACACAGAGTGACCACAGTAACCGGCACTGGATGGAACAGAAAAGGAACTGCAGAATTAAAAGACGCCAGGTACACATAAAATGGGCATTTCTGAAGCTGCTGTGCCCAGGGTCCTGCTCCAGCCCTGAGGCTGGTGGCCACCATCCAGCACAGCAGCGACTGGATTTCTCCTGGTGTCTGGACATGCCCTTAGGATGGAGAATCAAGTGTGCCAGGGATGAGGACTTCTTCTCGTTTGGCCACTGCATATCCCACTACAGGGACATCCCCTAAAACCAGCCCCAGGTCCTCCTGCCTGATGGGTTGTTATTGCCCAGAGACCAAATTGCTGCAGGCACCTAACCCAGAGACAGCTGGGGAAAAGGGCCCCAAAAAACCCCAGTGAGAGTCATCTCCCTCCAGCTGCTCCTGCTCCCACTCCCTCTTCCCAGAATTACTAACTCCAGGTCTAGGACACAGGTAACGGTGGCTTCTAACTGACCACTCCTAGGAGGCTCAGAGGGATATGTACTGAAGTTGAAAAGCAAATGATTAATAAGGGATGTATGTATTTTTAAAAAATATACATTTTAAGGTATGTCTGAGACAGCCAAAGACAGCAGGATTTGAATTAAGAACAGTCTATTACATCTGTCATTACTTTTGCAGGACACCAAGGTTAGTTTCTCCAGCCTCAGAAAATAAAGCTGCTGCCACCACCCCTGTCTGTGTTTGACCTCCACAGAGAGGAGAAGAACCACACCTTTCATCCGATACCACCAGCCACACAGCAAATAAAATGAAACATTTTAATGTTTTGTCTCAGGTTTCTCATGCTTTCACTAAACAACATGGCTAAATACTCTCTGTGAGAGCTAATTTAGAAGTATTCTGACTCAAAACCTTTATTTTTTTACATTACATTGCACTTTTTGTGACATTTTACTTTTTCTACCCTATGTTTTTCTCTGCAATTGTTTTGCTTTTATGATTGCCTAAATAGAAGAATTTCAGTAATAGGGGCTTTTCCCACTATTTTTGTGTCTTTTAAATATTCAATCTTTTGTCTACTTACAAATATTGATCTCTAGCTTACCCTCAAGGAAAACCTGATGGCATTGTTTGCAGTGAGATAGAATTATACATGCAATGAATTACTTTGGGGTTTGTTTAATGTACAAAAAACTGGTAATTTCAAATCAGTTTCCCTCCTGAAAAATCAATTCAGTTGTTTTATCACTTACTTACAAATTATTACTAACTACAAATTATGTTAGTTAATCCACGACTCTGTTTAATGCAAGATAAGCCTTTTGTGGAAGTTCACAGCACTCAACTTTGCATTTGATTTTTAACCCACACTGTGTAAAATAAGAGGGAACAGAGCTTTTGAAAAATTCAGATGCTGACGTCACAGATATCCCAATATAATGAGAGTAATAGCAGAAATAAAGGAATAGAAATACGTTAAAAGAAAGGCCACACAGAGAAATTAAGGCATGTCAACATAACATGAACAGAGTTGTATTTTCCTTCCCAAATTAATCATCTAAGAATAAATATCATCAAGTCATAACAAATGCCATTACCATCACAGGGAAAAATTAAAACAGTCTTCTATTTTGCCTTTCCCCTACCTTTTTTTTTTTAAAAAAAAAAGGCGGGGGGGGAAGGCAAGACCAAATCAACCAAACTCAGTCCTACCTCTGACACAGTACCTACACTTTTGCACATGGAAAACGGAGAATATGAAGACCTGGAATAGAAGAGCATGTATCTTTATGGGGGCATTTAAGAAGATAAGTACATTTAAGTAATAAAAGGCGTGGAGCCAAAGCTCTGAATCTGCTATGTGGATATGTATTCAAAAGGGGTGTCATTAGCTCAGTTTAGCGTAATCCTCCTTCATAATAATATGCTTTAAACTTTACACCTTAAGTTAATCCATCTTAAGTTCCCCGAGTGTCTCCTTACAGGCTTAATTTAATGCTCGGCTCACATTTTGTTGACCTTTCCTGCAGCCCTGTGGATGGGCAGAGCAGCTGCCACCAGCCCAGTCCCCCCAGTTTGCTCTGCCCAATTCCCATCTGCTCCTGCCCAGCCTCCAGCCATGGGAACCTGGTGTTAACTGGACAGTGATTTGCTCATCACATCCCCACTGGGGCTGAACTGCTGCTGCATTCTCCTCCTTTCCTTCAGGAGGGGACAAGGTGAGCACCTCCACTGGCAAAGCCCTCCAAGGCACCTCCTTCCCCACCTCGGTGGGAAGAGAGGTTTTGTTCCTGCTGTTGGGTTTCTCTCCAAGAACAGCACCAGACGTGTTCCTGGCTGAGAGACTCCCTGGTCTTTTCTTTTTCTCCACTTGACCTGGGATCTCCCCCTCATCCCACGTGATCTCTGTGTCCTCATCTCTCTTATCTCTGGCACCCTCGTTTCCAAAACTGACTCCAGATCTCCAATCTTCCTGTCATGGTCAGGCTGCACGGAGACCAACTCTGAGGTACCAGCCTGTGACACTCTCAAGGTGTAACCACGAAGAGCAGAATACACGGAAGAAAAATAGCAAACCAACCCAGCTCCTCCTGTTGCCCTGCTCTGTGGAAGCAGCTGTCCTTTCACTCTGGGGCGAGTACGAGACAAATGGTTTGAGCACCTGGATGGAACTGATGACCCACATCACCAAGGGATGAGCCACCCAACTACAACAGCTACATAGGATTTGAGCAGTCATACCATGACAGGAGGGTAGGGTTGAGGAAACTATTTAAGATAAGACACCCTTATGTGACCTCCAGAGAAACTAAATAGCCGCATCAGAAACTGTGAAACTACAGGCATGCTGAACAGAAACAACTTGGTATGACTAAGTTATCATTTATGAAGTCATCATTATGTGGAGTATCATAAATGTCCTGGTTGAGAACGGAAACTGCAACTCCACTGATCGTAACCAAAAAAGAGGCACCCACGTATCAAGAAATAGTCACTGACAGGCAAAACTCAGCTTCAAACTAAACACGATACCATGTTTTATTTACTTTCTCACGGACACTATTCAAAGCTTCAGCACAAGGCATCTTCCTAGATTAGACAGGGAAATGAAGAAAGGGAAAGCTGTGGTGGGTGTGTTGGAATTTCATCAGGCTTGCTGACAATCTCAAGAAAAAATGGGCCAAAGTATCCCTTTCACAGCACCTCAGAGGAACAAACATGCAGCTGACTTAGTCCCTTGGCCTCTGCAGCTCAGAAAAGACTTAGGAGAAGACTAAGCAAGATCAGTAGCAAAAATCTGATGTCAAAGATATTTTCTGTGTTTCCTGATTTTACACTTTTTACCACTGTAAGAATCAATTTTATAACCAAGAGCCTTTCCTTCGCTAGACTAAAACCTGTATCCATTTGAAGGTTGTCCACAATTTTAATTATTTCAGGGAAATTAATAATGCACATTACACTGTAACAAAACCAAAACAAATAACCAATCAAACAAATGCAACCCAACAACAAAACCTGCCAAAGGCCTGAAGGTCAAAACTTGTTTGGAAGCCTCAGAAAACACGTTATGCTTTCCCTCATGCCAGAAAAAGTCAGTTTGAACTTGGCAGAGAGAGAAGCAAAACATCACCAGACACCTTGAGGGCAAGGCAGAGACACTGTGGATAAAGAGGGGAAAATAGCAGCGACATGGGATCACAGCATCCCTCCTTCAGCTGCTCAAAACATCTAATCAGAAAAGCCCTGGGCCTGAATTATCTTACCTGCCTTGGGAGGGCTTCCTGGACTGGAAAAAGTTTTGAGGTTCTTGGGGAAAGAAAAAATAAAGCATATCATTGTCACAACAATTTACTGTTTCTTGGGGGAGTATTCTACTTCAAAAGCTCCAACAGTGGAAACAGACACTACCTAGAATAAAACTGAACCAGTTCTTCAGTGCAAAGAGGCAATCCCTGCACTGCTGGGTGTGTGGCAGCACTGGGAAACACTCTGCTCAATGGACTGTACCCAGACACCTGCTTCCCATCTTGAAGCCCTTGTAAACTCAACCAAAGTCAGCAGGACTGGAGCACCACCATTAAGTTATTGCACTGATCAAAATCCAAGCCAAAATACATGCAGAATTCAGGCAAAATTCAATTATGACTTTTCATTCAGTACTTATTTCTTATTCAGCACTTTCTAATCTCTGCTTACTCTGCAAGCTACAGGAGAAAGAGACAAAATATACTCCCTTCAACTCTTAAAGAAAAGCTTTAGAATAATTTCCTTCCAGGAAGGCAAAAATACCTGTCACCTTGCAGCAATGGCAAACGTGGGCACTCAGTCCCATTCAAATTCAGGGCAGTTTTCTCATCAGTTTCTGATGGAGAGAAATTAAGGTCATCTCCATTTCCCCCATTACTTGCCAGTAAGCCACTAGAAATAAATACCCTATCTTTGGCATCACCAGCAACCTCTCTTCCTCCTGGTAAGGATCGGCAGTAAAGGATAGAGAATTCAACTGTTACCCAGTTGTTTAAACTGCCATGGACAACCATAGGCTGGGAATTAGGTGGTTTATCCAGGAAAGTGTTATCCTAGAAGTACTATGACGGTGATATCCTCAGATGACCACCCTGCTGCCCACGTAAGCCATGGTGGATCTCAGCCAGGGGACACCACAGCCCCTGCCTGCCTGCTCTAGAAGTTGCTGGAAGACAAATCCTTCAGTAATGATCACACTGCCCAACCAACCCTGCCATGAGAACGTGTAAACCCACTGTTACCCAAGTCAAACATTTAACCCCACAAGCTTCTCCCCAGGTGACAAGGATGCTGCAGACTGAGGGGTGCGTACCTGGGAGCACTGGCATGACAGCAATGACCTTGGCAGAAGAACCTGCCAAACCCAGGAGAAAACATGGCCTGGACTGAGAACTACCAATGCTGAACACTGATAATCAGACAGCGAAGGCAACTTCAGATTATAACAGATCTGCAGACATTAGCTGGTATTTTGTGGGCTTTAGTCACCCATGCAATTGGCAATTTTTAAACTTGGCAATTTTAAACTGAGCTTACAGGACTCAAGTCTGAAAATTAGCTTTCTCCCAAGAAAATCTTCATGGTGATCCTAGAGAATACCATCCCATACAACTGATACTAAGAAATTTAGAGCTGCTTTAAAAGTTTCAGCCAAGTGTCTTCCTGTTCTATGCCTATCAACAAAGGAATTGGCAACAGCCCATGGATAATGATTGCCAAAGGAGAGTTCCAGCTAGCAATCACTAACAGAGAACTTGTGCTAAAATCCAACTTAATAATCACCAAGTTATGTAACCCTAAAATCCTAAGCACATCAACAGCAGGAAAACCCCAAGTATCTGCTGGTATTAACAGTTAATTATGCAGTTAGCAGAATGCTGATACCAAATACTCTCTTTTGGTTTGCATTTGCATTTCAAGAGACAAACTACAGTTTAAATTGGAAAATACATAATTATGCCTTTACCAAAATGCTTTTTCAATGTCGCATTCAATAATAAGTGGTGATAATGTACACACGACAATAAATACTCTGTTTTGAAGTTCATCAGAGAAAGGTATTGACAGCCAGAAAAGGTGCCCACTAGGTACTGTTTTATAGATCCATGCTGCCAGGGCTGTTTGTCACTTGCAGTGGTTCATCAACAAAATTACTGCTATCTTCCATATGCAGAGGCAATTCTCCTCTTAGACCAACAATGCCTCAAAAATCAAGACTTTGCTCATGCTGTCACACAAAGCCTGGCATTTTCTGGAAGTCAACGGAGGCATCTCTTCCTCTCATACCAGTTTAGAAAAAACACTTCCGAATTTCTCTTTTAATCATATTTAACTCTACCAGGGAAGCACCAAAAGAAAGCATTTGAAAGGCATTTGGAGATGCCAGCAAACAGCTCATTGATGTGTAGAAAGATTAAAGCAGCACCATGTTCAGACAGACACTTGCAAAGAAAAAACTCCTTTCCAAACCTTCCAGCCAAGGACCTCAAGAGAAGTGAAAAGAAAGCCTCCCAAAAGGCTTGTGGATGTCCCAAAATCATGCTGAGACAATACTAAGAGCACATAATTATGCCATGTTAAATGTAAAATCACTGGGCAAGTCTTCATGCTAAAGTCGTAAAAACTAACAGTCAAATCCTTCTGAATGCATCACAAGCTGGAAACCTGCTGAAACACACACTGGGCCAACTGATGACCAAGATGAAAAAGAAGTGTTTGGGAAGGATCAGAAAAGTTAAATAACATCTTTGCATCGGTGCTTTCTGTAGAGGAGTCCAGGAAGGCTCTGCATCAGAGCCTCTTCAGTAAGCAAGTGTGAGAAGTAGTTTTAAATTAAAGTGTGAGTAGAAGAGGGCTTAGAAAGCAAAAAAAATACAGTAAAATGAATAGTAATAAATCACCAAGACCAGATGGCACCCATCCATGAGCTGTAAAGCAACTTAAATACGGAATTGCTGAACTACTAACCGTGCTGTGCAGCTTATTGCTTAAATTGCCCTTATAAAAGTCGTGGAAGGCGACAAACGTGACTGATTTCTTAAAATGGGTCTGAGAGCGGGAAGGGAGCACTCAAGAGACCAGAGGATAGTAAGACTCATTTCTATATCCAGGAAAACGATTGAAAGAGGAGCATGAAATAGATAAATAAATATGCTGTAAGGGAAGAAAGTCAGCACAACTTTGGCAGAGAGAGGTCGTGTCTCATGAATCTGTAAGAGCACTCTAACGATGGCACAAGGACGTTCTGGTGGATACAGGCAATGTCTGTACGACGGAAAAGCTTTCCACATGCCAGGTCTAGCTGCATCCCACAGCCATATGGGGTGAGACCTAAGCAAACACCAAGCCTCTCCTCCTCCTCCTCTGCCCTGGTTTTCACACAAAGGAAACTGGGGCATGCATCTTGGGTATGGGCTCTAATACCATCTGTCAGCGTGCCAGCGTAGGTAATTACTGGTCTAGGACCTGCACACTGCTTTGCATCAAGAGGTATGGGAGGATGCAATCACGGCAAGGTTGGATTTTAAAGCTATTAAAAAGATCTCCTGAAAGCTCTTAAAGAGAGTTTAGGGATAAGGAGGAGGTCTCTTCATGGATTATTAGCAGCTTAAAAATAGGAGACTGAGGGTAATAAAAAGTGGACGTGTCTCACAAGTAATGGAGGTTACCAGGGAAGTCTCACAGAGCTTCACGCTGGGGCCTGGGCTGAGAGCTGTGCTCATACATCATCCGAAAAAAAATCAGACCTATGGAAGTGACAGGGCTCGCTGATAACTCCAGATGATGCAACTGAGAGCTGCCTGTGAAAGACTGCTGAAAAATCCTGCAAGTCTGCATGGCTGGCTGACAAAATGGAAGGTGAAAATCACTAAATGGACAAGGCAGTATAATCATCTCCCATCATACACACAAAATAACAGGATTAACAAACATCACACAATAAGGAGACCTAGGTGTAACCTGAAACAGGTTTTTGGGGCTTCTGCCTTTTGAAAATGCTTGCTCAATGCTTGCCCAAAAAAAGTGAGGATGTGAGAGAAGAGTCAAGAGCAAGACAGAACTTATAATTCTGCTACTGCATCCACTGCGCTCTGAATCCAGCACGTCAGTCTGGTCTCTTCCCACAATTAATACAATGGGCCAGCAAAAGCATGGAGGGAGGAGCTGAAGATGGTCAGGGAGAGCAAGCAACTGATATACAAGGGGGGGATTAAGCTGACTACCAGATTTTTCAGCTCACAGAATAAACAACAGGACCTGATGGAGATCTAAGTGATCCCACACCTGGGATGAAAAGGATGATATCCATTATTACTACCAACACAGGAATGAAGTGGCACTCCATGAAATCATCAGCCAGCCGCTTTAGAAACATCTCCAACAACCAAATACGCACAATAAAATTGCAGACGGGACTGCCACAGAACATTTTAGATTTTAAATGCATTCAAAAAGGTTTTAGGCAAATTCACAGAAGAAAGAGACAGAAGGTTATTAAGCACAACTGTCTGAATGCAATCTCACATTCAGAAAGTACCTAAATCACTGACTGCTGGAAGAGGCAAATGAAAAAGTATCATTTTACCCTTGTTCTGATCTTAAGCTTTCTTTGCAACTGGCCAGTTTAAAGGATGAGGAACTGCACTAGAAGGACCTTTCTTTCAACAGTTTCCACACTCTTACAGATCTCCTTATAACTACGTTATCGCCTGTTTTCCTTTACAGTTTCACGGTTTGAACCAAAACACTAGAAATTTAAGAAATGTTTAGAGATAGAGGCATTAGAAGGTAGTCTTTAGAAATTTATACAAAGAAACCAAATCTATTGCTTTGCCCAACCAATGACCTGCTTACAAAGAAAAAGCAAAATAAAGACTTGGAAAAGCATAGCTGAAGCATATTACATCTATTATGTACAGGTATGACAGCAGTTTTTCAAAATTTCCTTCTGTGTCTGCACTATTGTGGGGTGGGAATGTAACAAAATCCTTTCATGTATTTATCTGGATAGGAACTGAGCCACACTTTATGAAAAAGTAAATAACAGTAACAACATTATATAAAAAATTTACTGATAAAGGTGTTCAATTCTCACTGCACCGACAGTTTGTATGTATGCAGTACTCCCCATCAAAATAATATATGCAAGTAAAAATCATGCAAGGAGGATCATCAAGGAGTGTTTGATGACCTTTTAACAAGATCAGTGATCATACACACAATTTATTTGCAAAGGGCAAACATTGACAGCTCCCATCAACAATCGTTGCAGCAATACTAATTAAAAATGAGGGATTTGGAGACTGCCAGATGAGAGAGATTACAAAAATGTACCTAGATTTAGAAACTACAAGATTAACAGACTGCAAAAGAAGCCAAAAGGGTTAACAGCCACCATCCTGCTGAACACAGAAGCAAAAAAGTGATTATTTAAACAACAAAACAAGTTACTTAGTGGCTTTACCACCATTCACAGACATCAAAGTAATCATCTCCCCAAACCCTCAAGGTATATAAGGTTAAAATGAAATGCTGTTCTTAAATATTCAGCTTATTTTATTACATTTATCTTCCTGCTGTTACCATAGAAATCAGAATACCAGTCAACCAGGAGGACTTAGAGGCTTCAGCACGGAAAGGGCACAGAGAGGCTGCTGCATCCTTGCACTGCCTTATGCAACACCAAATCCTCATGGTCCCAAGCAAATTACGAGAGCATATCAGAAACGTCAGGAAAAGACAATGAACAATTTATTTACTAATAAAATATACATAATTATTAAATGTAAATTTTAAATAAAATTTTAGCTATTCAGCTCAGCTTCATCTTAATTCTTACTTTAGTTTTATGACTTTCCTCAACATTACAAAATCCTCTGCCCATCCACATCCCGTGACAACACTAGCACAGGAACTTCATAGAAACCCCCCCTGTTTTCTCTGTCTCTCTCTACATCACTTGTTCTACATCAACTTTCTCATTTGAAAAATGTATGCTCTATTTTTCCGCTATTCCTAATATCAACCTCTGTCTCCTTTTAAATTTTAAAACTTCACACTTGGGACAATTATCAAAACTATAGCATGAATGATGCTTGAAATATTGCATTTTGATTTCACTGGAAGTTAAATCTTGCACTTAAAATGTATTTATGCTAGTCTGTAGTAAACTTAGTTTGTTAAACCACATTACATACATAGTATGTCTTATTTAAAAATACATGGAGTTGGTGATTGAATTTTATAATGAAAAATCCATCCATACTGCACTACTGTCTATAAACGTGGCCAATAATGTCACAATTGCCTGAAATGGCAATAATGAAAGGATAGTCACTTCTGCATTCAAAATCCATGGCCTGAAGCCTCACCTTCTTTATCAGTCAAAACCACCAACCAATATATCAATGAATATACACTGCTCTTAGTGTTTTGTACCTAATATCCACTAAACTGCAGCCTCCACTGAAACCTTTTTACTGTAAGCACTGAGCTGCATATGACGTAACACAATAATTTCAGAGATGGAAAAGTAACATCACTGATCTAAACGCTTGTGAAAACTGGCCCCAGTTTTTAGACTCGGTTTTTCAAGTTCACTTCAATGCTTTTGGTTACCTTATGTAATGCCTGCTGCTGTTTCTATCAGGCAAACCCTCCAATCCTTGACGAGGGTGAAAAAAACCAATGACAGAATCAAGTACAACAGCCAGGAAATTCAGAACCTGCACACTTATGCACCTATGATTTATTCTTTGTGCTGCAGACGACAAATCAAGAAAAATCAAAGGAGCAAAAAAACACACAGCACATTAGTCATTCAGTGCATTTGCAAAATACTGTTGAAATATTGATGCTGTACTTTAACGTACTAAAGAGTCTCAACACGGTGTGTCTCAGCGTTGCTGAACTCCGTCACAGTATCCCACATCATTGCTGCTTTTCACCTGGATAGGGCTCCAATGATAAATAAAGTAATTTAGGTAAATTCGCTAAAAATAGTAAATGATTTTGGAATCTTGAGTCTCCTCAGAAGTCCCCAGGGGTTCAGAAATCTACAAAGAGACCATGTAAAACTTCAAATCAAAAAGAAAAATCAAGACCTGTGGAGGAACACTGGGGTCGGGCTGTCCCTTTGGGGTTTTTAAGCCAGCAGAAACCAATACATGCCAAAGAGGAGCAGGGCTTGCATTTAATAATCATCAGCAATTCCACAGCTGGGTTTTTGCCCAATAGAGAAATAAGAAACCACCATCTCTCCTCCTTAGGGGAAGGAATGGATAAGCAGCCCAGCTTGCCATGAAGGATGCAGTTTTTGGCTTCCAGCTGGGAGGAGGAGATGTGCTGGGAGCAAAAGCCATGGCTCCAAAGGCAGCCCATGTCCCACTGCTCCCACTGGTTTCCCACGTTGTGGGAGCAAGGATCCCTGCCATTCCATGTCTTGGCTCCTGTCGGGTTTCTGTTGGCAGTGCTGCACTCATAAATGCTTTTTATTCCTTCCTGAGCCTCTGAAAGGTTGCCAGCCAATGCCCTGACTTAATGTATGGGTGGAAGCAGATACCTGGGAAGCTGCCACCACTAGCCGGCGGGACAGCAGTGCCTGAGCCCGTTACAACGTGAGCAACAAGGAGCATCCCTTGCCTTTCTTTGCAATTTAGGCATCTGACTTCTGCCCTGCAAAGACATAAACTGCTACTATTGAAAGACTGGGCTCAGCAGATTTCTCCCAGACAGAAACTCTCACACCACCTCTTTTCAAAAACGTTGAGGACTTTGCCTTCAAAGGGCCACTCACTTAGCTATTAATGCACTGATTAAATCAACCAGTAAGGGAAAGACCAATGGAATCTGCAACTAACTTCCCTCCCTTCCAGGACCACATCTTAAAAACCATGTTTTATATTGCTCCCTGTAGTAAACGGTTTATTTTTCACAGTTTCAGCCAGAATCCCTGAAAACATGGTGGTGTTACAAACCATTTTGTTTTGCTACATCCCTCACTTTGTTCTTGTACCCGTTCCAGGCAGCACTGCTCAGTTTCCTGATTTCAGTTGTGTGTAATTCTACCCATTTAATGCTCTGAACTTAAATAGTCCATGCATATGCCTGCCACAGGGTGAATTAGATTAGAAAATTTCAGCTAAAGTCTTTGGTTAAATCTTAAAGAGAAATTTTCTCCCTCCCACGAGTTAAATAAACAACAGACTTTTTTTCCTGTAGGATTTCTGTTACTTTTGCAGTAGGAATCTGAAAAGTCTCAGAACTCAGGGCTTGAATTAAGGGGAGTCTTTTGCCACGTCTTAAGAAAATCTTCCCCACTAATATCCCTCTGTTCTCCCAAATCCCTAGATCCATTCAAGGTAAAGATTCCTCAATGGCAACAAATGAAGAAAAACTCCAACAGTCTCTCACTCCGTAATCCTGTATCATCCCTACATTTCATCCAACCTGATCAAAGGAGTCACATGGGAAAAATATTACGGGATAGCGTAACTTAAGGATTTGGTTATGGATACAGCATTCAATGCATGTACCCAAAGGGCTTAAACTCTGACTTCATGGACCACCTTAATTTTGGGATTTTGCAACTTCTTGAATTTGAGTTTGCACAGCCTTAGGAACATAATTGCAACACCTTTTGAGAGTTCTTACATATGCAAAAGTCATTCCTTAAGAGTGTTTACCTGCAATAGGAATCATGAGGTGTCATGTATATGACAGCCTTTTAAAGATTTACTCTGAATTAAAACCAAAGCCGTAGCTGCAGAATATTAGTTTTAATTACAACTACTATGCTACAAAAGAAACCGATCAAAAAACCACACATGCCATAACTTACACAAACTCAGCATAAAATACACGGGTCTATTTTATGCCTCTTTTCAAGCTCTTTTTAGGAAGTTCTGTAACATTTTCTTATCCCTCACTTGAAATCTGCATGTTTACTTAAGCTCAATTAAATCAATGGAATATACGCCTGATCCATAAAACCAAACAGGACACTTAATTAGATATGTAGCATGAGTAAATGAAGGCAGAAAAAATATTTCCAGCCTTCCATATGCCTAACAGGAAATCAAACCACATATGAGCAGGGAGGCATTCTGCACTGTATTTATACAATTGAAGTTACTTTAACAGCTATTAACAACAGAGATCCTCATTTGTTATTCGCCTTGTTTACAGGCTTTCAGAACAAGAAAGAAAACAAGATCATATATCATGGCCTTCCAGAAACATTACGACTTCCTTTTATTCACAGGAGTTAAGAGTAAACGGAAAATTCATTTAACGTAAAACAAAGCCACAGAATTCTGCTAATGCCAACCTCTACTTTCACTCTTTTGTAACTGTTCATTGAAGAAAATGCTGAACTCCCTGGGGCACTGAGCACATACTACTGGCCCAGGACATTCCTAACTTCTTCTTGTATATAGAGATAGCAAATGACCTCTGCAGACATAGTATGAAGACACACTGAGAAAATCTTGGCCAGGTGATAAAAGGAGCATAACGCTCTCAAGCCAGAAGAAGGAAGTCACTGTAAAGCATCTCCCTTGCATTCTGCATCAATTAATACATGTCCTAAAATGTTGAGGGCAGTAAAACATCCAAGAAGTTGCATGAAGTGAACCTTAGGGAGGTCTGAAAAGCCTTGTGGCACAGAAACAAAGGCCAGTGCTTAGAACTACACACCACATTTCCAAGTTCACGGTACTCAAAAAACTAAAGGTAAGAGCAGCCTTCAGCAATTCCAGAGCAAAGCTTCAAAGCACTTCACAAACAGTAACATGCACTGTGCTTTGTGCTTATCTGAATGTTTTCTACACTGAGCTGTATTTGGCAACTTGCATAGTTCCAGTAATTCATCTCTGACCTTACCTCAAAACTGGGAAAAGCACTGCATCTCTTGAACCTAGAATCACAAAACAGTAGCTTTGGAGAGACCTCTGGAGGTTTCAACTCCAAACCCCTGCTCACAGCAGGGTTAATATCAAAGTTGAAGCAGGTTTTGCCCAGTGAAGGCTTGGACATCATCCAAGACAGATACTCCGAGGTCTCCCTGGGCACCTGCTCTGCTATTTCACCATCTCTTTATGAAATGTCGTCTCCTGCTGCACAGGAGGCAATTTTTTGTCCCAGACTTGCAATCACAAACTCTCATTTTTCCACTGAGCACTTCCCTGAAGAGCCTGATTTCATCTTTTCCACAACAACTCATCTGGCAGCTGAAGGCTGCAAATAAATCCCCACTGCACCCAGCATCGTCTTCCCCTGCCTTCATGAGCCCAGATCCCCAACTGCTCCAGTCAGCTCCCGACAACCCTGGCCAACCTCCACAGGCTCTGTGCAGTTTTCTCAACTTCCCTTTGCTGGAGAGCCCAAAACTCGGACTCCACATGCAGTCTCAATTACCATCCTGAGTGACAACACAAGAAAGTGGCAACGAATATCTGCTGTGATTCCCACCAAGTACGAAACATGAACAAAAGGACAAAAATCCCTCCTGTTCCAGAAATGTGTCCATTACTGTCTTGGAGTAAACACTGATCTCCTACTCTTTTACCTCCAAGGAAATTTCTTGCCCTGATCAGCTACTCAAAAGCCCCTGTCCCCTTCTCACAGCTCCTGGTAATTTATTTTTTGTCTATTGGAAGCAACTGCCTTCTGCTACCTTTGGTGGCTCTGCAATAAGTACACTGCTAAATGTGTAGAAGACCAGACCACTATCTTACATATATACCTGGTGTGGGATGTTTTAATTTTTCACTCTACAATGACATTGCATTCCCTCTTTCCAACTGGATCCCAACCTCAATACAACTCTGCAGGCACTTACCTTCAAGGTTTGCAGCATAAAACGCACCATTGATCTCGACTTCTGGAAGATGCTTCTAGCTACAGTATCACAAATGCTAGCAATGCACACACTCCTATTTGCAAGCAGGATTGATTTCCCTGTCCAATAAATTTTGACCCCCTGACTGACTTTCTTCAGATGAGGGAAAGCTGCTTTTGTATTTGAACTTTTAGTCTGCATTTCCCCAGCTGCAGATACCTTTTTTTCCCCTGTGATAATTCTCTAATGCCCGAGTCATAATGGAGGTGCTTTCAACAAGGAAAACGGCTGACACCACATCTTCAACCACATGCAGTGAATCACTAGTACCTCCTCTCAAAAACAAACCAAACCAAAGAATCCTCCTTTGATACTGCTCACTGCTTTAGGACCAATCTCATGCTCATTAATTATTTAGGAATTCCTAAATCAAAGACAGACTTAAGACGGACAGCAACAAAGCATCTTCTCTAAGAAAAAGATTTCAGAACATTTCAGGAAATTGCATGGCAAGTTATTTTTTGTTAATTTTTTTCTCCTTTTTTTT
>VWZG01004776.1:592792-611788 GCA_013396735.1 Grallaria varia
TGTCCTCAGGAGCACCCACATCCTATTGATTATGTCTCATTTTTACCTCTAGGAAAACCACAAAGGATAAGCAAATGATGTGATCCCCATTTGAGTGCCTGTGTATTCACTTAGATTTTTACTTTACTGGCTTGTAATAAACACTAGGAGAATGGAACAGAAATTAAATTATAGTCATCAAAAGCAAAGCACTAAACACACACAAACTTAAAATAATGAAGGAACACACATACTCAGGCGGAATGGCTGATCCTTCTTTTTGTCTGAACGCAACATAAAAGAAGTTATGTTTCATTACTGAAAAAACATTTCTGTTTCTTTCATGGTTGCAAAGAAGGGTAATTAAGACTGTCAAGAAAACACATTGAACAGCTGTATATTGTTAACAAAAGCACCATTATATGGCTGCTCTGAAAACCCCAGTAATTTAAACATTCACATTTCCTAGAAGTTAAGATATTTTTCCAAGCTCCAGTAGATACCAAAAAATGTTCTTTCATATAAATCGTGGTCATGTATCAGTCATATTTCAAGCCAGTAGGATTGTCCTAATTTGAAAACACATCCACAGGACATAAGGAGAAGTGGATGGCAGTATCAAAGCTTTGGCAATTGAAAAGTGAGTCACTGAAAAAAAAAATTAGAATTTAGCTACTTTTTAAGCCAGTATTAGCTGAAATTTTCTTAGACTGCAGGTATGCCTGGAAACCAAATAAAGACAGAGTAAACCTTCCAGCCTGTACTGAAAAGGGCCATTAAGGAATACTTACTCATCGAAGATCAGGTCTGGAGCAAAATAAAGGAACTGGCTGTTTGTGTGTTTGTATGACCTCCAACTCAAGGCAAACGATGACAGACACATCCATGAATACTGAATTAAAGTAATTTGGTCCTCGAGAGGCAAGTTTCTAAATCCTAGAGATCAAAACAGAAAATATCCGTGAACTAAAAGGGTTGGTCAAACCATCACCAAACACACCGCTCATTACTTTTCCAGTGTTCACGAATGAGAGCAACACTCCCACAAAGCACACCTCTGAAAAAACAGATCTGCAATTTTTCATTCCAGTGACAAAACTCTACCAGGCTATTATTCAAAATGAAAGCTTTTAAAATATCAATCACAGACATCTGAAACAGACACTACATAAATCAAAAAAAAACCCCAACAATCTTCTCTCAGATGTTCATCTCGCACCTCCCACCAGGGCTTTTTTCAACACAGTCCATAGATTAAAGACACAATTTGTCAAGCAAATAGTTCGTTAATGTAAAACAAACAGTCAAGCGTCATTGCACCAACTGACTCGTGGTCCTACCTGGAAGTATCTTTGCCCACTTCACCACCTGAATCATCTGCTTGCCGGCCAGGCGGTTTAAGGTGGAAAGCAGGTACTCTGCTGTGTCTGGCTTTGAACTGTCATACCCTGCGTACACGATCTCCGGTTCGATGCTTTCAAGGATCTTGACAGGAGAGGGAGTAAGTGCTGGTGAGATAGCAGACATGTGGGGGACAAGTGCAGTGTTTACAGAGGGCTCGGTCACAGGTGCAATGTACGTCGTCCCTTCCTCGGGGCTCTGGGGTGGTGGCTGCTGCCGCTGCTGCGGCTGCTCCTCGTGCATCCCTTTCAATTTCCCCAATTTTTTGGACTTCCGGGCTGTGAAGACAAGCAGCACAAGAGCAAAGTCAGTAAAGAAAGCCAGCAAAGCCCTTGGCTTTACAGGAAATGGAAGCAGAAGTATAATCTCCAAGTTCTTAAGTGAACAGGTGCAGGCTTTAAGAAATACCTCACTGCCTGCAACATCGTCACATTGGAAAGAGGATAAAAAAACACCTATATGCTCATTTTCATTGCTTTACTGGATGTTTTTATACATGGCAGAACGTCCAGATCTGTCTCCATACAGACATGCATAAAACATCCTAGTTATTGTGGTTAGCACCAACTGAAAATTCCAGAACTGTATTCGTTTTGTAGCTTAAATGAATCACTTATCACTTACAAGACCGCAATTCATGTTCTCCACGGTATTTGGTCATCAAAAGAAATCTGCCCAAAATTAGCAGACCCAGAGCCCTCCTAAGCTTTTGCCTAAACTTGATATGTAGTCAATCCATTTTGAACAGCCCAAGCTAGTCAGGTCCTTTTGGTTTTGCCCCTATGGTACTTCCATAAGAGCTTCATCCCCTCCTCTTGAGTAATTCTGAAATAATGTTAAAAATATTTACCCACTTAAAGAAAAAAGACTGAGCCTCATGTAACACCTTTCTCACTGCTATCAGCATTTCCCTGATTATTTGCCTTCCCATTTAATTACTTTTTTTTAATTTTTTCTTTAGCATTACCCTTTCTACTTTTCTTTACTAAGAATTCTTAGAAGGCAGCAATGCTACAGTGCTTCCACTTGTTGAAGACAAGCCAGACATTCTCTGTGGGTTGCATTCCCAACTTCGCCATGTGAGTCAGAGATACGTAAGCCAGCAGAAAGCTCTGCTCCTGCCCCAGCAAAATAATCTTGTAGCATGAGGAAGGAATGGGAATTAAAAATGAAGACAATTTGGTTAAAAAATACACACACAAAGAATGAAACCAAAAACCCATAACCACACTTTTTGCAATAGGGAAACACAAAAAAATAAATCTTCAAAATCAACAAATAATGAACTAAATTTAAATGTTTTCAGCTCTTTTAGAGTTACTTCTCTCGAATATAGTCTTTCTTATCTACATGTTCACACCTAAAATCCTTGTCTGGTCTTTTACCTTCCCACCTTTTGAGTGCTACAACATTCCTTTTGCTGGCATCAGTAAAAACAAGCCTATTATTTCACTCCCACTTGGAATACTATTGCAAATACCCTTCCTAGTCCTTTCCCAAGTCTACCTCCTCAAGCTTTTTCCTGTCATCAATTCCTCGACCCCTTTTTTCTTAAATATGGCACCTTTTTTGCAGTTTCAGGATCCTTTCTGGTCACTCTCCGTCTCATTCCCCCTCTTTTCTCCATCACCAAAGCATTCACTTCCACTCTGACTCAACGTGCCTCCTGGAAAGTTTGTTCCTGCTCCTCTTATTACATTGTAGAAAATTCCCCAACAAGCCCAACAGAACTACCTCATTGCTCTTCTACAAACCAATGTTTTAAGAAAACCCTCCTCAACAGCAGAGCTTGCTGCTGCCCTCGGACCACTGCTGGTGGCAACAGCCACTAAGGTTTTACTGCTTCCTTGACATTGGGGCTGCCTGCCCAGAGCCAGAGGCTGGGAAGGAGCGAGGCAGGATACAGACACCCAGGGTCCAGGAGAATGCACACCCAAGTGCAACAATAGGCTGTTGTTTTCAACACTTCCTTGCCAGGACAGCACCTTGAACTCTGAGGAGTTGGTTCATCCCAAGATTCAGCGGGAACGTTTATTTATTAGCGTAAACCTGGGGCGTTGCTACAGAACACAGGGATGTTACTACTCATAGAGAAGGTCTTGAAGGTGCCCAGTCAAAGAGATGTTCCTTGGCTATCACCTTCAAAACCCGAATACAATTCATTACTCCTGTAGCACGTACTGCACTGAGCAGTGAGTCCAAAATCTGAACATCAGAGTTTGGTGTCATTTCCATTACACCATAAAGGATCTTCACGGCTGATCTCAGCACCAACAACCCTCAAGTGATCTACAGGGAACTTCAGGGATGTTTGTGTAACTTTCACCCCCTTTCCTTCAGAGAGATGAAGGAAATTAATTCCTTTAATTGTTGAGTGTCTACTGTCAGCAGTTCCTTATTTTCTCCACGCCTGCAGACATCCAGGCTAAGCAAGGCAGGTTGAATTTTTTAACAAAAGGGTTGAATATGCAAATAAAGATGTGCTGGTCCTAATAAAATTAAGTTTAAAATTCTTTTAAAATTCAGCTAGCCACATATACTTAAAAACTTCCTAATTATTGGAAGCATTAGCACAGGCTACAGAGGAACAGCTGTCATTTGAGATCATAAGGAAGAGGCGAGACAAGTATCTGTCAGGAAAGGTTTCACTGCAGCTTATTCTGTCTCAAGAGGCAGGACAGATGAGAAGATCCTTCTGAAAGTCCCTTCAAATCCTGTTTCTTACTTTTCTATTACAAAACTTTAAAAAAAGCTCATTCAAACAACGAAGCAGAACTAATGGATTTTTTTTATCCTCTGGTGCACCAAGTTACACAAATGTGGCATCCATTCTTCAAGATGTAATTTCTGATACTAGTACCCAAAAAGCCATTTTATAAAACAGCAGCTAATCAAACATTTTGTTAAACATTTTGTTTAACAAAATTTCCTCGCTTTGCAAAATAAAACAGAGAGATTTACAGGCAAAGCAGACAACCCTAACAAATATAATCCTGAAAAGTAAGTGAATATACTGTTGTCCCCCATTTGGTGCAGTTTTACCTACATGACAAAGTCCTGGCAAAATCACCATGAGCATTAAATATAGTTTGCATTTATCTTAAAAAGGCAAAGCTAAACTTACAGAGTTTTCAACAAAATAAATTGGAAAAACAAAGCAAGGCTGGCCAAATTCAGCAGAATATCTGATGATGAGTTAACAGAGCTATCAGCCATTGAAAACAGAGTTTAAAAATAAGCCTGAAGGAGTGGATAGAGATTAATGATTGCTGTTATTATTCATTAAGTTTATCGAGCACTATTTTTCTGTTATCAAAACAGGACTAAAAATAAAAGAACTTTACATATCTTTCATGTTTGCAGAGGCAAAAAAATGCATTTGCACCATAACAAAAAAAAACAAAAAAAAAAGGGTTTACCAGCACCATCAAATATCTAGCAACACAGATAACTGATTACATACTTAAGACATAATTTTGTATATTCTAATCTCCCAGAGTTTTTCATTAAAAAAAAAATAAAATTCTTTGACATATAAAACTGGCATTAAAATGTGTTTTAGTTTCATTTTCTTCCATTATAA
Organism: Grallaria varia; assembly: GCA_013396735.1. Classification (NCBI taxonomy): domain Eukaryota; kingdom Metazoa; phylum Chordata; class Aves; order Passeriformes; family Formicariidae; genus Grallaria; species Grallaria varia. The sequence continues at coordinate 597,756 of VWZG01004776.1, forward strand.
TGCCTTTAAAATGAAGCTGAGAAAAACATTACTGCTTGACAGTCATGTTTACAGTGAAGAAAACTGTATTTTTCATTTGGCTTCATGCCAGCGTTGTAGCTCAACTGGTTTGGTAACTCCCACAGAAACCAACAACTACAGATTAAATACAAACTCTGAGCAGTACATACTCCAAAGTTGGTCTTTAGAATCTGTTTCTCCCATTTGCGCTCTAACTGCAATACCAACTACAAAACTGACTAAGCCACCTCTGAATCAGTGGGTAAAAGCCAGGACTGCTCCCTGGAAATGCTCTAGAAGTTCCTGGCTCTCCACACAGACCAGAGAATGGAGCACGCACGGGGCATTTCATGTGACAAAGCTGAAGTCAGAAGCCTGTTTGGGGTTAGGGCAAAAGTTTCATCCAAATGAAAGAGCAGTGACTGCGCATTAACTCCACCTGCAGGGCTTCTTGCCCCTCCTGTTCAGCGCTACTGCAGCCAGGATATCATGCTATAATCCTTGTATTTTTAAATCACCAGAGACAGAGTAGTAATTGAAGGAAAAAACCAATAGTGAAAGACACTGCGTATATACCCGAGGTTAACGCTTCAAATATCTGACATGACTTTTGCTGAATAAGTATTTTAGAAGGTACTGTACATTCCAATTAAAAAAAAAAAAAACAAAAATAAAATAAGGTGAAGCATTCAAAAAGTCACAAAGTTGGATTTTAAAAAAGACACTTCCAACAGACCTTCTCTGCAGTTCTAACAATAAATTACAGCATAATAGAGGAAGCTGGCTAACTGGTCCCTTAGAACTGACCCTTCCTACGTAAGACTCCTGTGGCAAAGCTGGCATGGGGAGGCCTGTGATCCCAGCATTGGGACTTCTTGTGCCATCTGTAAAACACTAACTAGGCTTATAGTCATCTGCAACAGGGAACACCACTCAGGACATGTATCTAGATGTGGTCCTCTTGTAAACTGTTCCTAGAGTATAAATTAACATCAGCTACAAATCTGTGGCATTCCTGATTTCTACAGGTTAAGTTTGAGGTTTCAGGGTAGTTGTAAGATAAGCAAACTACTATATGCTCTTCTTAAAAATATCATAGTAAACTTACACATGCTAACAAGTTGGGTCTAGAGGGAGCTATGATATGTAGGTTAGATATATAATATACTCCCTTTGTACGTTATGGACTTCACACACCTGATAACTGTTTTACATAGGACCAAAAAATAATAATTTTGATCAGCAGTACTGCTAAAAAAAAAACAGGATCCAGAGAGGACAAAGAACAAAATGCTATCAAATAGAAGATAAAACCCCATAAACATTATTATTTACTTCAGTACTTCTGAAGAGAGTAATATCTTGTTTGTAGAATTGTACCAGTGTTCAAATTTAGCAAATAAACAATGTAAAATGTTCTGCCAATTCAAGCTGCCTTCCAGTACTCTAAAGTGAAATCGGAAGTCTAGAAAATTAGCCATACTTCTATGTAGAGGGAGTTACAAGACTCGCAATGATAATGCCCTAGAATCTGAATCTTATTTCTTTTAATGATACTCAGAGCTTGCCTTGAAGTCCATCAAAACATCATTGATTATTTAGATACAATATAGATGACTAAGATTTATCACATATTTAAAACTCTGCCAGAGCCACAACCAAATTGATCCTGACCCAACAGATCTTTATTCTGTTCAAGTGGCAGGATGTATCTGGATCTGCAAGTGCTACCAAAAAGCACATTGAAGAACACAGAATACCTCTAGTGTAAAGCAGAGAACATCAGTGGTAGGAAAGGGGAAACCAAAGTGGACACAGCATAGGACACAGAAAGTGATGGAGGTTTAAAGAAAGAAGAAAAGGAGCACAGAAAGAGGCAATTGGAATAAACGCACAAAAATAACGGGGGAGAAAAAAATCACTATATGCATTTTAACCAGGGTATAATTTGGGGTTATTTCAAAGTATGTACATTACTGCTGGTGGCCTGGGCAGGCTGAGAGTAGACAATCCGCTGCAAACAAACCACCTCTGACCGTGCCATGCCAATGTACACCTGCATTTCAAACACTTGAGCTCCACCACTCAGGTCCCAGCTTCAGTGCCCGAGCACCGCAGCTGAGCTACAACCACCAGCTCCTTTCCAACCTCCAGCGGTGCCAGTTTTTTCTCCTTTACACCCCATGCCAAATGCTGGAGGGCTTTTTCCTGCACACCCTTCCACTGCCACCTGCCTCCCTTCTCCAAAAGCAACCTCCAGCACCTCGCTGCACCACAGCTACCAAAGGTACGAGATGCCAACTCTCCCCCTGGGGCAGCTCTAGCAGCCTTTGGGTGGACTCTTCTCTGAGCCCTCATTAAGCATTTCCACCTTTATATAGACAAATGCTCCATCAAAATGCCACTTTCCCCCCCCTCTGAATCCTTTCATCATGTCTGCCTGCTGACTTTGCCTCACTTACTTCAATGAGCCGACATCTGTTCTCATTAGCTATTTTACTGCTACCACAAATAGTGTTTTTCCCTTCCCCCAAATCTGTTGTATCTTGACATATATGAAAATTTTGAGCTATCTTGGTACATTTTTTCACTTAGTTGTCTAGCACAATGGGAATGAGATCTTGCCGAGAAATTTCTAGACAATAACACAGACTTTATACAGATATATATGCATACACACATATGCGTAGAAACACATGGAACAGAGTGCAAAGCAGTAATGGAAACGAGATCTTGCAGCATCATCCCATTTGCCCTACAAAGTGCACTCAGGCATACACCCTTTTTTCTTCAGGAAACAGAAAGAACAACCAAGACAGAACCCTAAAGTTCCCAAAAAACTGATTACCCACTTTGGGAAGCAAACCGCTGACTTTCAGGTAGAGCTGCTGCAGATGAAGAACCTCTGAACACGAACCTGAGTGTTTAGGATCACAGAATATCCTGAGTTGGAAGGGACCCACAAGGACCCCCGAGTCCAACTCCTGCTGTGCCATGTAAGAGGAAGGATCAGGTACAGATCTGGGAGACACACAGACAAGCAGATGAGTCACTGCTTTAACTGGATAAACCAAGAGGAGGAAGCAAATGAAAAGCAACTACTGCAGCAGGGGACAGGTTGAACAGGGACGAAAAAAGAGAGCACAAGACTGCTTTATCACATAAGACACACTAACAAGAGGACTTTACTATTTCAAAGCAGAGGCCTTTCAAGGGTAATCTCTGCAGTGACATTTGAGATATGCTGAAGAGACCAAGAAGTCTGTCTAAATATGCAAAGAAAGGAAGACTGCAGCTGGTGAGGAAGAAAACAAAGGTCCTGGCTTCACATAGCAAAATAAATTTTAAAATCTGTTTCTGACAACTGTGACCCAAAGGAGACAGAAAGTGATAGAAAATGCTATCACTTGCTGTTGAGCCTGAGGAATCAGTAGTCTAATTAACAAAGTAATGAAAATTTCCTTATTTCTTATCCTCTGCCAGCAGAAGCAAGCTTTTACTGGAGAATAAGCTCAAATCCAATGATTGAATTCAGTAGAATGAAATGGGAGGCATAACTAAAACAATGACATGGTTTGGCATTGCCAACACCATTCAAAACTGCTTACTAATTAATAAGTAACACTTCAATTCAACAGGATTGGACAACTTAAAGACAAGAAATAAACATACATGAAGTCTGATCTATGGGAATGTCACATTTTATTTGCCTTTGGTCAGACCCTGTAAAGATCCAGGCCAACCCATAAACGTAATTCTTGTTCTTGGTTCACATTTGATATCCCAAAAAGGCAGGCATGACATGGATGGAAGAAAGAGCTTCTAATGTACATTTACATTTTAATCCACATAATTGTACACTATTTTCATTGTGTTCACTTAAATGTATTTTGGTTCTCTAATCCAGCTGAATTTAAAGTACTAATAAAACTGACTGTAACTAGGTAAATATCTCCTGCCTATTACTTTGCTTACTTATAGAACAATTTCAGAAGTGTTTGCATTTTGTTCTGTTTGGAACCCATTCTAATACATGATGCAGTGCAATGCTGCTCCAGCACAGGACTGTAAAGCACAGAAACAATATATGTGAAGCAGGTTATCCTATTGCCTTGAGCAGGATCAACTGTACTTAGCCCAACTCAGTATGTTATTAATCTCCAATAACAGGAATTCCACAATACCCCCCATCTTCCTCCAACATCTAACCACTCAGTTTTCCCCCATCATTTCCCAGCTTTGCATCATATTTCCTGCAGTAAAGTTGATTTCTTTTCATCATTCCCCCAGCGGCCATAAAAAGCAACTTACCATTCCTGCTTCCTTTTACACCACTTTTGGAATTGAAAGACTGGTATCATGGCCTTCTTAATATGTTTCTCCCTTCCACACTAAAATAAAATGAGTTCCTTCGACTCTTCCTTACAGATCTGTGCTTTCTGGGTTTTTTTGTTATGCTTTATTATTATGCTTGTTCTCCCTTGGGCAGTCTCTAGTCTGTACACACTGTTCTTCAGGCACATGGTTAAGAATTTCAGGATGGAAGATTCAGTTTAGATGTCAAGGGAACCATTTCTAAATGCAAAGATCTGACGTGAAAAAATGGAGTAGGTTATCAAGGAACACAGCAGATACTCCCACACTGGACAACTTTGAGATGAGTTAAGAGGAGTGTCCTTCACTTCAGGAAGGACACAGGTACTGCTGATCCCACCAACCAGCGCAAGAATGTAGGTGACAATTTTGCCAGGCTTCCCCACCCACATCACCCTGACCAGAAGAGCTGAAATCAGACACAATCATCAGGCCCACACCTGCCAGCTCTGACAAGGAACAGAATAATTCCTTGGTATCACATGAGACTTGCCTACTTTTGCAGCAATTTTACATCGCTGACTCTAAATTTAGCCTGGTAACATCACCCAACCGCACTCCTCTCGTCCCTGCGGTCCCTCAACAGCTGCTCTCAGGTATCTCATTTCTTCGTACCTCAACTCGCACTTCTCAACATCCCCCTCTCTGCTGTATCAAAAATGCCATCATGTTGGTTTCAGACTGCAGAACTGAAGATGCTTTTGAGTTCTGACTTGGGCCACAAAAGAGAATTCCGAAACCTGTAGACCCCAAAAGAACCCTCAGCAGGACCCCACCTGAGATGTCCTTTCAGGATAACAACAAACCACTCACACCCACTTCAGAAAAATGCTATTTTCAGCCATTATGTGCTCACTTAATGAAAAATCTTAGAGTGTTTTAACGAGAACTCTGCATTTCCTTCTGATGACGCTTATGGCTCCAGACACTGAGCATGGAAATACAAACACCTACGGGGAGGTGGCACCTCACGGGACAGATGCTGCTCCTCTGCAGAGCGCTGCCTGGTGCTCGCAGGACTCGGGGCTGTGGATCCATCACCACGGAGATCGGCGTGCAGGGATGGCCCCTGCAGCATGAAGGAGCAGGAGTGCAAGGGCAGCACAGTTGTCTCAGAAAAACTAAGGTGAAAGTCCAGATAAAAGGGTGTTTTTTGAGGTCTGACTTGATGATGAAGCTCAGCTTACCTACCTGTCTAACACAGGAGACAAGGATGCCACAGCAATTAAGAGGGAAAGGCGCTGGGGAGGGTTTGGGTAGGAGACAGAGGGAATTAATCCCTTTTTCAGCTGTGTTGAGCTTCAGGCTAAGCATTTGTGAAGAGATAGCGGGCAAAAGTGACAAAAGAAAGCTGAGATCCAAAGTGCATTTTACAGGAATATTTAGGTTGTCAGGGAAAATGTCTAACACATTTGCTTGTTTCTCAGCAATCCTCAAAGTGATAATTAAATGAAAAATAACAGTTTCATAGGGGTACTCCTCCCTGTGTGGGAACAACTTTCACCAAATGCCAATTAGTGGTTTCCTGTTAAAATCAAATCAAGCTGGTTTTGATAAAGCTTTTTAATGAGAAATGGATCAAGTATGAAAATTTCCCCCACATATATTTCGTCTAAAATCCCAAACTGACACAACACAATCTCACAGCTAACATTTCTGGTATATAAAACTCCCTCTTGCACGTCTTCATTAATTTCGAAAGAAATGTATTTACTAAATATTTAAATCATCCAATAAACAAAGCCTTAAAAAAAGCTTACAAAACAAAATTATAATGTTAATTGAAGCCAATCTTAATCAGTCCTTTTCAGATGCTCCCAAAACTCATTTTTTACTGATTATTTATTCATTTTTCAAACGTATGGCAAATTCAGTCATTTTGGAGCTAGGCGTTGTCTACTAAATGAATCAGTGGTTTTGACTATTCATCAAGCAGATCTAAAGACAGGCAGTAAGATGCCAACAACAAAGGTAAAGAGGAGGTTACCTACAACTCTACGGCAACTTTTGCAATGAAACACCTCCAGCTTAAATTGCAAGCATTGGTAATAATTTGATTAAAAACAAAGTTAAGGAAACTTTGGAGAACAGATTTTGAAATCTTCCACTGTACCAGACTGAATACTCTTGGCTATGATCACTGGTTTCTGCCTTGTGCCAAGCAACAACCTTCCCTCCCAAGACACCCATTCCCATCCAACATTCTGCAGGAGTTCCTTGTCCACGTCTTCTTTCTTGCTTTTATTTGTGTTGATACAATGCTAAGTCTGTTCCACGATTTATGTGCCCCTCGTCCCATCCCAAAACATGAAGACATCTTCATGGCCCTGTTACAGTCCTGTAGACACTTGCCATGTATAAAATTGCCTCTTTGTATTTACACTGAAGACACAGGGCCTCAACAAGCTTTTCAGAGCTCTTCAAAGGCATTGACAAGCAAACGCTGCCATAGCACCTCTCATTCCACATCTTGAGTGTTCACACTGCCACTCCATGCTAAGGAGTGTGCCATGTTTTTAACGCTTCATTTTTGTTCTTGCACTACTCCTGCTACATCTAAGCTTTGTAAGAGCTGCACTTCCCTCCGTGGTCTTTCTGGTTACACCATAATGCACCACATTCCTACCTGAACTCTCCCCCAAAAAATGAAAGTTTTGAAATCCTTTGTCTCCTTGCCTGTATGACTTCCATATTCCCAGTTTGTACCAACTCAGATTTCTCTCCCATGACCTAACTCTGAATGCATTCACTGCTGCTGGCCCATCCCTCATCTTCTAGAAATTATCTGCCCTGCTTCCCAAAACAGCAACGCTCCCTCTGAAACACAAGCTGGCTGTTTATCTTCTGCAGACATCTCAGCCGTATTTTACACCATCTAGTTCATTATTAGTCATTAAAAAAAGAAGAGCATAACCATGTTGATCTCCTGCTTCAAAAAATCACCCTGAATGTTAGTGAAAACACCCTGTATGCGGTATCAACCACTTTTACAGAAAAAATGCAATTTTCTAACATTACCCTTATGTATGATCTGGACAAACCGATGGCAGAGAACCAGAGAAGCACACAAATCACCAGCCCAAATCTGCAGTAAGATGTGTGGTACTGGGTGGCTCAGACATGCTCCACATCCACTGCCTTCACCTTGCCTTTCTCTTTGTTAAACACTATCTTCTTGCTGTTGTGTATTTCTAAGGCTTAAATGTGCTCAACATCTCCTTCATAACCTGCTGTGAACTGTTCTTTCTACTAACAGCAAACTCCAAAGGCTGTTTTTTGAGCCAGGTACGCTTGCTACATCTCACAATTATTTTAGCAAAACAGATACTAAAAATGGAAAGCCATGCACCTCGAATGGAGGGTGGTGGTGGGGGGAAGCAGGTAACAAGATTCAGAACAGAATACAAGTTTCTAAGGTAATTGTGAAGACATATGAGGAGACAAGAGGAAAGAACAACAGGTTAATGTGCTAAGGTATAATCTGTGATTGAATAAATTTTCCGTGTGACATCACTGGAGTAAACCACATCTCTGGAGTCAATTTGTCAATTTAAAACCTGTGAAGTGCCAAAGCAGCAGACAATCAAAAGAGCAACACAATGTCAGAGGAATGAGCACACAGCTTGCACATCTTACCACCACTATTTCTTCAAAACATAGTCTCACACAGAGCACAGAGATATAGAGTAGCTCATACAATGAAGATCAGTGATGTCAAAATCTAAGAAGCATTTTTGTACATTGAAGTAACTTTCACTTTTTTATTATTATTTTTAGATTCACACACACATTATCTAGCTTAACTCCACTTACCCGAGATTCATCATAGTCTGGAAGAGACCTGGGACAGTTGCACAATCTGTCTTCTTGTGCAGCCCAGACCCAACCGTACCCTCATCAATTCATTCAAACGTTTGTCTTATCTGCTCTTTGAAATGCCCAATGACAGACTCCAAATCTTCCCCCAGACCATTGATTCAAGTCCTTCCCTGCCCTTACAGAAACAGGTACTTTCCCACCTCTTCACTTGCATCTTTCCTTGCTACTCATGACTTCTTGTCCTGCTTTTCACACATGGAAAGCAGCTCATCTTCCTTTTCTCTTGACCAATGCTTGTTGTCCTCCCCTTCAACCCTCCCGCCAGCCATTTTTTCACTAAATAATGCCAAGTAATTAAATCTGTTCCCACCAGTCAAGTTTTAAAGGTTACTGATCACTCTCGTTGCTCTACAGCACACGTGGAGGCAACAAATAAGGGTTTTAACAAAACCTACAATTCAGAACAGTGAGCCCACCATATTTCAGCCAAAGTTGTGTCAAGCATGGCAAGTTAACTCTTCATGCCCTCTTACTCAGGGGGAAAAACTGAAGCAATGGCTCAGCAGAAGCTAAAAGGACATGTTCCTCCAGTTCCTACAGCTTCTCACAGAGATAGGGAAGTGGAAGTAATGGAAACGCACCACCAGAAACCACAGGAAGAGGTTTCAGCAGGGTTCTGGTGATAACCAGCAGCTCTGAAAGAGGAACGGGAGACGTAGGCAGGCTTTCACAGTAAGGACTACACTTTTGTTGTGGGGAAGAGTAAAAAGGATGTGGACTCAGAGCACTGTGGAAGGAAGCATGCTAATTTGGTGATTCAGGAAAAAACAAAGCATCACCAAGAGCTGCGGGTAACAAACTTCAGAAACGCTGAAGCACTCTGGTCTACTCCAGCACGATGAGGCAAAGCAATGAACAGAGGTGCTACAGCCTTGCTTGCTTTTATGCATTTATGTGAGCAACAAAGTTAAATAAAAATTCATTTCAGATCCTCACGAAAACAGGTTGTTGAATTTAAATATCCTATAGACAGGTGGTATAGCACAGCAGAGCGGAAAAAAGGGGGATCAGCCTTGGTGCTGGGGAGTCAAGAGGCCACAAATGTCATCCACCCCGGGTGCATCCTGGAGGTGAAAGCTGGAGCTCTGACAATTGACAGAAGAGCTTAAAAGCTGATGGGCACTGCATAGGGGTCCAGCAAGCGTGTCCGGGGAATGTCTGGCAGAAGGCATCCAAAGAAGAGCCACTGCTGAGCTTCAGCACAACAGTGCGAGATTGTTTTACACCTCTTCTGGGAGGACCCGAACCTTCCTCTCAGAAAACTGCCGTCACTTGTGTGATCTCCATCTCGTGTTTTCAAACAAAGCAAGACATCATGTATAGAATCTGAACTGCTGGGGGAAGAGTGACCTCTGAGCTCGCATAGGGACTGATGTACAGTGCCGAAGTCAAACACCCCCCAGAGCCTGCACACACGGTACTGCCACGTGACACGAGGCACGGTGGGACACTTACTCCCAGTAGGAGCCCAGGAAAGTTGCGGCTCCTCTGCGGGGCTGGCAACCAAGGGTGTTATGCCATGAATGGTATGATGAAGAGTCCAGCAGATAATACAGGGAAGTCTGGAGTTCAGCAGACCCGAGCCAAAAGCCTGAAAGGCTGTTCCTGGAGCAAAGACAAATGTTGCTGGCAGCTGGGCACTTGCAGAAGGCAGAACTTGAACCAAGAAAACTTGAAAAAACAAAGCATGAACCTGATTAGGAGTTTGATCAAGGATTGCTGGATGTCAACTGTGTGCTTTCAGACAAGTGCAGTGCACCTTCTCGAGCTGCCTTCATATATAAAATAAAATAATCAGCAAAATGCCAAACACAAGGACGCGCATTAAATATTGCTTTTAACTGACGCCTGAGAGATTACTCTGACATTACCAGCCCTCTTCAAAATTCTGCATATCTAACCATCATTCACAAATAGTTTCTTAATAGTTGTGATGGTTCTCAGTTATCTACAATATTCACAGAATCATTCAGGTGGGAAAAGACCCTTAAGATCATTGAGTCCAGCCATTAACACAACACTGCCAAGTCCACCCTAAACCTTGCTTCACAAAACCCACTTTAATATACTGCTGATATTGGTAGAAGTTTTCTTGGAAGAACTGACACAAACCCAGCTGAATGTTCAAGTTAAAAAAATATTGACCAGATTCCCTCAGAAGAAAATGTTATATAACAAATGCAAATAAAAATGCATTAAAGTTAATGGCATTTCAAAATACTTTGCAGTTAAAGTTTAAATGAAAAATAGAAGTTAAACATGCATACACAAAGTTGCTTGTGTCTTACACAGAGGGGTATATTTTCCTTTAAAATTTATGAAACCTTGGTTAGTAAAAATGTTAAAAGAAAACCAAGATGATGCATTTCTGCTGTATTTAAGTTTTCTTAGTTTTCTGTTTTCCAATACTCATATTTTTCCTTTTCCTTTTTTCCCCTCTTGCTTTCTTTTTCCTCAAAAAGATAGGGACAATGATAATAAAAGCCACATAAGCTCTAGTAACTGAAAATAATACCACAGTTTTAAATCCCTACTAGTATGAGTTATTAAACAGCAAATAGAAAGCTGGGCAAAAAGGTGAAGTGCTGTATCTTATTACTGATTTATCTCAATTAACCTCTTTTTCAAATTATTGAAATATTTTAATGTATAAAAAATAAGGGTATCTGCAAGTGAAGACTACAAATCACACTGAGCATCTTGTGCATGTCTTACATATGTAAATGTATGCAGACCCAAGACTCAGATTTCACAGGCAGTCTCTGCAGACAGAATGATGAACTATGTAATTTGCAAGGTGAAATCTACTCTATGTCCTTTCCGGATCCAAAGGGTCCTTCAGCAAGCTGCTTCTCACCCTTGGGGGAGACCAGTGCTGGTGAGTCTAGCAGTGTTTCATTGGGCAGCTGAGGCAGGAAAGGATTGCAGTCCTGCATGGTACTGACCTTGCCACACCTTTTTGTCCTCTATGGACATCACATGGCAGAATAGGGATCTTCTCTGATCATGCAACAGAACAGATGCCTAGTGACCAGGTCACATCAGAAGAGCATGGACCAACCTGCCCACAAAGGGGAGTGGTGGTCCCCTCAAGCAAAATCATACAAACCATTTCCATTCCCCAGGCATCAGCACAGACCATGGCACACAGCAGGAATGACACCAGGAGGCTCTGTGCTACCATGGCACACAGCAGGAATGACACCAGGAGGCTCTGTGCCACCCTGGCTGCAATGCAATACATTCCAGGGACTGCTGCCTTATGGGATGCAGCCAGTGGTGGCATAAGACACCACGCTGAGCATCAGTGTGGGACTGGGGGGTATCACTGTGACACCCCCCACCCCTCAGTGCTACCACGGGGACAGACATAACTAAGGAACGGCAGCATGAGGTGGGAGTCAGATGAAAATGTCTCGTGCGATGGCGACAGACTCGCCAAACCCGATCACAGCGTATGCTGGAAGAAACTTCCCAATTCGTGAAGTCATTATGGTCCATAATTAACTAAAAATTAATTACAGAATCTTGAAAAGAGCAGAAACCAAAAATGGGCCAGCATACCTTCATAGTGCAGTTGCTCACTCTGAATCTCTTCCAATAATTAAGCCTAGCATATGTCACTGGAGTTTAAAAAAAAGATAACAAAATAACAAACAAAATATGATTCCCAAAGAAGTTCTGGAGTCCTACTTGCACTGTCTGCAGTGCACACATATACTTTTCAGAAATAAGGAGGCTGACTTAACGTGATACTTGGCAACTTCAGCTTTGCAGAAATTACAGGTTGCAGATGCTTCTTGTAAAATCAAAACAAAAATTGAGAAAATAAGATAATTAGGTAAATTATTTGCTGACTTGATGAATAATTTTCTAAAGATTATTAGAGGATGTAAGAGCTTGGAAAGCGTTCCAATTTTTCAACCAACAAAAGGAAGAGGTAAACAATAAAACTGCCAAATTATTTTGGCTGAGAATTCATGAAAAGGTGTATTTTGTATCACTGAATTACACATATTTTTTCTACAAGGTGCTTAATCATGGCATGTTGCCACCTATCAGAATAATCTTTTTTTTTTTTTTTTTTATTTTAGAAAAAAAAATTTAGCATGCTGGGAAGTAAAAGATCAAAACAAACCTGTAAGACTTCGACAGAGTACGAAAGCACTCTATTGTACTATTTTAAAAATATTGATAAAGAATATTACCAAAAGAGAAAAAAAAACCCCTAAGAAAAAAGATCAGTAGATTAATCAGAGATTGTGAAAAAATGTGCTGCAGGAAACACGGAAACACTATTTCCCATTTCCAGTTTTCCATTACAGAGATTAGTATCTTCAGTAACAGTAGGAAGACAATCTGAAACTACCAAATTACAAAACTTGCTTTACATCCCCCCATTTCAGTAACTGGGAGGAGCTGGGGGGGTGGCAGCCTGGAGTCTTAGACTACCATCTGTACATGGGGAGGGTGGCAAAGGAGCAACAAAGGAGAGTTCCAGCCTAAGGGAGACAAGGCCTTGTTCCCTAAGGCAACATTTCTTCTTGATCAACTGGAGGTTGGTTGGTTTATTTTCTCTTTTTAAACAAGTGAATACAACACCACAGTTAAGATACAAATGGAAAATAAATGTCCATGGCTTCAGCAACTTGCACACATTTCAGCCCTGAGCTGTGCTGATGATCCTTCTGCACATCATCTGACTTTCTCATGAATCAAAGCACATCAGCACCTCTGACACTGTTTGGGGTTTGCCTTTACATCTGCTCCCCTTTGGAGGGTGAGAGCTTAACTTGGACCTGCTGCACAAAGAGCACAGCACCACGCAGCATGACGCAGCTATGGAGAGGACCATGCTGCAAAGAAGACTTAAAACTAAATTGCAGTCAAAAATTCAGTTTTCTCCAGCTCCTTTCTGAACATATAGCCTAATAAAATACTTGTCCTATATTTTACCTGTAAGTCCACGTTAGAAACAGGTAAAAACCCATTTTCATTGGAGTAATGTACATTCTTGGCAAAACTGGGCTGACCACATGAAACTACAATCCACGATGTACCTTCATGATAATATGCCCATGCTCATTGTACTCAAGGTAATTATGAAAAAAATGTTATTTAATATCAAACCTTGGAATTTGATATGAAAATTATTGTTTTCGAGTACCCATTAACATCCTCTTCTTGTCATTGCCACCACCTCAGAAATCCCTTGCAAAAGCACACAGAAGGTCCCAAAACTAAGCCCGAGATGCTGCAGTGCTCCTCTGTAGGGGTCCAATGCAGAGCTCACCACCGGAGACAGATGGCCCGAGCAGTACAAGTCCTTAAACAACCAACATTTCCTGCCAGGGCTGGGCTGGCTCAAAGGATGGAAGGTCCATCAGCATGATTTGGCAGCCCTTGGGGTTCTCATTCTCCAAAAGAAATGCTGCCTCTGGGCTGCAGGTGCTTTACCTCTCCCTGGCAGATCTCCCCTCTGACTCCAGCCTGTGCTCTCTCTCTCCTCGATCATGCAGAAGGCACAGCACCGACACCCAGAACCGTTCCCCCACCATCTCATTCGGGCAGTGATTGGAAAGACCTCCTTATGCCATTTTAGCTCCATTATGTGCCATAAAGGGATCAGGTCAGGAGCGAGAATTTCACTTTAGGTTTCTCTATGTGATGACAATCACCGAAACAGCTCAACTGCAAAGCTCAACCACGTGCCAGCTGTACACTGCAGGGACAGACTTGGCCTTCCAGGTCATACAATCACAGAATTATTAAGGCTGGGA
>VWZG01004779.1:6495-24415 GCA_013396735.1 Grallaria varia
GGGGGGGGGGAAACTAGTGGGGGGAGGACAGCTCCCGGCAATGTAAGGGAGACAAAGCCTCCCGCTATCGGGACGTGATCCCCCCATAAATCGACCGTCGTAAAAGAGGACTGCATATCTTCAGTGTGAATGAGGCTCCCAGGCTCTGTGTTTCCCATATGGCCCAGAAATAGTTTGCATGTGCTCAGCTTAGTGATATTTTACAGCCCTTCACTTCAAAACAGGTCTATGTTCACTCACTTCTGACAATATATAAAACTGGATTGCTGTTCTGTCTTCTTCCTCTGGCCCCTTATTTTCTCTAGTATTTAGTCTACACTCTAAGGTATCTAGGGCCTACTTTTGAAAAGCAGATACTTCTGTTTAGTCCTTAATCACTGCTTAAAGCAAGTTGAATTTAGGTAATAAGCTGAAATAGGGATGAAAAATGCCTTTTTGTTTGAAATTAATGGAATTGGAAGAGTTCTCCACTCATTTTACTCCCCTAGAAGGAGCACTCCTCACCAAATGCCTGTGTGATGGTGCTAAATAAGCAATGGCATTTTATTTCCAACCTTAAAAAAGCATGAGAAGAAATCTATTAAAGTGATTTCTGCTGTGCTATTTTTTCTGTGATAATCCTAAACATGCTTCCATTACTAAAATTAGGTGGAATATTCAAAAATCAAAGCATGAACTTGGCAAAATGACAATTTGGAAATTGCTTCTACTCTATTGTCACAGTTCAGTGATGCAGAGAGAGCCATAATATCCTAACATATTCCAAGACTTACATATATTTGATATTATATAATGACTAATGTAAAATATACCTGAAAATAAATTAAATTCTAGGTCTAGTTTTTAATAAAGGCACATTTAACAAAGTTTAATTGAAAGTTTGAATAAATTAAGAGCTCTTTAAAAGATTGATCAGCGGTTTTTAAGCCTACAAATTAGTCATGCTCGTTACAGTTTCTGAGAGCACCAAGCAAAATCTGCAATTCTTGTAACCACCCACAATGGTATAAATAATCATAACATAAAAGCAGAATTGCTTTTTATGGAAAGGCTGTGTGACACTGATGTTATGAGATGACGTGCAGAAAGCCAGGTACCCATAATTATGTATGTTTTTGTGCTTCTTGATGTGCAATCATCTCAGAGGTAAATTTCTATCCAAATATGAGAGGAGTTGCTTGTTTTTAAACCCACTCTTAGGGCTGCTGAGTTTAATGCTGAAAAGTCTATTGGCAAAATATAAGGTGGGGGTTTTTTACTTCATAATTTAAACTTCACTCTATGTATGTGTAAATTAACATTGTTAACACCCTTTTCAGTTTAAAATCAAACCTCTTCATGTGAGGTGCTTTTTGTTTGTTTGTTGGTTGGGGGGTTTTTCCCATTTAAATGATGGCACACTAGACTACAAAGCCCATTTTGTTTAGGGACAAAAAACCCCAAACAACCCATTCATGCACGGTTTAAGAGGCTGCATATCAGAGAACTGGGTGATTTGGGAATATGATGATGAAATATGGACTATTCCACTTGACGTTTAGCAAAAGCTTTTAACTTGTTGGCACTTGCTGGCATAAAATTTAGTGAGCTCTATGGAGGGGATTTGATGGCCCCCCATGAACACATTGTATAATGAACACTGCAAGAAATTGTGATACTAATTAGTGTATTGAGGGGCAGAACAAGTCAAAGGCTGAATAAAAGCAAAATTTTCTTTATCATCAGCAACATCAATCCAGGAATATACTGAAAAATGAAGCACTTGCTTTTATTGCAAATTTTTTGGCAAAACTTGTATTTTTTTCCTGTCTTTGTGTGAGCATGGGCAGTGCTGAAAATTTCAGGAAGTTGCAATCCAACTAATATGCATTTTATTTTCTGTCTTTGTCTCAGACAGAAGAATTCATAGTTACTTAATATGACCAGTTAAGGCAAGATATCTAGTGAAAGAAAACGTGATGAGAAGGGTCATGTGTTGACAAGAGGAATGATTGAAGAATCGTTATAGGAAGAAAAAAAATTAAATAAAAAAAGAAGATGTGGTCTTTTATGTGGTTTAATATTTTTATTTATGTACTAATCCTGTTCAACATTAAGACCTTCTCACGTAACTGCCAGATTCCTGTCAATTCAAAGAAAAAAAAATCAGTAACACTATTTTAACTCTTATAAATATTAACCTGTTAGTTGCAGGTGGTTGAATTACACCATCTACTTGACACCCTCCTCAGATCATATTTACAAATACCTGACCATTTGCTTGACATTTAGCATTTAACACCTTCAGAGAAAATTAACATGAAGAGAAATTCATGTTACCTGTTATTCATGGACAACCACTTTTCATTGACATCGTATTGCTCTTAATATTACATGGAAGTATGTGCAGCTTTTTAAAACTTTTCTTTTGTTTTTGTTTTTTTTTTTTTAATTTACCCACTGTAGCTTGAAATGTTAAGCACTCCATGTTTAATGCCTGGTTTCCTGTGGGGAGTTTGAATGGCATGGCCTTTGATGGAGAAATCTGCTGGACTGTAACTTCCACACTACCAAAACTGAACTTCTCTTTCAGCTTCAGTGGCATTACTACTGTAAACAAGACTAGTGAAATCCATCTATAAGCTGAAAAAGATAAGACATTTTTATTTTCCTTCAATCATCCTTTTCCTTGAAGTTGCAAAGGGATGTGAGAGTCACAGCCTACTTCCCATGACACTAAGCGAGTGTTCCTGGCAAGACCCCACATAGAGGAGAAATCCTCTACACAGTTTATAGGAAAGAATCATCAAGCTGGTTTGTTATTACTCCAAAGAATAAAAGTATTAGGACATTTTTATTTTTATATTCTCCGGATAGCAGGACAAAAGGAGATTATTACCCAATATATTGTGAGACATTGGGTGATGAGTTATGCAGTGCCTATATGATCCCACTGCACCTTATCTTGAAAGCTCTTTTAGAAATTACTACTTATCCAGCTCCTTTTTATTACATACAGCCTCTGTCAAAAGAGGTAACTGTTTACACTTCTAACTGCAGTTGAGAATCACTAGAGAAAAGTAAAAAAAAAAAAGTATTAATTATAAAGCAAATAGATAGTAAAAATACAGAAAGTTACCATCATTTTATAATATTTTGTGGAAGATAAAGTAGATTTCCCTGTAATTTTTGCTAATAAAGGTTTATGAATATTTGAGTGAATATTAGAAATCAGCAAATGATATTAAATTTTCTTTTAATCATCAAATGAATGAATCACGATCTAGCCTTATGTAGTCAAACAG
Source organism: Grallaria varia (assembly GCA_013396735.1). NCBI lineage: Eukaryota > Metazoa > Chordata > Aves > Passeriformes > Formicariidae > Grallaria > Grallaria varia. Next base: position 9,780 of record VWZG01004779.1, read on the forward strand.
AATTCCATATTAGTGTTTCTGTTAATAAATCCATATTCATAATTGTAAATTTATAACTTCATCATCATGAAACGGGTTTGAGTTTTCTGCACTGATAAGTTAGGAAAATGCATTGCCCTGTATTTTGTCTGGTTTTCTAGCTTTTCATAAAAACATAAAACAGTCAAGAAACATATTAGACTCCCAGAGCTTGGGCACGACCTTTTAAAACATTTCCTTCATGCAGTGCTATGGAGAGGTGTGAGATAACAGTGTGGGGCTCCTTATCCAGTGGATCACAGTATGAGCGTGAACTGGGATAATGGAGGTTGAGGTTCAAATCCAATCTCTACCTGAGGCACTTTTTCACCTTTCCATGGAGTGTTTTCACCTTCAGACCATCCTTCTGTCTCAGCTGCTGGAGAGAACTGCAAAGGTTCAAAATGGGACCCTCTAGTCACTGGGGTTGCACCGGAGTTAATTACTCTGAACAGAATAAATAAGTATACTGTGGGTTTTTTCAGAGCTGCATGGAAATCCCTAATGTGGCTTTGCACAAGGAACCATCAACATACTCTAAATAAGGTGTCTTCATTTTGTGGGGGACAGTCTGTCATTAATAGTAGCAGAAGTATGTCCCACTTCTGTTCTTCCCTGTGGCCTACAAAACAAATCGCAGTGTTGTGCTTGTACCTCTTTGCTATTCTGCTCACTGAATTTTTTACTTCTTTCAGATGGACTTTCCCAGTTAAATGCCACAATCCAAAATGACTCGCCGTTAAACATCCTTCTGGACCACATGGGCTCAGGCTGCTTTAGGCAAGAAGGATTCAAATCCGATTTGTCTCACTTCAATTTAGAAATTTTGCTCATAACCCTACAGGTCTGCAAGCATCGCTTTTTCCAATTCTGTGACTTGCAAATGAAAGGAATGACCTTAATGACCTTATTCATCAGATATTTCATGCCTCAACCCTCTGACACTCCCGAACCACTTAGGATATGTCTATATGATTCAGCACTGAGCACAGAGAAATATACTACCACGCACAGAGGGAGCACTATAGCTCTATTGATGTGTTTACTTCTGACCAAGCCTTTTATAAAACACCACAGTCAAAGAAAAAAATTTCAAACATATTGTTATCTCTGCTTATATTGAGGTATCAAAGAAGAAGCTTTTATCCAAAATAAAATAGCCAAATTGAAAATACTGACCTTCCTGTCTTTGAGGAGCTCACTTTCCAGGTGGTATGAATTCAGAAATACTCTCACAGTCCAGGTTTTTCACTCTGCCCAATGACATTCTCTGTTGAGGATCATATAAGACCAACTGATTAACACACATACAGATACAGACCACCCCAGAAGTATCTCTGGTACAAATATTTTATAGTGCATTGTGTGCTCTTCAGTCCTTGCTTTGTTACTAAAATATCTTGAAATGATAGGTTCAGTTTCCACTATAGATGTTTCCTGGAAGGTCATTGTTTTGGGCTGGGTGGTTGCAGTGCTGATGGATATGGAGCTTGTTGGCTCTGGCACAGAACAAGGCGGGTGTTGTTAGCTGAAACCATTCTCCTGACTGTGATATGTTGTTTCCAAGGCAGAAACATTGGTTGGGAGATTATTTCAAATTGTTTTGTTATAATGGTATCTTTCACAAGGAATTAATTTTATGCAAGTAGAGCAATGATAATATGTGACAGTCATGGCTGCTGCTATGCTGCTCCATTACCTCTTGTTTACAGCAATGAGAGTGAATTGCGCTTGTGCCAGTTTTTCTGTGAGGCATGAAACTCTGGCTCTGACAATGACAACAGCCTGGTTTTTTTAAACTCAACAGCTCTGAATGTCCTGAAGTTTCAAAGTTTTCTTGAGAGAAGAGAGCAGAAATGAAAGATTTTCTTATTGATAGCTACAGGAAATCTCTGCTGAGCCAGGGTGCACTGAGACAGCAGATAAGACACAGATGTTTACAGAATGTGACTTATCCTAAGGAAGACAAATGGCCTTGTGAACTGGGCATCTGGCTCAGATTTAAGAGACCTGGGTTCAGTCCTGCCATGGATTTTCTTGAGCAAATTGTTTAATCTCTGTACTTTGGTACCTCATCTGTTAAATAAGGTAGAACAATCCTTTTGCCTGACACAGCTAATGGCTATTTAGGGCAGAGATAGATCCTTGTTCTCTGTTCGTACAGCACTAAGCACAGTAAGACCCTGTTCCCAGTGGAGCCCATCAGGTTCTGCTGCAATGCAAATGAGTGCTAATTTTAAAGTTAGGCAGAATATAGTGATAATTAAGTGGTCTCTCACTCTTTTTTTTTTTTTTTAATTTGTACAAAAAATTAGCTGAGTATACTGCATTTTGGAAAAGGGAAGTCTGTGGCTGTGAGTAATTTATTAGAGGGGATAAAGGGGAAAAGACTGGCTGAAAAGATGGAGATAGAATATGCAGTCTTTTATGCTGAAGGTGTTTAAGAATTGAAATTCAGAAGGATTTTAATGGTGCAGTAATGATACCTGAAATTTAGAGCTGGCTAAAGCCCCAGGCTTGGATCTCTGCCCAATGGCATAAAGAGCCAACTATGACAGAAAAACAGAGGCACGGAAGGTGGGTAGAGAAGAATGGCATATTGCACACTGTTCCGCTGCTGGATAGATCACAGGCCTGCTGGCAGACTCAACTGAGAAACTGGTAAAAACAAACTAAAAACATAGCACTCAAGAACAGGAAAACTGTTTGTCTTACAGGGAGAAGTTTTGATGCAGCATCTATCAAGAGAGCTAGGAGGCTTGGAAGAGCCCAAGGGCATAATTTTCTGCCTTTTTGGCTTTTTTTTTAGGTTTATTTCTAAGAATCATTTTTAAAGTGCCACAACAAATCATTGGGATTCAGTTTCAGAGAACTTCACTGAAATGTGGGAGTCAACATAGAATAAGGAAATTTACTTAAAAGCAAATTCAATTAAAACTTCTGTAGATTAAATTTCACAGTCTAATTTTTATTTACTAAGTAAGGAAGACACTGAGGGGAAAAGAAAAGGCTAAAATCTGAAGGAGAACCTCTGTATGCAATAGAAATCAGTGCTGAACCTGTTAGAATTGGGAGAAACAGTATTGGTTTTATGAGAGTTGGTGGAATCTGAAGTGAAAAAAGACCTTTTGCATTTGCAATTTTCCTGTGCTCTTAGAGCAAATCCTGTCAATTCAGACTAATGGGATGTGGTAACTACTATTAAAACTAAAGGAGCAAACTGATTTGTTACAGCCTTGACGATGCAGTCTATTTGTATTAAAGTTTTGCCTCTGTAACCATTTATCTTTCAGCTTGAACACTGGAACCAGAGGTACTTTAAGAAAATATCGTTATGGTACAAATGAAGTGTGGATCCACTTCGTTGCATTTTACTTTGCCTTGTGTAATATTAGCTTCTAGCTTTTGTTTGGTAAAAGAGAGGAATCAAGATTTTTAAAATTTAATTTTTAGCTTTTTCCTGCTGTTTATACTTCTATTTAATTACCCATGTATTGAGCAGAAGCAATAAAGGAAGAGTACTTCTTTAACAGGAAAGGAGAAGGCACATGTGTTTTTCAGATACTCTCATGAAAAAAAGAAAGATTTCTTCAGTTATTAAAAAAGGAATAGAGGGTAGGGCAGAAGGCTTGGGGATGGTTTGTTTTAAAATTTGAATAATTTTTGAATAATTTTTAATTTTAATTATCTCAGCAGCTTAGGAACTCCATCTGTCACTTTAGAATCACAAAGAAAAAGAAAAATGTTAAAAAAGAGTCTTCAGTGCCAAAGCAGTACAAAGCATTGCTGAATTTCTAGATCTCTTTGTTCTAGCAGCTACAAAATTTAATATTTAAAATTTGTTCAGGAAGTTTATGCTGGTAGAAACCACTTTCACATATGGCAGTTGAGAGAAGAGGATGGTAAATTCGGCATAGTATATCACTTAGCCCACTATCTCCAAAATACTGTTTGTCTACGCCAAATATTTGGAACATGTAAACAGATAGGAAGAGAAAATATATGTATCTAATGCATATGTAACATATTATTCTGCAGGGGAAGTTCTATTGTCAGCCTGTATTTTAGCTAATGTAGGTAACATGAGTGTATAGTTGGAGAGATATAACAACTGGTTTGGTTTAAATGCTGATCCCCTGCCCAAACATACCTTCTTACTCTGTTAGCTAAACAGTACACAGTATTGCAATAAAAGGTTTTCAGGGTACGAGCTAAACCTGAAGGGCCAAATTATTCATAAAGCACAATAAAGCCTCCTCGTTATCTCTTTTGTAATTGCAGTGAGAAATACTGTCAGTGCTTATGAGATTTAAAAACCTCTCTAAAACCCCTTGTAGTGTAAGTCTCAGTTTCTCTGCCTGCCTACATCCAGGGTGAGGAAGCTTGAGCAGGTTTTCAGGTGACAGTCACAGCAAGTGCAGGTAGGTAATGCTGCCTGCCCATGGGGCTAAATACAACCCTGGGAAACACATCTCAACTGGGAATTTGGGCTTTCGGTTTAAGATTCAGACAGTAATCAGAGGCATCTACTTCTAACACTGCCTAACTCTCCAGTTTTTTGAGGCAGAAATTGCCTGAGTGCTCAAACACAGATTTAGCTGCCCTGTTGAGAAGATAATGTTCTTCTTCCAGCTGAGTTCTCTTGCTATATGACTTTAGACAGATAGCTGCCCAATTCTGTTTAAATCCCTGAAGAAGTCTACAAAGCGGGTCATTGTGCTGATCCACACAGACAGCTGCATCAGACCGTGGGTGGTAGAAAGCAGCAGAACAAAGTGACTTCTTACAAATATTTCAGTGTCATTTTTTTCACAGCAGACCCATATTGTTTTGAAATAACTACCATTCTGCAGGAGAAAGGCTTCAGCATCAGGATTGTGGGATAGTAGAGACATATAAAGTCATAACCCTTTGTTTGAAGTTACACTATCGTACACTGAAGAAAGTACATTCCCAGTAGATAGGGCTAGCCAAGAAGATGCGGATGTAAAATGCAACCAAACATGAGGTCTGGAGGTATATTCTTCTTAAGCAGGCTGTTCTTACCCACTTGCCTTCTGTAGTTGTGGCTCTTAAATTCCCAGATGCAATTTTGCTCATGTTCAACCAGAGAGATGAAGAGTCTTCTCCATTATTTTCCTGCATGTGTTGCAGTCATACACTAAGGTCATTCATGACACATAAGCTCAAATCATCCCTGGGTGAGAAAAGCCCCTTTAATATATTTCCAGTAGAAAAATGGATTAAATATAGGAAGATATCTCATTTGGAGGCAATGACACTGCTTAATGATTGAGCTATCCATGTTTGCTTCAAACAAGTCCTGAGAAACTTTTTACACTTCCAGGTAAGTCAATCAGTTAAAAAAAAAATATATTAAAAAAAAAAAAAATAAAAAAATGGAGCGAAACCATTTCACTGCTTCAAGTGTTGCAATGACAAGCAAAAGGAACTGTCCTTAATAAAATGCTTCATTATTCTTTCATGAAAAAAATACCTTAGTGATCTACCATCAGAGCACAGAATATGGCTTTTATGTCCTTTCTCTGAAGTGTCAGGCACAAAACATCAGCTGTGAACACCAAAATCAGTGGGAGTGTTCCAGTTTAAAATTCATGTAAGACTCCGTCCCTTTATCAGAAGTGTTATTAGAACTCTCTTATTTGCAGCTATCTTTCAGAAAACCTGGCAACTCAGGGTTAACATTCTGTCACAAATCTATCATTTTCCCGCTTCCACCATCCTCCTTTGCAGAAGCAGCCTGACTTGCTGTACAAATGTCATTAGTTCCACAGGGAGCTTCAGACCTTTGAATGTCGCAGAACAGTCTATTATTTAGTACTGCTATAAGATAATCTTTTCAACTGCTGTTTTCTAGTGAGAAATTTCAAAGATGAACCTATAAAGAACAGATGCCAGCTTTCAGCCACTCAGGAATTGTCAGTAAAATGACTTTTACCTTTATCTACTGGGACTTTGATTTTTAGACACAGATATCAAGCTAAAAAAAAAAAATATGTTATCGCTGACAGGTTTTATAAAGGTCTGTTTCTTTTTCCTTTACTTTCCATATTTTACAATTCAAAGAACACCCTGTACCTTCATCTGTCTGTCATTTTTGGGATGAGTGCTACCAGGAACAGTTTTAAATAAATTCTGAACACAGATCTGTAACTAATTGAAAATGCAAGATGAAACAGAGGGATTTCAAAATATAGTCACATTTCCTTTTCTCCTTAAATAATTCCATTTTTGTGCAATAGTTTTAAGGTTCATTCTGTCTGCGGCAAATGTTCTTTTTGTACAATGTGAATTACACTAACTTGCTTGAGTTGAAGTTGCCTTTTTGAGACAATAAACACTGGCCATATCCATGTGTGTGTGGGGAGACTCCAGCTGGTCTGGGGTCTCTGTGGAATAATTGGACTGTGCCAGGAACTTCTGCACAGCATCAGGGTGATATACACGGATGGAGAGACTGTAACACAGAAGGAACTCCGGTCTCTAAAGTGATGAGTCATTGTTGTTTGACATGCGCAGTCTGTGTGTTCAATTAAGAATTATTTATGTATAGAGTGGCCTATGGTATATGGACATGTGTCGATACTGAGGTCTATATAAACCGTAGTCTCTGATACAATAAGGGGCTTTCTGGTTCCTGTTCCTGAAGAAGATGTGTGGCTTCTTGACCTATCCCGACTGTACAGTGACACATCCGTGAGCTGTTTTCCTCAGAAAAGCTCTCCAAAAGGCCTATCAAATTAAAAATTATAATGAGAAATAGTTTGTAAGTCTTTCTCAAGTGTATCTGGTTTGGGTGCAAAAGAAGCAAAAAACAGAGTGGAACATCACAGCTCAGACATGTTTTTCCTAATGCTGGGCAAAATAAAGAATACTGTATCTCTGAGCACAATCCAGAGTAAACCAGTTACATGAGAGCTTATAGCGGGACAACGTGCATGTTGTATCATGATGCCAGCTCTCTAGCTCCCACAATTCAGGGTTGCTGCTGCCCAGAACACACTCTGTCAGTGTTAGGGATTCTCACTGGAGTCAAGGAGGTAGCAGCGAAACCAAGAGCAGAAACAGGCAGTGCATTGTTTCCTCATCACTACTCAGATCAGTATGAATTTTCATAGCAATATGGATGATTACAGGAAATAGCCATAAAAGGTATCATACATGTAATTTCTGTCGAGGGCCAGGTAATATGTTTTCTTTGGTGATTTTTTTTTTTTTTTTTTTTAATTTCAAATATGACCTTTAATAAATTTTCAAGCAAACAAACAAGAGAATGTGATAAGAAAATTGTTGTGGTCAGTATTTTCAGAAGTGCACAGTCTCTCTCAATATGACTTATATTTTTTTGAAGAATGCTAAATTTTGCCACATAGGAAATGACTATGTTTATTTAAGGGAACATGATCTTACACAAGAAGATCATCTATAGAAAATCATAATTTCAAATAGCCAGGACAAGTTATTATCCATTCTGTTGGTTTCATTATTCTTTATCTCTGTGTGATCTTGCTATTATAAGCGGAAAAGCATCTCAATTCAAAATCTTTATGGCATTTGGGAAAAATAAAAGTCAATGCTTAACAGAGTTCATAAATCAAAAGTCTTGCTGGTAATATACTCCCTTTTAAATCTAAGTATTGAAAAGTCCTGCTACTGTTTTAAAAATAGATTAAAAACATTACACTACTATTTCAATAATATAATAATGGAAGTTTAAAAAAACAATGTACACTGATTTATTTTTGTTATTTCCTTACGGAACTTCAGACAATTATGGAAATTATTCCAGTCAATTACAGGAACTATTGATTTTGTTTGTTTGTTTCATTATGGTAAAACTAATTTCTGTGGGGTATTTCCAGGAAAAACAGATACTAGTACATTTTTCTTTAATCTCTGAAATAGTACTCTCCTGGATTTGGAAGTAGATTTTCTGGTGTTATGTTGAATATGTCAAATGAACCAATACTAAATTGCTCACACTGTAATTTAACAGAACTAGAAAGCTCACTCTAAATAGTATTATTTTCATACAAAGAGGGACTTCTTCACTTAAGATAGCAGGACATATATAGAAATATGGATCTCTGCCTCTTCACTCTGTAAATCACTGTTTCTACTGATGTACATAGGGGCAATCAAAAAGTAATGTTATCTCAGATGCAAAACTGACATGAAAATATATCAAAAATTTAATCTAATTTAGTGATATATTTGTCCTGCTTATAGACAAAATACACTTACTGGAGTCAGCAGTTTCCACAAGTGGACACACTTGCAATAATATGAGAAGTTTGAATAAGCCTCTTAATATCTAGGCCCTGGTCGTGTTGATGCATTCACTGAGCAGTGCAGACAGGGAATGAATTATGCCATCAGACCAGATTCTGCAACAGATCTACAGTGTCCTACAAAGGTAGATATTAACTACGGTAAAGATAAAAACCCAAAACAACAAAGACCACAGAAAACCAAAGAAACAACAAAAAAGAACAAAAAACCCACACCAGAACAAACAAACAAACAAACAAAAAATGCCCCCCACAAACAGGAAGAGGGAATTCTCTTCCCTACAGATGCTCAAGTTAAATTTTGTTAACCACTTTTCTGGACCTTTTTTTATCACATATCTTACACCCAGGTTTGTTTTGTATGTCCACTTGAAAATTAAGTTTCATTAGAGATAATAGCTCATCTTTGACTGCATGAAAAATCAGAAAAACTAAGAGGCAATGTGTGATAGTTCACAGCCTTGTGGTCTTAATAAGAATTACTGTGGTGCATTCTGAAGGCTTGAAACACCAGTTATGTTTCACTCAACATGAAACAATCAATTTGAATGACAATGAAAACCCAGTGAAAAATTGTTACCACTCACAAAGTGTCAGTTTGACTTTAAATTGCTGTTATATGCTTTTAAAGTGTTCAGTGACAAAAAGTTTCATATGATCCTGATCGTGATTTGTATTTTTTTTAAGACTGAGCCATTGTCAGCTTTATGCACTTTTGAGACTCACTAAACAGGCAGTTTAGTGATAGAATAACAAGGAAGACAGCCTTACAACTCAGTTTCAGTTTCTGTCTTTTTTAGATTTGCTAATGAGTATATTTTGCCATTCTATGCCATTCTAATTGTGAAGTTGCTGAAGACCATATTTGCTTCTGCATTGATTACTTCATGTGTTACATTTTCCATTATCCTTCATTATTCCATTGTAACCCCTTAATTGTACCCCTTTTTTTCTGTAATTTAGCATTTTTAAAGACAGTACTTGAATTTTCTCAGAGTCACCAGGAGATGGTATGTTCAGTTGCTATTCTCATACTTAAAAAAAAATATGTTCTTAAATTATTTTGCCTCAGATTACTTTTCACAGATGTCTGTAGAATTAACTATCTCATATAGAAAGAGGCTTATTTCATCAGCCGGATCAGTTCTGTTTCAGATTTACCATTAAGTTCATCCATCTACATGTTTTTGAAATTCTAAAGTACACCAAAATTGCTATGTTGTAAAGAATAAATATATTTTACAAGTGAGATGCAATTTGAAAAAAAAAAATTCCTGAATCCTTATATTTGCAAATCCTTATGTATATATATCGTGTATATATATATGCATATATATAGTATTTTTAAATCCTAAATCCTTATATATATCTTTATTAATATTAAAAAATTCTCTATCACAGAAGTCCTTAATTTTGCCAAATTTTCTATCAGAAGTGATGCAGGGAGTTTTATCTCATGAACTATTCTGCTTGACTTATAATAAATTTTCTGTAATATATTGTTGTACACAACTGGAGGTAGGTGATGTGTTCCAAATACAGAAACAGAAAAGTATTCCTCAAAGAGGGAATAGCAAAGTCATTTGAATAAATCAAAACTCTTGTGTCAAATGCTCCTGCTGGAAGGACTCCATGCTTCAGTGGTCTTGTTTTGTGTTCTTGGATGTAGAAATTTTCCAAAAATAATTACCTTCCACTTAAAAAGAGTATTTTCTAATGAGTATTTGGCAACAGTCTTTGAGACAACTGTATTTTCCAATCTCAACCTCCCCTGATGTAAATTGACCCCATTTCCTTTCATCCTATCATTTGCTATTTGAGAAAAGTATGTCACAGTTCCTCTAGAACTCTAATGTGAGCAAAAGTAGTCATCTTCTGACCTCCTACTTACAGATGCTCTTTTTCCCAGTTTGGCAGTATAATCCATCTTCCTTGGTGATAATTCAGGCAAAGCTATTTAGACGTCAGTGGTCACGCTGGCACAGTCGCAAAATAGTATAAATGGAAGCCTTGCAAACTTGAAGCAGAAAAATAAATCAAGGTATCAATGAAAAGATGACAAAATAGAAATTATGATGTACCGGCACACAGAATATTGATTAAAGATTGGTGTGTTTCAAGACAGTTTTGGCAGAAATGAAGAGGTCAAGGGGAAGGCAATTAAAATGATTAGAAATATCTCACTTTCAAAGGGACACCAGCCTACAAGACTGTGATGCTTGTAATACTCTCAGGCTTGCTTGGGGCTAGAGATCACAGAAATTAATCTGTAAAAGAACAGATGAATGACTGGCAACTAGCTAGTATTAGTTTTCATACCATCACTAGTAATCTTCATCAGGAGCTGGTTTGGTTTCATTCCTCTTATATAAGACCTCTGAGCCTGGAGTTTCATCTCCCCAGAGCAACTGCAGACATCTGTATATCCACATGTAGAAAAAGTGTTTCAGATGTTGGAAATTTTCAGTTCTAATAAATAGTGTTATTATTTTTATGAACAAAGAGCACTAAGGAATCGCAGAGATTAAATTATACAAGTAAAAATTTATTCTGTCCAAACAAGTAGTGCTACACGTGGGAAATATTCATAAATCAGTATTGATTACAATTCTGCTTCTGACTAATTAGATCTACACACTTTTGTTTTAAATGTCATGAGTGTAAGAGGTACAAGTGCCCTGCAGGAGCTCAGGAATAATGTTTATTGTGTTGTCTATCCAATGAAAATTTCTTTCTTTGGAGAAGTGAACTCTACCGCCTCAGGTGGCAAAGCAACATTACCATACTAAATTTTGTAGCACTATGCAGACCATTATTCAAATGGAATTATTGAATGGAGAAAAACCATCATCATTAAACATTAAAATATTACTGAGGTTCCCAGGTGTGAAAAGCAGAATAATGAGGAAAAAATGAAAAGCAGAAAACTTTTACTCATAGTGAGCTCTGTCTTAGCCAGAACATCTTTCATGGGTTTCTTTGGTTACAGGGAGAGCTGAATTAAGATATCTAGCTGATTGAAACCTTTCTCTTCCTACTTGTTGTAAGATAAGTTTTAGTGTCTTTACTCTCCCATCTGTGATTTGTTAATTCACTTCATTAATTCTGACTGCTCTAGCCTAGTCTCTCTAATTACCATCTAAAATTGAGTTTGTTTTTCATGGAAAAAATATGTATTTACTGATGTATTTAAGGCATAAATTTTAGAATCCTGTAAGGTATTAATTTTTATTTATTTGTTTACTTTTTTAAATAGGGATAAGGAGCTTGTAACTATGATGAACAGAAAAGGAATGTACCACTGTTAACAAAAGGGAAGAAAATTCAGGCTAGAGGAATGATAGAGGGTAACTGCCATGGCATAGGAAAGGGAAAGAAAGATAAAAGTAATAATAGGGAGTGTGCACAAGATTCACTAAATGGTAGGGAATAAAAAGTGAATGTTCAAATGGCAACTAGCAGAACTCTTAACAGACAAAGCTAGAGAGGCTACAAAAAGTCATGTAGTTTGAAACTCAGTTGTAGTAAAGTGTTTATCTTTCATTTAATGAGGTCAATATCGTAAATTTAAGTGGTGTGCTGAACCTATCTGGATGCCAGGTGACCACCAAAGCTGCTCTATTGACTCTTTCCACAACCAGAAGGGGAAGAGAAAAGACACATGAGTTGAGATAAGGGCAGGGGGAGATCACTCAGCTGTTACTGTCATGGGCAAAACCAACTCAGCTTGGGGAAACTAATTTAATTTATTAGCAATCAAATCAGAGCAGGATAATGAGAAGTAAAAAAAAATGTTAAAAACACATTTCCCCACCCCTACCCTCCTTCCTGGTCTTAACTTTATTCCAGTTTCTCTTCCTCCTTCCCACAAGTGGCACGAGGAAACAGGGAATGGGTGTTATGATCACACACTGCCTCTGCTGCTCCCTTCTCCACAGGGGGAGAACTCACACTCTTCCTCTGCTCCAGCTTGCAGTCCTTTCCATGGAAGACTTCTTCATGAACTCTTCCAGTCCTTCAGGAATGAACTGCTCCAGCATGGTGTTGCGACTTCCCTCTGAGGCAGGGCAACAAGTTCATTGTTAAAGGAACCCTTGGGGTCTATTGAAGCAAAATGACAGTAAATTATCGATATAACAATGAACTTTATTAGAACAACTGCTTTGAAACAGTATGCAGAATAAAACAACCTTAGTGGAATGGAAAAGGGTGTATAGACATCCTGGGATGCACAATCATCATAACTGACAAAGCTTACACTAATATGCTAAAAAGGCTAGGGCTGAAAGGATCTCTTTGCTCTACCTTAACAGTTTCTGAGCCTGTTTACTGTCTTTACTGGCTATTCCCAGGTGGTCAGAGAGGAGTTTTTCCTGCTCATCCTGCCTGTGCGAACTGCCATGCCACACTCTCATTGCCAAGTCAAGCCCTCACTGCCATGGCCATGCCCCTGTTCGCTGTACTCTGAGTCACCGTGGTCCCTAGAACCATTTAAATCCATCTCAGTCACTTCTGGCACTGCCCCTATTCTGCTGCTTTGCTGCCAAGGGCCCCTGGGTCCACATTGGGTTGCACTCAGGTATTTGTGGTCATGGGAACACCCATACAGCCAAATCTCAACCCAGAACCCTCTCCACTATCTCAGCTACAGCCTCACTGATAGATCTAGAATACCTACTTTTAATATAAAAAATAAAAAGTAAAAGAAAAATTTTGGTATTAGGCATGAAAGAAACAGTCACTGTAGGATACAGAGGAAAAGACTTGGACCATCTTCATGGTTAACCAGATAGTGTGACCTGTCCTTATGATGTCATGGCAAAAATATGTGACATGATGTATGGATTTAGCAATGCAAACTCATGAAGTCACAGTTGTCTGTAACCTTTGAGTGTCAGATGACACAAGGCTGAAGTTAGCAAGCACAAATATTAATACATCATGCAATTTTAACAAAAATTGACTTCAATAAATGAAACACTTTATCAAAGGATGAATTGAAGCCCACCTCCTCACCCCTCCTCCCTTCTCTCCCCTTTCTGAAGTTATTAAATTGTGAAATTGAGATACACAATTTATTTCAGCTGCAGTTATTAAGCCTCATACAGGAATGACTGGGTGAATTTTATGCCTTTTGACAGAATCAGTCACATAGACATATGTTCAATATCTGTTCATATAGCCAATACACTGAAAACACTTTTTTTTTGCAGTTGTGAAATAATATTTCAATTTAACATGAGATGGTTGAAGTGGTAATTTAAAAATATTTGATCCAGATGGCGCCATTTTCACAAAATCTAAAGTTTAAGGAAAGCCAACAACTGTCACTGAGACTGCAGCATCTTGGGAAAAGCATCCTTCAGAGAAGTCATTCAGAAGAATTATACTGCTTCATATACTCAACTGTAGAAACCAGTGATTAACTACTAGTGGTTAGTAATCAGGAGAGAGGATGTACTTTTCTATGTACTTGCTCTTTGTTTAGATTACAGCATTCCATGCCATTACTTTTAGCATAAAACTTTATTAAAGGGGTTGCTGCTTTCTTCATCCTTCCCTTTGATAATACCTATTTTAAAGATGTAATGCTGCTACTTGAAATCCGTGTAGAGAAAATCTGTATTGGTATAGAAAACAGGCATGATGTTTTTCTTAGTTCTAGCTCAATTGAAAATATTAGATACATGACAATTCATACTGACACTTCCCATAGTATGTTCCTTATCACTGATTTATATTCTGGAACACTGAATAAATCAGGTTACCCATATACAAAGTTATCTAGTTTTAAATTCTTATTTGTTCTCCTAATTTATTATTTTTTTCAGTAGGGTACACAAAAAGAAGTTATGTTCCTCATAATTTTGTGGATACAGACTGAAAAAACCATCAATAATATTGTTTGACTTCATTGGAAGGAAATCCCTAATCACTTTGTAAGATAAAAAGATTTTTCCTATTTTCTCTTTCATTCGTGACCATTGAATAATGTCTTGAAATTTTGAAAATTATTGTTTCTCATCATTTAGTAGTTTCAGAACAATTGCATTTCATACCGTAGTAGGTATGATGTCTCTAGAATCCTACCACTTTGAGAATTATATGCACCATCAAAAAATAAGGGTTTTTTTCCTTCTCAATAAAACCATCCATTTAAAAATCCTATTTGATTTTCTCTGTATGTAAATTTTAATAAAAGACAATATCAGTTAACAGTATTGACTGTTTGGAGGGCTTTTTTGTGTTTTTTTTTTTTTCCTTGTTTTTTGCTTTCTTGAGAATCCATATACTATTACAGTATAG
>VWZG01004779.1:36170-88719 GCA_013396735.1 Grallaria varia
GAAAATAATTGTTCCACCACCACCACCACTATGCATTTTCCTTGGCCCTTGAAAGCATCCTTGGTCAGGTCATATACTTGAGAACTATACTTTTTTTGAAGTACTGCTTATTACGGCTGATTACAGCCAAGCATTCATCTTTCAGAACAGTCTTCCTATGCTGGTTTGGTAAAACATTTTCTAATAGCTTTGTGAAACGACTGCACAACACAGCTACTTTCTCCCGAAACTCACTGAAAAAATACTAGCCCCTGAAGAATTAAAATAAGCCCTATTTTTTAATTGGCTTTCAGTCTACAAACATAGATCTAGAAACACAAGGAGGACACATTCCACTTTAACCTTCCTCCAGTAGCTTCACATTTTTTCCTGTTTGGAAGACACTGTCTGAACTGTGTTAAAGCATTCTGTTCCACAAAATTCTGGGGTTTTACATTATATTCTTCCCAAAGAGTATTAAAATTAAGGTTAATCTCAGTCGTTTACTTGATATTAAATTCCAGATCTTAGCAGTGTTTGAGACCATATATTGTGCCCTCTCTTTTTCCTCTCCCTAAAAAGAAAAAGCTATGTGTGATGCCAGGAGCTATTCAAGGCATACACTTATTTTGGCTCCCAGTTTCTGTGGTGAAAAAACTTGGACAAATCTTGCTGGGAAAAACAGGTAAGGTGAAAAATACATGAAATATATATATGCTGTTGCTGCAAACCTCCAGGGTGATCCTGCAATATGCATAATCACAATTAACATTAATTAATGAGAGGAATTGCATAAGAAAAGGAAAAATATTGATCAGTTCTGTCACCAACAGAGATTGGTTAAAATCAGCCTTTTGTACTGATTTACACTGAAGGCGATTTTTGATTGGAGTACGTTTCAAGACTCAGTAAATACAGAAAAATCCTGTTTCTTCTCTTGTTCTTCCCTCTTCATTTTAGCACTGAACAGTCTACATTTCCCTGTTATTGCAAAGGGATACAGTACCCATTTAAAAGAGAAACATATTTGTGCTAACTTGTTGGCTACTGACTTCCATATTGGTTTAATCTTACTATAAGCACTTTTCTTTTTTTTTTTTTTTTTGTCTAAGGGCTTGCTGAATATGTTCCCTTGGAAACAGGTAAACATGGTTAAAAGCTACAGCAGACAGAAAAAACCTGATTATATCTAGTGTTTTAATGGATTGTCACAGTGAAAAGCTGCATTATATAAATTCATATGTGTTTCTTCTCCCTCAGATTTTAAAAATATTTCATTTATAGTGTTCAAAATTCTGTCCGTGCCTCTCTGACAGTCAAACAGTCTATCAAAACCATTCCAAAAGGCAAATATAAGCAAAAGCAAAATAAAGACCCCAAAAAGGGTTTGTATCATACAACAGGAGGACACAAACCCTGACTTTTTTGACTTTATACAACATTCATATTGTGATCAAAATTATATAAGGAAAATACTGTTAATGAAGCATGCTTTAGAACAATTGCATAGGATCTGCTGGTTTTTTTCTCCCACGTTGCTTTTCTGTAGAGTGTATGAGGTTTATGGAGTAGTTTATAACGTGTCAGCTTTTTTTTTTTTCCCCCCAGATGTTACCTTGCACTTGTGAGACATCAAATATACGGTATATTAAAATCCATTTGTGCCATTGCTCTAATATTTATGCATGTAACTGTCCATTTAAATTGGGATGACATGAATGTCCCGTTTTCCTGAAATCTGTTACTTAAAAAACCTTCAGTATTTTGAAGAAATTAGTATTACCTACTGTGTTTCCACTTATTTTTTCCGTATCTTCTCTACTGAGAAGAAGGATGTCTAAAATCTGTTGCCCTCCGTAGCTGATGCTTGGCTGTGAGAAGCTGGGCATATGAGAAGGACAGACATTCATAACAGCAAATTTAAACTCCTCCTTGCCAGAGGGCTACCCTTGCCATCAAAGTGTTACCTCAAGAAGAAACACCATAGAAGAGAGACCAAGTTGAGAGAGCTCTTAGTCATTATGCTGGCCTGTACAGGATTCTCTTTATTCTAAAAATATTTAATTCCTTCTAAGCGCTGTCAGTATGATATAGTATCAACTACTCTAGTATTGCTGACAATGTAAAAACTAATAAGGTTTTTTCCAAGAAAATAATCTCATAGCTGCGAATCAATCCAATGGAATTTTCATGAAAAAAGGCAAGTAAACATTTTTTATTTGTGGAAGGTGAATATGTAATCATCAGAAAGACAAGCTGTGTGTATCACTGTCCTTGTCATAGTCCAGAGAGAAAGACAGGTGGATATACTGACAAGAACAGCTTTCAGATAAAGGCAGTCCAATTGTATTTTTTGTTATATTAACAGTTTCAGTTAAAAACCGCAAACATAGTATTTGGAGTGTCTGCAATAAAAGAAGAATATTCTTTTTCATGGGAGCTCTAAAAAATCCACATTGACTGTCAACAAATCCTGCCTCAACCATTGAAGCTTTACATGGGATTTGGTCAGTCTACCCAGACTGCTTTCCAAACAGTACTCTATCAGCACCCTCAAGACTTGCATCATGATGTGTTCATGGAACAACCCTAGAAGCATTTACTTGGGCATGGACAGCAGCTGATGTGCCTGTACTTTTTAATTTCATTAGTATGGTGCTAGGCAGTTTGAAAAATTAAGTAAAATAAAATAAGACAAATGTGTTCTGAAACAGGCATTATTTTTCTGAATTTGTATTCAAACAACATTTTTAAGCAATAGAATTTTAGTGATTTTTTTTTTAATTATTTGAGATCTCACCACTTTTACATTTTCTTGGATCTGATTATTTTTGGGGGCTGTTTGTTGATTTGGTTTTGTTTGTATGCTTGCCTGCCTTTTCTTTCTTTTTTTTTTTTTTTCTCTTCTCTGTATTTAACCAAAATAATTCTTGACTTCAATGACTAGCTTTATCAAACCTGCTAAATCAACACCATCCGTTCTACCTAAGTAATGTGTTTGGTCAGATATGTTCCAGAAAAATGGTTTTAACAGCATGACATTTAAAGACTGTTCACACAAGAAAGCTCTTTCATATGGAAAAAGAACATCATTATCTTCTTTCTTACCCCTTTTCTGCCTTTGGTCATGTCATGGTTACTGTCACTACCCTGCTCTCTAGTTCTGGTCTGAGCAGCTCACACTGCAACTTGATATCAGTCAATGCTGTTAGGAGATTGGGAATGGCTGACAATGAAGAACTAAAGAACTGTCAACAGTATGGAAATCCATGGTCTGGCCATAATGATTCACATACATGGGCGTATGAAACTCTGAAAGAAGTCTCGTGCAAAGGCTACAAACTACTTTGGTGGACCACAGTTCCCCAACTAAACTGAAAAAGAGTTTAGACTTCAAAATGCAATCAATTCCAGAATAATGAATGTGTGGGGAAAGTAATTGGTGCTCAAGTCAAATATGGAAGAATTGTTTCTTTCGGTGAATGTTCGGTTCAATCTTCATTGCTTATTCTACTCTTGGTCTCCTGAGAGGACACTTCTTTCAGGGCTGCCCAATAAATTGAAAATGACTTGCAATTTATTTAGAAGGCAACAAGTACCCCTGACTTGAGATGGATTTGAACTGGAGCAGAGACACTGAAAATAAATACAAGGATATTCTATTAACAACGATTTCCTGAAACAAAAGGACCCACAATTATTATGTGTATATTTTGTGTGTATATATATATATACATAAATGTATGTATTATCCTTTCACTCTTGGGGCTGCAGAATAAGGTTATGTATATTTCTGGAATTTATGAAGTAAATTGTAATGCATAATATCCACAAACGCAACAAAATATTAAGCTGATGTTTTTGCAGCAGAGCTACATTTGTGTTCTCACACAATAAGACAAATACCACAGAATGAAACCTGGTGAGATCTAACAGATGTCTGTTTTTCTAATCAGTTGGAAGGTGGAGCTGTCAAGTCTATTAACTGTAAATCCTGTGTTTTGCCTTGTCATTATCCCTCAGAAAAATAGTGACGCCACCAATATCCATGTCTTTCAGATCAATAGCTTCCCTTACTGGGAGAATGTTAACAGAGAAGAAATTTGGAAAGCAGCTACCTCTTCTGACTGAGCAACTCAGTGAGCACATGGCTAGGCATACCTCCTTAAAAACATACATAAAGCCTTTCTCCTGTGATCGGATTCTGCATGGACAGGTTCCACTTCTGTGTAGTGCTCTGCTGGAATTTTGTTGCTTTCTAGGATTTTAGAGATAATGGGCTCAGACAAGGCCTGTGAAGCTGGAAACAGAGCTGCAATTGCAGGGCTTTTATTACTTTCTTTTGCGCTCTTAAATCTACATGTACACAATCCTGCTTGAAACACTTGTTAACTTGTATCAGCTGTGCTTTAGAAGTACAACACAGACATTGTTACAAGAGGAAAGCTGCAAAATTGGTTGGAATAACCTGGAAAACACTTAAGTTGCTAATACACAATAAAATGTGTGATTCCATGTCCATATAATTAGTCATGTCTAAGATAGTGAGGTAGGTAGATAGGCAGATTAGATAGATAGATAGATAGATAGAGAGATAAAGAGATAAAGATACATACACAGAAACTTGCTTGGACATTTCCTCCTTTTTTTTTTTTTATTTTTTTTTCCCTTGAAAGAAATATTTCATGCTTTAATTGACGAACAGGGAAATTCCAAAGATCTTTCAAGAATTTATAATATATAACAGGATAACGACAATGCAGTGAAGGCTCATTTTGACTTTTAATGCTCAGTACATCGCTCTCCAACAGACTTCCATTAAAAGATGTCTTTAGAGAACTGATTGTTTTAATATATGATAGGTAATGCTCTCTATCTAAATAATTATTTTGCAGATTATTTCCTCCCAACTAATTTTCATAAGGAAGGCTGCGCAACTATACCTTCACAGGAGAAAGAAATAGATATGGAATTATAAATGGCAGGAAAAAGATTGTTGGCTATGCCTGTAATGAATTAATTTCAGTTTCAGCAAAAACTTAACAGAAATACTTTCAACAGTGAAATTATATTGTTGCTTTAGGTTATAGTATGAGCCAGAGTTCAGAAACTCCAAACCTTTCACCTTTCTTTTTGTCCATTCTTTGATAAACTCAGGCCGTAGTAAGGACATATCTCTTATCTCATACGATTCCAACTTTGTTTTCTGCATTGTACTGAATTGCAGAGTATGTCCAAAGAAGAGTTGCGATAATTGAAAGGGGGAAAAACAAAGCGGTGACACTTTGTGAAATAAGTTTACACGCAGGTACCCCCGAGAATGCCATGCAGTGGAAAGATTTCACGAAAATTTATTGCAAAGTCAAGAATGCTAGACTTCCAAAGGAAAATTTCTAACAGTGCTTGAATATCAGGCCTGAGAAAGGCACATCCCTCTTTTATTCCTCGACCTTATCTTCTCTGGTCTCTTCTGGAATGCAAGATGAGAAAACGTCCAACTGTCTTTGAGAAATTTGCTTCTACTTAAGCAGAAAATTCTCCATAAGCGGAACAAGCTCTAATCGCCTTGTCATAAATCTTCTGGAAAGGGTATCTACACTTACATACTTTTTTGGATGACTTTATGGTTCCATAAATACTAGTGTTTATAGCATGAAGCTGAGTCAGGGGACATCTAGTCTGGATATCAGGAAAAAGTTTTTTGCCCACAGGATGGTTGAGCACTGGAATGCTCAGGGAACTAGTTACAGCAGGAAGGCTCTCTGAGATCAAGAAGCATTTGAACAAAACTCTCAGGCACATGGTGGGGTTCTTGTGGTGTCCAGTGCAGGGGCAGGAGTTAGACTTGATCCCGATGGGTCTCTTCCAACTCACAATATTCTATTATTCTACAGTAACTTAGAACAGCTCATGTGCATTTACGGTTTGTACCCTCTGCCAATGAGTCAAAAAATGCATTTACTAGTTTACAGTCTAGTAAAATCAGGGAAGCCAGAATTACAACCATGTGTACCTCTTTGCCAAAAGGATATAGGGCTGCAAACGCATTACTATGGAAACTCTCCATCATCAGAGAATCCCCCCTTACTGAACTAATCCTACAGTGTCTGTTAAAATGGCTTTATGGCTTTAATATACTGGAAAATTAAGACCAATGTGAGTCTGGAGATTTGGAACAGTAAAACCTTTCCAGATGGAAAAGCTTCCATGATTTATCAGGTTCTCTGAAGCAGCACACACTATTTTTTTCAAGAGAAAAAAAAACAAACCAAAAACAAACCCTCCATAAAATAAGACAGAAGAAAGGGAAAAGAACAGAAAAAGGGAAAAAGAAGACATTTTGTGTTAAGGTTTTTAATTTAAATCTTCATTTCACATTTTCATTTGAGGTATGTGATTTAAAGCTTCAGTTCTGTAAAAGAGGTCACTAGGGAGAAGGGTTTTTCTCAGAGATGCTCAGAATGGTTTGATCCTCATTCAAATACTGATGAACTAGGAGTTCTTTGCTTGCCCACAAAGAGAATATTTTGGCATTCACCCTGGTCTTAAAAAAAAATCATAAATAGAGCCCTTGAACCTAGGAATGAGTGCAGCAAGGATAGCAAACAAGATGTTAGTTTGCATTGCTAAAAGTAGCTAATTTAGATGGCATGCATCATTGAACTGTTTTCAAAAGATTGAGATTTGAATTTTGAATTTGAAACTTGAAATTTCTTTTAATTTCTTCCATGGGATGAGCTTACTTTCCTCTGAGGAGCACAATACTGAATGTACCCACTTACATCCGAAGTTATTGCAAATTAAACGTAGCAGGAATCAGTCCTGTGTGAATCATACTAGTTACAACATATGTGCATGCATTTGCATGTGTCTGTGTTGTGATTTAACCCCAGCCATCAGCCAAGCCCCATGCAGCTGCTCACCCACTTCCCCCTCAGTGGCATCAGGGAGAGATCAGAAGGGTAAAAGCCAGAAAACCCGTGGGCTGAGATAAAGACAGTTTAATAGGGAAAGCAAAATCTACTCACACAAACTAAGCAAAACAGGGAATTAACTCACTTGGGCTTCACTGCTTGTCATGGGCAGGCAGGAGTTCAGTCAATCCCAGGAGAACAGGGCCCCATCATGTCTCCTCACAACTTCCCATGCACTTCCAGTCTCCTTGCCAGTGTTCCAGTACAAAAACCAGGGAAGGCCTTGACTCTGTATAAACACCGCTCATAAAAACCAAAAAACATCTCTATTATCAACTCTGTGTTTATCATAAATCCAAAACACAGCCCCATACCAACCACTATGAAGATAATTAATTCTACCCCAGCCAAAATCATCAGTCTGTAAAAGCTTTTATTTCTGTTTTGCAGTGGGATTCTGTTGTGAAACTATGCATATTAAAGACTATATGTTTTGATGGATGCTTTTGACAAATGTTGAATTCAACTCATCTAGTAGATCGAAGTTCAAAATATTGCTCTGTACACAAAGGAAGAAATCCCCCATGTATTCCTCCTTATTATTGAGTAGGGACGTTCACACTTCTTGGACTTAAAACATGTATGAAATAATTTTAACAGACTTAAGTAGCACCATGATTTGTATAAACTGAAGTACATTTTAGGAAAGTACATTGGTCACAAAAAAAAAAAAAAATGGAAAGAAAGTAAACTCCTCTCATATTACTCATTGTGGATGAGTTGTAATATGGGTGAGTTGTTGCTCATCTTCCCTACTGCTTCAATAAAGCTTCATTTTATAAAGCGTTGTCAGATTCCATCACTGTTTGGACCACACTCCATGGAACACAGTGACTGAGAATATACACATATTAAAAGACTTTCTCTTTCCATGGTATACTTACAGTTTAAATCGAGTCAAATGCTGGGAGAACGTAACTTTCAAATCTAAATCCCCATATTCTCTCTGTAGGGAATGTTATTTTACCTTATTCCGGTAATATATGCATTTATGGGCAATCAGCTGGCAATAAATATCTAGCTTCATAACTTGTCATTCATGTTTAGACCACTGCTACAGTTACAGCTTTTACAGTGATTATGATGAAAGGGTAATTTAGACATATCTGTGATAACTGTCATGGTTGAACTCCTGCCAAGAGCCAAGTACCATGCATCTGCTTGCTCACTCCCCCTGCTCCTTGGTGGGATGGAGAGAAGAATCAGAAAAAGATAAAAACCATAGGTTGAGATTAAAATGGCTAAGTAATTGAACTAAAGTAAAATAATTGAACTAAAGTTAAATTTACTAATATTTAGTAAACCTAAATAAATACTAATAATACTAGTTGCAATGAAAAGGAGAGAGAGAAACAGAACACAAGACAGACAAGTGTTGCAGAATGCAGTTGCTCACCACCCACTAACCAATGCTCAGCCCATCTCTAGCAGCTGTTGGCCCCTCCTGGCCCAGTTTCCCCTGTTTGTATACTGAACATGACATTCGATAGCACAGACTACCCCTTTGCCCAGTTCAATTCAGCTGATGTGGCAATTGTCCTTCTTGGCTTCTTGTGCAGATCCTCACTGGCAGGGCTTGAGACCCTGAAAGGTCCTTGACTTAGGTTAAGCACCGCTCAGCAACAACTGAAAAATCAGTGTGTGATCAACATTATTCCCACACTAAATCCAAACCACAGCAATGTAACAGCTACTAAGAAGATCGACTCTATTCCACACAAACCCAGGGCAATAACTTTGTACTAAAAGCTCACTAAGCACTCAAATAACAAATGTGCAGTCACTCTAAAAATCACTGAAACTAGAGTAGATAGTTTAACGCTGGCTTGGGTACATTGATACGATGCTTCAGACGTGGTGGTGTAGGAACATCCTTTATACCTAGTTTATAATCATCGCCACTCTTATTGATTGGATGAATATGACCTGAAAGCCTTGGGAAGAAAGAGCTGAGTGTTCCCAAATGATATATTACCCTGTTACAAAGATATGGATCAGAAGTGTTAAGTTTAAAGAGCCTTTACGTATTTCTTTCTGGAGAAAGCATATACACAAACAGTAGATAAATCAGACAAATTAGTAATATGATTTAGGTTATTAAAAAGATACTAACAAGAATCACGTAATACAAAAATATGCTGCCCATCTTACAAACACACTGAAAAAAACTATAAAAATGGCTATAGCTATTCTTGTTTCTATCCTATATTGTTAACAAATGCAGATTGATGCGTTCTATTTCTCACAATAAAAACAACTATATTGGCTGTAATGGTCAATCGTTAAAGGCACTATTCATCAGGTTTGAATTCTAAGGTCCAGCTGCCCTTTTATGTGACAGAGCAGATATGTTTTATATATATATAGCACATATATAAAGAAATATATATTCTGCAGCTTTGGGAAAGAAATGAGGATGCGGTCAGCAGGAGGAGCCGCAGCATTGAAGGGGACATGGTACTCATGGAAATAAAATATGCTTGCAGGCTGTGTTAGCTCTTGTCCAGAAAGAGCAGAGGCTGCTGTGCTGGAGGTAGGTGAGAAGGAGAAATGAGCTGTAGAGGCTGCAAAAAAGCCTGAGTTGTTGAGAGTCTGACAGGCATTTTGTTTCCAGATTCATTTTTTTTCAAGAGAGAGAGAGAGAGAGAAAAGTGAAATTGAATTTAAAATGTCTCTCTTCAAGGAAATTTGGAAATACTTATTTTCCTCATATTTGAGTACTACTAAAGAGAAGGAAAAGGCCAAAAGGAAAATTGCAGAAAACCAAGGATTACTGGCATCACCCATTCCTGTAGGGTGTAGGTGTGTCAATGAAGAAATGCAATCCTTTCTGTGGAGCAGTGGAATTTCAATGTGATTATAGAGCAGGCAAAATGTAGTTAATAACCATGCCAGATGGAGCTTCATCTGCTGGGAGTTCACTTTTTGAAATGGAGAAATTATTGCTAAATATGGGCTCTGTCTTTTTAAATTTAAGGTCTTGGGAAATACTGACATCCAGTTTTGATGTTTAGCCAGAAGAAACAGTTATCTTGAGCAATAAGGTGATAGGAATGTAAATTTGAGGAGAGACATCAAAAGCTATTTGCATGTTAATCAAGTCAGCATTAGCAAAGCCTCCGAATTCAGTGTACAGCAGCTGAAGTTCTCACATAAACAAGAACAGGTTTCTGCCTCATGAATGCTTGAGTACAGAGATATACAAAACTGATTTTTTTTGAAACATAATCTTTCACTTTGGCATTGATGAACAGGAGAGAGATGGGCTATTGAGTAAAAGATGTATTCTATGCTTAGATATGAACGTCTTTCTGAGAGCAGGATCACTTTCAAAAAAACACCACTGCAAAGTAAACCTTAGAGAAATTACCAAAGTCAGCTTTCGTTCACAATACAGTTTAGTAATGGATATTAGTGTGTTGACAGAAAAAGTAATCAGAAAAAGGGGGAAAACCCCCCTAAAAATCATTAAATGGCCAATAGGGCTGTATTGTTTGCTAGCATCAAACTCAGTCCCAAGAATCATAAATCTACCACTGTCTTTCACTCAGAGGGCCTGGGAGGAACTCTGGAGTAGAGGAGGTTTAAATTGAATATTAGGAAAAATTTCTTCACTCTCAAGCATTAGAACAGGCTGCCCAGGGTACTGGTTGAGTCATCATCACTGGAGCTATTTAAGACATGTAGATGTGGCACTTAGGGACATGGTTGGTTTAGTGCTGGACTTGGTAGTGCTGGGTTGACAGTTGGACTTGATGATCTTACAGGTCTTTTCCAAAGTAAATAATTATGGGATTCTAATTTGCTTGTTGTAATACACATACGAATAAAACTGGAGCATAGGGTAGATATTGTCAAAAGAGCCTTACATTTTTCAACTGGTCGGGATCCATGGATCCTTGCTGTTGTCAACACTGTTCTCCTGTTCCTAGGTTCTTCTGGAAACGCAACTCAGGGCAGCTCCAGGGATGGCAACTCTGCACAGTGCCACAGGCAATTGCTGCAACCACTCTGTACAGTGATGTATGATCTGAAACTTGCTTGACATGACAGGTACATTGGGTGGGTATGATTCCTGTTCTAAAACCCACAAATGTATGCCCAAATCAAAGCACAGACCAACCAGTTCAAACTGCACTAAGGTGGACTCAGGTGAACAGGGCACTTCTGAAACCTGTAGACATGACACTGTGGCCATTGTGTTCAATGTCTTCTGCTAGTAGCTCTTATAATGCATTCAAAATTACATTTGGTATCCTTACAGGCAGACCTTTTATTTCAACTCTTCACTGTTTTCTTTATTAATTTGTCAGAACTAGTCACATGTATTCATTAGTCACAAAGTCTCAAGTCAGTCAGCACTACTGTGGTTTTCATAATCTTCTGTCAAAAATGCTACCAAAAAAAAAAAAAAAAAAAAAAAAAAAGAAAAAGAAAAAGAAAATTTTGCTTTTGTTATCCAGCTCATTCCAGATTAATCTGCACAGTCTGAAATGCACAAATGCAGCCAGGTATCACCTGCGTGGATGATTGCCAGAGGCAGGCTATAGCCAGCAGCAAATGACCACTAAGACACTGCAGCAAGTACTGCTTTCTCATCTAATCACCTGTCTGTCTCTCGGCAGGCCTGTACCTTCAAATAGCCCCAAGCATCTTCATCCTACATCCCAGAGCATGCGAAGTATGCTCTCACTTTGTGTCGTATGCAATATGCCGCTAGTGGTCTTCAGCTAAGCTACACATGACTTCAGAAATTTCAGAAAATTGCATGCAAAGCAGTAATTTTGTCATAAAGTCACAGGGGCTGCACTGTCAGGGCAATGATATGCAGTGTGGATGCAGCCAGTCTCACTGACATGAAACAAAAACCACTTTCTGTGAGGATTGGACATCAACTATTAACAGACCGAGATTTAGAGGGAAAAAACAACAAACCATGGATAACAAACTGAGAAAAATTCCTCTCCCTGATAAGACAGGAGGCCTGGCCTTGAGAAGATTGTTCGCAGTAATCCCCCTGTCTCCGGCCCGTCAGCAGGAGTGAATGGACATTTGATTTGTCACCATCCTGTTAATGGTTTTATTGCTCCAGATGCCTTTGGTATGAGGAAAGGCCTGATTTACCGCGAAATGTAGCTAATTAGTTGTCTAAGCTCTAACTAACATAAATTGTCCCTGTTAGCATATTCCACCTCCCTATTAACATACCTTGCTTTCAGCTCTATATATTGTCACGAGTGTATTCAATAAATGTTCCAGCTTTTTGCCCCCAAGTTGGGATCGAGTAGTTTTTGACCGTCGCAACTTTCTACCTCAGTCTCTAGACCTAGACTCTCTTCATGTGGCTGATAAGGGATGCAGAAATGATTTACAACTTGTAAGCATCTATATTAAAGAAAAAAAATGTCATTTATCCAGGAAAGATAGCCCCACTAATTTTTCGTCATTTGGTCTAGGAGATGTTTTTGTTTTTACTGAATTCTGCAAAGAGGGAGATCACTTGGTGGTGCTGAAACTTTGATATTTTTAACAATTTAGCTTAAAAACTCAAATTCCTCTCGGTGTAGTTCTAGCCATAAACATGAGGAGGTGGACTTTCTTTCTGGTTATAAAGAACTAGCTGTTTCTGTTGCAAATGAAAGCTAAAAGGGCTGATTAATGTAGAGGAAATAAAGAAACAACAAATGAGCAGGCGAAAATCAATTAAAACAATGAGAAATGACAATGCTAAAGCAGTACATACTTAGATAGTGTTTATCAAGAGCTGCTGGAGATTTACACAGGTTTTTAGTACAAGAGCAAATGGTTAATCCATGATTTCTGATATGCAGGTTGGAACCTGAAACCTTTGGAAAAAGGTAGAACAAAATTTAGTTGGTGTGACGGGTGTAGTGGGTTGATAGCAACTCCTTTTCTGCAAACACTATGTATAAATGATGACCTGAACAGACTTTGTATTTCCTCATTTGAAGTGAATCATATTGTTAGAATTTCTTATGATCATTTTACTCCATACCTCTGTAATAGTTCCTCTCTCTCTCTCCCCACATGCATGTCTATACCTACAGCTCTACTTAATAAGAAATATCTGGAAGGAGAGTTTCTTCAAAATTAAAAAACAAAACAAAACAAAACAAAACAAGAAAACCAACTAAAATTAGGCAATTATGACTTTTTTTTTATAAACATTTTAAATTCTGTCATTTTCCCGTGACTGATCTTGGGAATTATGATAGTCCAGGTGTTTTGAAAGATGCTATAAATAGTCCAAGATTTCTACATGGCTTCACTGGTTTGAAAAACTGAGGAAGATATTAACTCTCTTCCTGTTACTAAGACAAGTAGCTAAATTTTAAATGAATTACAGTAAAAATCCCCAAACTAACAAACCAATCCCCAAAACAAACAAAAACCCCCACCCCATCAAAACAGGAGAAATGAGAATTTGTGCAAGGTGTTTCATGAGTAAGTAATTACTTTTTTACAGGTACATTAAGTCTACAATATTTTGCACATGAACAGAAATGCAGTCAAGATAAAGAATTTAATATGAATTTTTTGTGTAGCTCAAGAGATTTTTGATTAGTTATTGATGGGTAATGGTGAGAGCCTAAAAGGAATATACAATGCATCAAAGCATGCCTCCTCTGTCTCACTAGATAAAGTTTAGTCCTTTAGAAAATATATGAATGTAATTTGACTAAAACATATTCAAGTGGAAATATTCCCATATGTAAAGAAGAGATAATGATGATTTATAAGACAGTATTCAGAAAAAAATTAAATATTCTAGAGACAAATACAGTTAATAGTAAATAAAAATAAGTTCTTATTGAGTGTTATAAATAATTCATGGCCTTATATCTTTCTTCATTTCTTTTTAATAGAGTCTGTATCTTTTTTGAATATCCTGAACTTGTTAAAAAATGGAGCCAAGAGAATTCTCCATATTATGCACATGTCTGTAGGGAAGAATAAAAAGGGTCTATTCTGTCATACTGAGAGAAGTTGATATAGATGCCTTAGGGAAAAATGTATGAAGAAGGAGTTACAAATCTGTATGCTGCTAGTTTGCAGATTTAGGATGTGTTTAGTAAAAAAGCCCTATAAACTGATTTTGACTTAAGGTAAAAAGGAGTCTGGGTATCACTGAGATTTTGGCTAGAGTGGGACTTAAAAAGAGGTGCCAAGTATATTATCAAGTCTAGGCTGTATAACAAATTTTACCTTTTTTACTTATTGACCAAAAAGCAGGAAGTGTTTCTTCTTAAGCATTTATTTAGTCTCAATACTTATCAGTATCTTCCACAGTGTACCTTGTGCCTTGGCTATGAGCCACTAGGATTGGAGGTTTTTGTATGTTTCCAACCTGAATCCAGACAATGCTGTCATAAGACACATCTGCATATTAAAAAAAAAAAAAGTCTTCAGTGTCTCACATTCATTGTTAGCCCAAAGTATTGATTTTATTTTTTTATTTTAAGCCTCTTGAAATGACACAGAATATAAAAAGGAAACTGAAAAGTTGAGTAGGAAATTAGGAAAGGTGTGAACGGGCAGATTCATACATTTTGACAGTTGCCAGATGATGTAAAATTGCCGTGTGATGTTTTGTATCCTCACCCCAGATGTTTCCCATTTGACTACAGAAATATAACTCTTACAATCACTACCTGTCTTAATGGAGCCAGGTAAATGGTACTAAACACAACTTTCTAAACCTTTTGAAGGTATGCATATGGGTAGATTCCTTCCAGTTATCAGTTGGTTCAAGCCATTCTTTTTTTTTTTTTTTTTATTGAGTGCTGAATTCACTCAGAAAGCTCCAAAGTGCATGAAGGTATTGCACTTCAAGAAGCATGTGTGTCACACTCCCTCACATCAGAGAAAGTAAATGAAAAAGCTTATATTCAAAGACACAGAAAATTAAAAAGTGATTACTCACATTTTTAAATTTTCTACATGTAATAAGCTACAAAGATAAGGTCTATGAAAGTGCTGTGCGTATTTTATGTGAATCAGGCTAGAACAGAAGATATATTGGAAGAGGCAAAAGGTTCACAGGTGTGAGATTATTTTCTTCTTTTCTCATTCTGATTTCTAATTTCTGATCCTAATTTTCTAACTCTTTTTCATAGTTCCGTGGGCTGGCTTTTATCTCTGCATGCCATGAAAACTTGTAAGAGCTAATTTATATTTTCAACATGTGGAAAGCCTTGAAAAAGGGAAGATATTTTAGCTAGTATTTCTGAGCATATAATACTGCTGATTCCCTCTTTTTATCAGGCATTCACATAAACAAATGTTGCATATTTTTCCCAAAAAAGTATGCACTGTGTTATCAAAATATAATGCCCAGGGAATATATATTTGCTGATCTCATGGCAGCAGCATTCAGTTCATAGGTGAAAAGGAACGGAATTCTTTGACAGAGAAAGCAGAAGTAAAAAAAAATATATGAAAAACTACATTTTATAAACGATCACTTTTATAAAACACACACTTTTCTCCTTGTTTCTGCATTCCTAGAGTCTGAAATTTGGTACTTATAAATTACCTTGGAATCATTGTTTGAAAATAGGGAGTTACTCCCAAACTATTCAGGCATTAAATAGGTCTCCGACTTTGTTATTGTGTGTAAACCTTACATGTGCAATATTGCAAGGCTAGAGCCTATATATATTGCAGAAACTCTGTATTTCCCAAAACCAGACATAAAAGTAAAAATCTGCAAACAGCAAGTCAGTTTGCTAGTGCATAAAAGATATACACAGAGAAATTCTAGGTGAAATCTCATATGCATGGATATAATGACAGAAAAGAAATTGTGAAATCTTTACAAACTGAAGTGGAAAATTGGGGTACCTTCTGCTCAATTTGTATTGCACTATGTTATTATGTGGTGGTTTGTTGCAAATAAAATAAAGTAATATACTTCAAGCCAAGCCAAGATAGTCCAATCCATTCTGCAGAGCCGAATTGATTCTTGGTGAACCTCTTTAGGTGGGCAAAGAGTCACCACAGTCAGCCTGCAGGAGTTGGGACAGGGAAACCTAGGTTTCTCTGCCTTTTAATATGACAATATTTGGATGAAAAAGATGAGACCGATGACTGATAACTTTATCTGTTTCTGAGTTTTACACGTCTGTGTTAGCCATGCCTTCTGAATGTCAATTGCCATAGGCATGGGAACATCTTTTGAGACTGCACTCTGAGCAGCAGTGTGCCACTGTGCCTCGACACCTCCTGCCCCTGCACCGGCTCCGCTGCTGAAGAGCCAGACGCTTGCAAGGAGGCACAGCCCATCTGGCTCAGCCTTCCACCACTTCATAAGACCTTTTGAGCCTTATGAGCATTAAAGTAGGTGTCATACTGATAACAAAGGTTAAGGCAATTATCTCTTTTCCTTTGCAGATAAGGACTTGAAAACTGTCTTTGCAGTCTCTCACTTCTGTGCTGCGCAGAGGCATTTCTGCAGCCTGCAATTTCCCTTGGTTTAAGCAACATTTATCAAATGGAAACATATGTATACAGTAGGTAAGTAAATATTCGCCGCACTCTGAAAAAGAGCTTGCTTCCCTTTTGTTTTACTGCTAGTATTCCCTAGCAGAACTATTTTTAAAAGATATATAGGAATAGAAAAATGATAAAAGAGCTTAATCATTTTGGCTCCCATTGAACCATAAAACAAATGAATTCTTAATCATATTGCTTTATGCTTACTCATAGTCCCTACTGAGAGAAGGATGGAACAGCCTGAATTTGGATGGTGTTGTATTTTTCCTAATTATTGTTTATGTACACTGAGATTGTAAAATACCTTTGGGAATAGTTTCTAAAAAATTAGAAAAATCTTGCAAATTTCCAGAGCAAAGTGAACTAGATCCCAACTAACTTGGGCACATTTAACTTACACTTTGCAAACCACTCAAGTTTGTAAAGGAAGTTTTGGGGGTTTTGTGGGGATTTTTTTGGTTAGTTGTTTGTTTGTTATTTTGTTTGGGGGTTTTAGTTTGTTTGTCTTTGTTTTGGGGGTGTTTGTTTTGTTTTAACGTGTGTATGACTGTTCAAAAATTTTCCCACAATTTGTGGTAACCCTTGTGAGACTATGCTTTTTTTCTTCTCTGACTTTCCCTCCATCACATTGTTCTTTTCTTTCTTTCTCTCTTGAACCGTGGGTTATTTTTAGAACTTCTTCACAGGCACAAGGCACCAAGCTCCAAGTAAAATATAAAACATAAACCAACTAGATAACAAGCATAAATAATTTACCCCGTATTAATCTTAAATATGAGGGACCAGATGCCATTTTTTCACCTGAATAAGGTCCACTGAAATGAGCTATAGTGTTTTAAATTATTAGGATATGTATAACTTAACAATGGCAGTTAATCACTGTTCCATTATTCCTCTCAAATAGTGGTCCAATAGTACTTTTTAAAAATAGCAAATTTATCAATATCAATTGCTTTTTTTATGCTTATCGCTAGTCCTTCCTGCTGCAAATGTTAGTCTTCCTTGCAAGTTTGGGAAAATCAACTCTGTGCAGTGAGATAGAAAATCAAGAGCAATTTGAAGGTACAGGCAAAGAGTCAGCCTAATTTATTTAAGATGATAGATTTTTTCCCGGCACGCCAATTTTGGTACATTTTTATGTATTAAAATCAAAGGAGCCCTAACTAACATTCTGCTGAAGATGGACTGCGGGAAATTAGTATTCCTTTTGTAGAATTTATTTAGGCATTGCGTTAAGGCGAAAAATGGAAAGGACTGTCTAATTTTCTCTGGTACACTTTAGAAATCAGGCAATAGTCACATCTACTTAGTACCACTTTTTGAGCTACTTAGTCAGTTTTAATTTAGTCAAAGGTATAATTGGGTTAGCATTTACGTGAGATAAGACTGCAGGTGGGGGTATCTAACTGAATACAGACAAGTTGAACAGGGTTTTACAGCTTTCTCTACTTCTTTCAAACTATGTAGCTGATGATGTCTACTCTTTTATTATGAATTATGATAAAACCAGAGACTGAACCTGAATAAAGCCTATACAGTGAATAAAATTCTCTTCTGTAAATGTAACTACAATCATGGGGAAAAAAAAAAAAAACAAAAACAAACAAAAACAAAAACCAAAACTCCACAAAAAACAGGAGAAGAAAATTAAACAATTTTTGAAATTGGCATTCTGAAAATTGATTTAAACTACATCAATGAAATAACTCTTTTGCCATTATATTCTCAGACCCCACAGGAAAGAGATAGCTTTATGCTATTGCTATAATGATAAAATTCTTAAATGAAGAAAAGCTTGTGTGAAAACCAAAAAAAATACCTTGACATTTTTCATTTTTTGTACAAACATGCATGCAAAATTTTCAAACCATTCTTAATTTATTTTCCAAGATGCTTTTGTTAACAGCAGAGAGAGTCAGGCAGGAACTAAACTTTAGTAATCCATTTTTAAAAGGGAAGTCTAGAATAGTGCATATTGCTTTAGGTATATGTTGTCATCTTTCTGATACAGCCATTGGAATAAAAATGCAACATATCTCAGAATCTCACCATGTACATTTGAGATGCATCATCCTATTTTAGATTTCATTTCAATTCTGAGATCTTCTTAACTATTTCTGTTTCTTGATTTTCTACTGTCTAGTTTCCAGTGATTTGAGTATTAAGTCAAATGAACCTTCAAGCCAGTATTCTGTACTGCCTGAAAAATTAGGACAAATTATTTAGATTGTGAAATAGCCATTTATTTCTTCCTGATGACATCAACCTTTTCATTGGCAATGCTTTTCTAGACTTGCCACAGAGCTCCCTCTGCTTCTCCATTGTTTTTCAGGGAATTCAATGTCGCAGCTCCTGTAATAAACAGAAACCTGTGAAAGTTTGTTTTGTTTTGCTTTTGCAGGTTCTTTTGTTTGTTTGTTTTATTGTGGTGGTGGTTTGTTTTGTTGTTTTGTTTTGTTGTAGTTATTGTTGTGTGTTTTTTTGGTTGGGACGGAGTTTCAACTATGAGAGTGGTCAACGCTAGAACAGGTTGTCAGGACATTATGAAGGCTTTCTCCTGGGAGATAATAAACACTTGAGTGAACACGGCCTTGAGCAACCTGCTCAAGCTGACCCTGCTCTCAGGAGGTGGTGGGTCAATTCAAACTGCAGAGGTGCCTTCCAGCCAAGGCTATCCCTTGATTCTGCGCTTCTGTAAGTGAATGAACTAACCAAAGGCCACCCTGCATTCCATCTCTAGCCAAAATAATAGGAATGTTGGTAAAGGATTCAAGAAGGTCTTGAAAGATGACCACATAATTGGTGGCAGTCTAGCTTTCTGGCAACAAAGAAGTGGCAGAAACCTGGAATACATTTTAGCTGAAAGGCATTAGACTTCTACCCATGAAAACAAAATTTCTTGCAGTAAATAAACTAAACTTGTATGCCTCACAATTATTATTTGAAAGGTTACCAAAGATTATTTCAATAAAGCAGCAAAAGAAAACTCTAGGAAGGTATCCTCTCAAAGTATAACTGCTTCTAAAACAATGTACAGGGTCTTCCACAGGGAATGAAATCTTGCAGCTGACTTGCTGTTTCCCCCTCCCACAGAGACGTCCCTTCACTATTGTCAGATTTTGTTCTATTGAGCAGAGAGGCACGGCATTTACTGATCCGACCTGTTGTTTTGGCTTGTTGTCAGATTCTTGTTTCCTTAACTTGCCTCAGGGCACCAGAAGTTTTGTCTCACCCTCCTCCTTATGTTGCTAACTCATTCTATAACCGTGCCTTGAACTGTGCCATCTCACAGTACATTTTTTACTTTAGTTTATGAAAAGTAACACAGAGAACCAACGTGACTCCTTCAGTCAGTTAAGGAACTTAACTTTCTATCTCAAATCATACTAAACAAAATGAAGAAAGTGGCTGTCCTGATGTACATACAGTTTTTCCCTTGCATAACCAGAAAATTGGTATTAATTTGGTTTCCCATAAAAGATTGTAACACTAACCTTCTTTTCCTCCAGCTCATTACACCATTAATGCTATCTGGTTTGAAGATAAACCTGCAGGCTGAAAGCCTCAAAGGAACAGCAATAGACACAGTTCTGTGAAAAACAGAATTTAATAGGTCTGTTGGATATATATCGGTAATCCCAGGTAATAACAAATGGATTTCTCACATGTACAGGGGGTGAGTCTTACAAATTTAGAGGAGTGACAAATAAATGAGTGTTACAGAGGAATTTGGTGTTGGAGTCTAACCGCATCCTATGTCATGGTGCTTTCATGCTGATGCTACCTCTACTTAGCAACATAAGATTCAAGACCCTCTCAGAGTCTCAGATTGTCTCAGTTGATGTCCTCTCAAAATGGCACTTATCACCTCAGAATTTCCCTCTTTGTGTCATGGGCACTCACTTCCATCTTAGAGCTGGTAATGGTCTGGATAGCCATCATCGTGCATAACCTCGATCTCCCGGATGAACGAAATTTCCACATTTGCTAAAGCTGTAACATGTTTCCTGCATCGTGAGGTAAGTGAGTTCTGTTGATATCAAACTCTATCCTGACACAGACACCACAAACACTTGAAACTGCCGCATTTTAACTGCAGTGTCTTTTAAGATTATTTTGCCATTGTTGAATCAGAGAATAATATGACAATATGGGGCTTTTCTTTTTTTTTTCTTTTTTTTTTTTTAATAGAAAGAAGGTCTCATTACTAAAATATTTAAAAGATTCAAAATATAATATTACTGCCTCCTCTTAGGGACAGATTTGACACATGATGTATAAAGAAGTAATGCAAAGGTATGAGGGAGTTCCACTGCCTCACTGAGACCATGGCTTTCTTGTCTCTGCTGTGGATTTATCTTGCCCTTTTTCAGCTGTGGAGCATACACACAGGTTGTGTGCACAAAGACATCAAGCTGTTCCAACGGTATGAATGTACAATTTATTAAACAATGCAGACACAGAAGCACCAAGCTCTTAATATTTATTTCTTTACTTACTTACTTACTTTATGATGTAGGAAAAAAATATATCCCAGCTTCAGTGGTGGAGTTTCTGGTTGATGCATTTGACCACATGGTGAAAGATGGGCTGTAGGACATCATGCTTACTTTTGTAAGGCCTCATCACCAGCAGGACTATGATTTGCTCCCTTATTTTATAAGTCTTTCAACACTTACATTGAAAAAAGAAACTTCTGTCACCTAGAAATCATTTATATTACAGAAAAAAATATTTTAAACCTTTCCTTTTTTAAATGTGATATGAAGATGCTTTGATATCCACATATAAAACTAGTGAGAATTTATACAGGGTCCTGTTAACATGAAATAGTAAAGGCCTAAAGCTACTTAGAATATTTTTTTTTGCCACTAAAAATGCATATTTAATATAGATGAAAAGTATGTTGAAAGAACCCCAAAAAGTAAAAGCCATGTCAGGTGTAAATTTACAAAAGCAAAGATTAAGAAGTGTGTATGGTAAATTGTTTGTGTATTAATGATTTATTAGCCAATTGTTAAAAAAAAACAAACCAAACTAAACCAACCAACAAAACAAAAAGACCCTGAAAAACTTCCTGGACCATACCACTACAATGCTTCTTTAACTCCTGTGCTGAAATTATTTTGATGACAGATTTTTCTGTTGTAAATAGCATGTCAATACATGGTATTTTAGATAGAATGAATGCTTCTCTCCTTATTACAGAATGATCTTTTCCTTTATCTGGAAGTAGTAGGCAAAGGCATGTATGCTTATATTTGTCATATAGATGACATTATGCACAGAGGTCAATACAGGCAAAATTATGTTGCTGCTTTGCTTGGAGTTTTGTTATCCAAATTGTGATATCCCAAATCTAGACTTTAATGATGAGAAAATTACATTGTATATTGATGGCAGATGCAGCTGAAGATAAAATTAATCAGACATACAAGAATGATACCATTAGCTTTGTGATAAAGTTCTAGCAAATATCATGTGAGATCGGCAAATATTAGGAAGATGTATTTAAAAAAGCATGTGGTTTCTTTCAACTGACTATGCAAACACTAAGTTAGAATTATTTAATAAAATATGTTTTAGGGTTTGGTTCCTTTGCCAAACATGATATTGTCTTACAATAATTCAAAAAATCTTATGGTATATTATTTTCTCTTTTGTTTTTCCTACCAGAACTCTCCTACAGTATACTGTGCCATTATGATATGAGTGTAATCTCAAAAAGGAAGACTTACGTAATCTTTCAATTGAAAAATCAGTTTAGCATCTGCCCAGACATATGTCAGTATATTCAAAACTTACAGGAGATTTGTTAATGCTGAAGCAAGTTTTTTCTCTAGAATGCTGAATATTTATATTTGAGCTGCATTAAAACAAATAAAATAATGTTATTAGTACTTACTTTCTTGAAAACCATGTGTGCCCTGAAGCAACTCCATTTTCTTAGATCGTTCAGTTGTCACAAAATCTATTTCATTCATTCATCCCAGAGCTTTAGTATGGGAAATCAATGGTAAACAGGTACACTTAAGCCAATTGAATTATTTTCATTGCCAAGATTTACTAGGTCTTTTTCTACTCTAGACATCGTCTAGAATTCTGTAGTTTACCTTTTTCTACTGGATATGATGTTTAATCAATTGAAGACAATGATATTCTTAAAGCAGCCTCACAGAGAATTAGCAAAAGCTACACATTAGTTCAATAAATACAAGAACCATAAGTAAAATCATTAAAACATATATTTTTAAAATATTTTTGTCTTAATGTCTTTTGAATGAGATCCTAAATAGTTGCCAAACTCGCCAAAAGTCAGTATTACTCGTGTTAGTAACATCTTTCCTGACCGCAGTGGAGGAAACAAAAACTCTTGTAGGACAAAGACTTAACAGCAGATGAAAACACAGAATACTGAACTACACTTTCCCCATTTGGTTACCTAACATGATGGTGAAACTAACACATCAGGCATGCACATGCAACAAGCATTCCTGTCCTAGTTAAACTACATGCTTTATGTAGGCCAAGAAAAAAAGAAATCTTGAAAACAGACAGCCTCCTCTTTTCCGTGAGCGAGTTGGTTCTGAAACTGCCATGAAAGAAATGGTGAACCACGCCAGGAGTATGGGAATGAGTTAATGTGAAATATCAGCATGTAAGTGACATTGTACACATCTCCACATAAAATTCCTTCATTCTGGAAATCTGCTATGGTGAAATTTGAACCATATTCTGAGCTGCGTCCAAAGCAGTGTGACCAGTAGGTTGAGGGAGGTGATTCTCTCCCTCTATCTTGCTCTCAGGAAATCCCACCTGGAGTGTTTCATCTAGCTATGGAGCCCTCTACATAAGAAGGACATGGACCTGTTGGATCAGGTCCAGAAAA
This sequence comes from Grallaria varia, assembly GCA_013396735.1. Lineage (NCBI taxonomy): Eukaryota > Metazoa > Chordata > Aves > Passeriformes > Formicariidae > Grallaria > Grallaria varia. The sequence continues at coordinate 59,529 of VWZG01004779.1, forward strand.
TGGCCACAAAGATGATCAGAGGGCGGGAGCACCTCACCTATGAAGATAGGTTGAGAGAACCGGGATTGCTCAGGCTGGAGAAGAGAAGGGTCTAAGGAGAACTTATTGCTGCCTTCCATTACTTAAAGTGGTCTTTTTTAGAGAGTTGGAGACAAATTTTTAAGTAGGACATACTATGATAGTACAAGGGGTGGCAGTTTTTAAAAAAAGGGTAAGTTCAGACTAGATCTAAGGAAGAAACTTTACACAGTGAGTGGAGTGAAACATTGCAACATGCTGCCCAGAGAGGTGGTAGGTGCCACATCCCTCTAAACATTTTCCAGTCCAGGTTGAATAGGGTTCTAAGCAGTCTGACGCAGTTGAAGATGTCCCTGGCCACTGCAAGGGGGGCTTGAAATAAAAGACCTTTAAAGATCCCTTACAATCCAAACTATTCTATGAATCTATGAATTTTGCAAATTCCTCCAACCTTTCAAAAAAAAAAAAAGAAAAATAATATCAAAACCTGTCATAAGCCAAAGAAAGAAAGACTATGTAAAACAATAAAGAAATTCTGTTAAACTTCATTTTTGCTTGATTCTTAGACATTTTATCCTATCTTTGATATTCATCTCTAAGACATGGAAAAAGAGTCTTTATAGGGAAAGGCAATAAACCTTGATAAATAGACATGACTATAAAGACATTAGAGGTAAACATAGAGGTTACTATACTAATATGAGGGACTAATATAAAAAAATCTTCTAAGATAAGCTTAAAATAAAAATTTTGGAGTGGCAGGTTGATCTTGGAAGGAAAGTTAATAGAACAAATAAGAATACTACATTTGAAGAAAAAGTAGTAGGTACAATATGTGGCTTGGAGTCAATAAAGCTAGAAATATGGCAGAAAACAAGCATTAGTAGTTTATCTCAGTTTTCACTAAGGAGTTCATGAAGTTCATTACTATTGCTCCTGTCAAATGTCTCTCTTTGACTAAGGTATTTGTGAGGTGTGCCTGTAAACATCCTTTCTGCACTGCATGAGTGTTGTGGGGTTTTGTTTGCATGAGATTACTACCTTCATCCTTCATCCTCCCCAGGTGCAAGGGCCTACACTGGGTTGGTAAAATTCCAAGCACAAATACAGGCCAGGTGGAGAATCAATTCAGAGCCATCCTGAGGAGAAGGACTTGGGGGTGCGTATTGATGAGATCAACATGATCCGTCAATGTTTGTTTGCATCTCTGAAAGCAACTGTGTCTCGGTGTGGCCAGCAGATTATTGGGGTGGTCCTGTCCCCTACTTTGCTCTTGTGAGATCCCATCTAGAGTCCAGATCTAAGGTCCTCATCACAGGAACTGGTCCAGTGGAAAGCTACAAAGAAGAACAGAAGGCTGGAGCATCTCTGCTAAGACATTATTTCAAAAGTAATGATACAAATTCTTATTTCAAAGAATACAGATTGGTATTAGATACTAAAATCTAAAAAAGCTAGAAGATCAAAGAAATAATGGACTGTACAAACACAGAAGGCATGGACACCAAGTGGTCTGCAGCTGAAATGTGTGACTGCTTTTAATGAAAGAACATCCCAGGTGAGGCCAGGTTAGGAAGGAACAAGAAAAAACATGAATAAACCTGCTATGATGAACTTACTATAAGGAGTGAGAAAACACAATTTTGAGTCTTATTTATGCAAGCTGTGTAGTAGAAATTACCTTGCCAATTTTTGCTTAAATTATAAACCAGACAGAATTATTTATCATTACCTTAGAGGAACAACAAGCAACCAGACAGATATGACCCATATTTGTGAGACCTCGACAGTAGTCAATAGATAGTCTTACATCAAGTTGCAATATTTTGTATATTGCATAATATCTAGAAGCCCAAAACCCTTTTCAAGAACATCTATTTGATTTTTCAGATTAAATAATCCTGATTAAAAATTGCTGCTACTGTAGGCAAATTTTATCTCAGATCCATACAGATTTACCGTAAAAAAGACTCAAAAACCTTTCGTATGATTACTTTAAAACTCAGATTGAATTAAAACAAAAACAAATAACTAATCACACAACACAAAACACATAAAGAAAAAAAGAGGCAAAACTGCAGGTTCTCATAAAACTGTTTCATAACATTAAGAAAACCTTGCTAAAAGAAATTTCTTTGCATAAGCAGCATGCTCATTTTTCATACCTTCTTATTTAATTACTCTGTGATAATGGTGAAAACAATGGGAGATCATAGCAATACTTTCTGCAAGAGAAAGAGAGTATTTTTCATTAAAAATAAAATGCCCATTCTGCGCAGCAAAATGCTTTTTTTTTAACATGCGGATTTAATTAAAACACCACTAGCAATTTTTAACATTGGTCATAAATGGGTCTAACAGCTGGTTTACAGGACATGGAATGACTCATCAAAATGAGCAAGATGCACCAAGTACCTGCAAATCTGTTGATTTTTTTGACTTATCACCCTTTTCCTGTTGTTACTTTAATTTTTAGGTACTGAGCATGATATTTTATCTGCTTTGCCAGTGGCACTCAGAGCGGGAATGGAATCCAGACATCCTCATCTTCCTGTTTCTGGCACTGACAGCATGTGTTTCCCTAACATTGCATCTTCAACAATAGCAATAACATTACTTTTATTTTACCTTCAGTGCTCTCCTGTTTACTTTTTCTTCGGTGGAAAGTTGTTATTTTTTTCCAATTTTAATCTTTAATGTTCTATGCAGTCATTTACATTTCTGCAACTAATCTCTTCCTTCAGTATTTTTGATCGATCAGTATTATGGTATTTTACTATTTGCTTCCTTTCTTTATTGCTGATATTGCACCCCTTGGAACCTCTGACCTTATCTCCATGGTAATGGCATCCTACTGTGTTTGCAGCATTTGTTATTTAAAATACTCTGACTGTTGCCTGGTGTTCTATCTGAAGACTTTCCCTGTTTCAGAGGAAGTTGTAAGATTAACTGGATAGTAACAATAAAATTTGTTTATTTTTCTTTTAATTACAATACATGTTTTTCTCTCTGAACAGAACTGTTGAAGACAATTAAAATAAAGACCAAACTAACTCAAGTCAAACTGAAAGCTCTTTTATATTTTAGTGTTATTCTTTGTTTCTTTGAAGGTAGTGGGGGAAGGAAAAGAGAAGCAGGGCAATTAACAGGAGGAGTGAGAGGAGTAACTGATTAAGATATAAAAGACAATAAAGACAAGTTACTAACAACAAATCACCCACCTATCAGCCTACTTGGTCTATTTCTCTGGTACTTCCTACTTAAAAAGGAAAAACCAACCAACCAACCAGAAAACCACCAGTCTGATTCTATCAGGCCTTACTGCAAAACCAACAAAACTACTGGATCAGACAATGTTATATTAAAATATGATCTAGAAAACGTTTAAATCAGAGGCCTTATGTCTTTGACAGGATCAGAAATTTGCAATCTGAGCAGAGAAAAGGGATAAAGAAGCAAAAGGATATGTCGGCAAGGGAGTTTGAAAGGGATGAGGGTGGCCTCCTCTGAGAGTGCTGGTGGCTCCATTTGTTGACCTCAGAAAATGAGAAGGCTGTAGACAGCTCCTCTCAGAGGAGAGCTGAAAAGAGGTGTGCAGGATTTCTCTCAAGGCACATAATAATTTGTGGTTCAGGAAATGGGTGCAGTTCATCCAACCAGTTTGACTGAACTGCCCCAGTACAAACTGCTCAACCGTAAACTTCCTTTATGCAGCATATTTTTTATGGTAGCGACAGAGAAACTCTGCTACTTTAATGACACTCTTCATTCAGCATAAGGAGACAAGGACTGTTTGATGCCCTTTAACAGTACGTCACTGAAATCTAAAATTTGTAGATATCACAGGGGGAAAAGAAACTATATTTCATCATTAACTTAACAGGAATTTGTCCCTTGACTGCAAAGAATGCAGTTGTCTTGCCAAACCTCTGAAGGAGTTTGCAGTACACGGTAAGGCTCTTTTTCAGTGACCGTGACAAACATCTGTAAAAGTGCAGTTTACTTTCTGTTTAAAAGATAATAGTTCAGAGATACACAGATGCTGGTATCTCCCCAGGGACATGGTTAATGATATATAGACTTGTTATGAGCAGTTACTGCAATTAAAGAACAAAACTTAGTTCCAAACACCTAGGTTCCCAGATTGTAAGGCTTTCAGCATAATGCAAAAAGATAGATTTCCATAATTAAATCCTACTCAAACTAGGACTTACCTTTTATATTTTAAAAAATAAAATAAAAATCATCCTTCATTTGAGGGAAAGAACCTGGTCCAGTAAAACTAACATAATATTTTCCATTTAGCTCCATTGGTTACTTACTTTCATCATAAAAAATTGCCTATAAATTTTAAATGTGGTCAAACTTTGTCTGACTGTTAATCCTGGTACATTATATTATATATTTATCCATTAAAATAAATATCCTCCATTGTCCAAATTTTATTTTCTACTCAGGTTCTTCTGGATATAATCATGCTATCTCTTGTCTTTCTCCTGGATCATGTTACCTGTATATACCTGTATATACCTGTGTTTCTGTCTGACATTAGCAGGAAAGTAAAAGTTTAAACTTTAGACAGACTGTAAAGCCTCAAGAAAAGGAGACTCAGCTTTACGGGGAGAAAGTCCTTTAACCACAGGATTGGATAAGAAACCTTAGCAAGTCGCAAGTGTTGAGTGTGATTGAGACCAGAGACTGTTCTGAGCAGGCAAAATAAGTTATTTCTCACACACACTGTTTTATAAAAAACGTATTTGTATGAAATAAAGTTAGATCTTTTTAATTAGAATTATTGCGGGAAAGCTAGTTAATGAGAAAGAGATCATGAATATTCATTAATGAAATTGAGGTAAGCAATAGAATATAATACTGTGAATTCATTGTACAGGAGCTCATTGGGCAGCTCAGCCCCACACAGTTGCTTGTTCACTTCCTCACCCAGTGGGATGGGGGAGAGAGTAAAAAGGGTAAAAAACTAGAAAAGTCTTAGATTTAGATAGAGGCAGTTTCATAGGTGAAGCAAAAGTCATGCACACAAGCAAAGCAAAACAAGGAATTCATCCACTACTTCCCAAGGGCACACAGGTGTTCAGTCACCTCCAGGAAAGCTGGGCTGCCTCACACATAACAGTTTCTTGGGAAGACAAGCACCATCACTCCAAACATCGCCCACTTCCTTCCTCCTTGCTTTCTGAGCATGAGGCCGTATGGTCTGGGATATTGTTTTTGTCAGCTGGGCTCGGCTGTCCCTGCTGTGTCTCCTCCCAGCTCCTTGTGCACCTCCAAGCTGCTCACTGGTGGGTGGGCTGAGAGGCAGAAAAGGCTCTGAGGCTGTGCAAGTGCTGTGCAGCCCTACCTCCAGCTCCCTCCACAATGGGAGGCCCGCACTGTGTGTCTGCGGTGTTGGGGTGCCTATAGCTGTATCTAGACTTGCTGAGCAGGGAATGCTGCACTTCAGCTAATGCAGCCTGGGACACTGTTGGCCACCTCCTCTGCCAAAGCTCACTGCTGGCTTATCTGCAGCCTGCCATGCGCTAAGACACCAATGCTCTTTTCAGCAGATCTGCGTCCCAACTTGTCCATCATGCATATACGTATCATAGGTATAATTTATGAAGATATAAATTGGTTATTGTGATATAAAAGTGTGCTAAAAATAACATTTTTGGCTTTTCCCCCCAAGGTGACATTACATCTTGACAGCTTTTGTCTGGTTTCTGATGTAGCTATTTTGAACTTGGAACTGTCCTTGAGAGAATAAATCTGTAGTGCTTTTAATAGAGAGCAATAATTAATCATTTGTTCATTTCTATTCAAAAGAAGTCTGCATAATAGCTTTGATAAAAAAAATAAAGGCAATACAAATTTCACTAAACAGAAAAAAACTAGTGAGTTAGGCATTACTGTGTTTTGATCTCAGCCAAAATCTTTACAGCATTGTCTTTCCCAGACAATTTTTTCTTACTGACTTTCTTTAAGTGAATTTGAGAATTGAGAACTCTGAGGAAGTATGTTTTAATACACACTCTTTATATTGATTGAGGGGTGTTTTTAGTTATTTAACACTTGCATTACATGACCAAATGCATTTGCTTTTGGATTACGAGGTTTAGACAGTTTCCTCTTGGGCTGTACCTCAGCAATTAATAACTTGTTTTTCTTATTTTGTAGCTCACTCAGATTTGAGTTGTTTTCTTTTCTTATGCTAAGTAATCAAATAAGTTTTCACCCTCACATAAATTCTGAGAAAGGCTTCTAGATCTGCAGCATAACAGAATTGTGGTTTTGGTGGGGAGGGACTTTCTGGGACATTGCACGTAGGTTTCCATGTACTCTCCTCTAACTTCTTATGTTGTGTCTTCCCAGAATATATAGTTCATTTGTTAATGCTTTCTGATTTGTGCAAACCTTGAAGTGAAAGCATTTGTCCTTTTGTTGATGGTCATATCCCTGCCAACAACTACAACAGCAAAGGTTTTAAACCACTGAAAAACAGGGCAATATATTTGCGATGTACTAGAAGTACAGCAGTAGAACAGAAAACCTTTGGGAAGTGCAGGCCTTGCAAAGGAATGCATGTTAATTGGCCGCATTACTTTGAATCATGAACTGCATCACCAATCCTTGAAAACTCATAGTAACCAGAAACACTTGGCTGAACTATGGGAGAAGGACTATACATTTTAATCGTATACCAAAAGCTATTGCATTTTCATCAAATGAGGAAGTCAATAAAATGTTTGTTTTAACATGATTTATCTAACATATGTGAAAGTTACAAAATGCTTTGCCACTCTGCAGAGCACAGCATGTTGCCTAAGGCTACCTCACTGAAACATGTCCCGCCCTCTCTCCAAAAATTTACAGATGCCAAAAATTCACAGATGCCAAAAATTCACCCACAGGGAAGTCCTCTGATTTGCAGTCCCCAATACAGCATGCTGAAACTGAGATAAGTTGATATGTGGGATGCTTCCCTGCAGTTACTCACCAAATATTTGTAATAGAGCAAACCCAACCGTGAGAAGCAGTGAATTCTGCTGCAGATGATACTATTCTAGAGACACTCAGCACATTACAAGTTACTTTAGCATTCATGACCAATCTCTTCTATAATGTGATCCATACACAATGCTTCTAGCACTCATAAAGCTTGTTAAGGTGCTATGTGCAATCTAAGCACTCTTTTCAGATGACACCAGCATTTCCTAGCTGATAGACAAAGACCCCTCACATCTGTAGTCTTGACATCCTTCCTTTTCCTCATTCCTTGTATCTTAAAGACATTTTCTCATCACAGCATAATTTGTCTGATTACAGTACTCAGAGATGAGTCCTATTCATCAGCTTCATTCCTCTTTAAGAGAATTGTTAAGACTTCAGTTGCATATATGACTGGTATCCAGATTTGAGATGTTTAAACTAAAGTGCAGAGCCTATGAAGAAAAATGATCTGATAGCTGTACAAGTGGTACTTGTTAAAAACCTTGTCCCAGTTTTCATGTTATTGTTGATACTGATGTTTTGATTAATTTGCTTCATTTGACAGTTCATCAGCATTTGCTGAGTTCTTACCCTGCTGTTTTACATCAGAGGTTTTAAAAGCCTACTCTAAAGATACCGGGGGAAAAAAAAACGTAACACCCAACTATCAGCCACTGGTCCTAGATGTGGAATTTCAAGTAAGGATTTGAGGGGCCCCTGGAAATTCTGGGCATACTAACTTATTTGTTAACAACTCTCCTCGCAAAAGGGAAAAGGAAGAACTACTCCCGAGTGTCTTGATTAAGTACTTGACTTCCTTTTTCACATTGAAGATTCATTAACATAATAAAATTTATTGTTCTCTTGCCCTTAAGAATGAGAAATTGAGAGCTCTTGCTGCAGAAGTACAATCAACATGTGAAAGGAAGTTTACTGCTCCCTGAGCTCTTTAATCCTAACAGTTGCTCAAATACTCTGAACCAAACACAAGTATTACTTCAGAGAATTAGGGAGCTCTAGTGAATAATTGTGCACAGTGATGCCATCAATGAAAGAAGCTTCGCAATTTTCTGCAGAAGCTTACACTCCCTAAGCGCCAGTGGTCTCCCAAGGAACTACGCCAATCCATCACACCTACATCTCTGCAAGGGCAGCTTTGAATTTTCTCTCTCACGATCACTTTGAATTTATGTCCCTGCTATTGGAATGCTACAACAACTCCAAAATCACACAGTATAAAATTCTGACATAGAGGAAATGCCGCTGACTTTGGTGACCCAGCATGTTCTCAGGGTTCATGCAGAAGACTTACGGGTAGCCACCAAGGAGAGGAGTATGAAAGTGGGAGATAGGAGTGTGAAATACATGGGGCCAGGAGTGAGATGCCAGCAGGAGGCAAGCAGCGTCACAGTGCTGCGGTGTAAGACAGACCAGCAGTGTTTGTAAGGGAGCGCACTGGGTTATTGTGGGTGTTTAGGATAAAGAACGGAAGGCAAGGAAGGGAGGCATCAAGAGGATTTGAGGAGCCACAAGGAGAACAAAGCAACAGAGGAAAAGGGGATGAAAGGGTCTAGTGAGGTGTGAGCAAAAGCCTGTTTGTCCATGTGCCCAGATGTGTTTTCAACAGACAACACATTGTCTCCTGCCTCATCATTAAACTCCATTTTCGATGTTTACCCTGGGAAAAGACTTCCTGAGGAGCAGAAGGGCTAAGTGTCTGCCCTGTTGTGGGGCCCAGGCTGAGGGACAGGGACTGGCACTAGAGAAACCCAGAGTGTAAAGGTGTGAGTGAATGTGTGTGGATGCACTTTTGTGTGTGGTGTAAGGGTGGCTGTGACAGCAGCTAGAGTGGGACTGCAGCTAAAGAAACTTGTACATACAGGTGCCAGTGACTTGGGATACCAGGGACAGTTGCTATGTAGACTCTCTTAAGCACAGCTCTTGAAGAGAGAATATACAAGTTTATACATGCATTTGTTCTCCATTAACATGCTCATCAGTCAGCAAGGGGAACAGGAAGAAATCCTTGGTGTGTTCGTGTGTGTATGAGTGTGCCTGCCCATGCTGCTCTCTGTGGTTGGCCAGTAGTGGGCTCTGGGTGCTGGCAACACACCTGCAACCCCACTGAGGTGGGACCGGACCCAGGGGGCAATGAGTTTTGCAGCCTTGCCTCTGTCATACTTCCTGATCTGGCAATTTGAAACAAAAATAGTTTGAGAATCTTTTTCAGTCACTAATTTCACGGTTTAACCAATGGGAAAATGAGGAAGCTCACCGTGTTTTACAGCTGGTTACTGAAAATTGAACCAGGCTACACTTACATATGTAACCACCATGGTTAGGATGCCTTATCTAAATTTCTATGAAAGCTCAATAGCAAAAATATTATTTCACTTCTGCTATTCAGGTAATAAAAACAAGTTACCAAGACTGTGTGTTAAAAAACAGGAGCTTGTCAGACAGCAAAAGTTCCTGGGAGCAGACAGTGTTTCCGATAAGCTTAAGAGGAGCTTAGCCCAGGAGCTGTTCGTCAAGGTTGAGTCCACAGAGTAGAACACATATTAATGATCATCAAACATTCTGCATTTCTGACTGGTCCAAACCACACTGTGTAGCATAACACCCACAGAGCCATGAAATTTTTGCTATGAAATAAAAGATGGGGAAGAGTGAACTGGTACATTCAATCATTACTTTCACACACAGATGTGCCCGAAAACTAATGTTTTATAGTGATTTCAGTCATTGCATTCAAGAAAAGACATACTAGGTTTGACAGCCACACTATTTCGCCCACACATCTGGAAGCACTTGAAGCATGTGATATTCAGCTGTCCCAGCTCACCATAGAATTGCTTTCCATCACCTGCACTTGAATATTTTCATTGCAGTTGAATGCTTGTTTTGTTTTCAGATGGTACTTGGAAGCGCAGTTCACTTCTACAATTCTTGTCAACACAGGATGCTCATGAGTACACTTCTGGTGAGTCATTTCTATAAATTTATTGCTTTGTTTCAGTTTATTTGTGACATTAGTAAATGGAAGAAACATTCCATGGTGAAAAATTTAAAAGCTCATGGTGCTGTATTCTACTTTAACTAGATGCCAGATCAGATAGTAAAAGAAGGAATTGGACAAATTTTAAATGAAAATTGAAAATCCATAGAAGCAGATGTATTGTTAGAAACTCTCATGAAAGAACTACATGAAAATGAAACACCTTATCTAAAGACTGGGAAAAAGACAAAATAGTTAAAACATCTCATGTATTTGAAGGTAATAGCCAAGGAACATAAAACGACTTGGTAAAGATGCTCCTAAGGTAAAATAGGTAAAAATAGGTAGTCCCAGGATATATTGAATCTGACAGCTGTTCTGAGAATATTCAAAGATGTGAAGAGTTCAACAGCAACAAAAAAATTACTTGTCTTATGAACTCAGCCATCAGGCACAGTAGAACAGATGATTAAAACAACACTGAGTGAATAACCAGATTACAAAGAAATAATTGGGATTTGATAGTTTCTTTAGATGAAATAGCTCCTCAAACTTCCTTAGCTAGTAACAGAAACTCCCTTTGAGGTAACGATAGGCTGAAGTATACGCAAGCCAGAACATGTGATGTGGAACACAGATACAAGTGCTCTCAGATACAGGGGGTAAATAATTATGCAAACATTATGTAAATTTTGGAATCAGGTACATTTGTAAGTAGCCACTAAATTACAGAAATCCAGAACTAGAGCAAAAGCTTGTTTTGACAAAATTCAGAGAACGAATACCTGGGAGGGTGGAGATCTGGGAATGCAATTAGCCTATGCAAATCCTGAACATAGGCTGTGTCACAAATGCAATGGGCTGTAACCAAACTACAGACAAGGTCAACTCTCTTGCAAATTAAAGTTACTGGAGAGAAGAAAGCAATAGATAAATTTAAGCATTCAAGTCAGCTGAAATTGTGCAAGCAAGGAAATTTTTCAGAACTGTGCAAACCCATCTCTGGTGTATTCATGCAAAGAAGAAATTGGGAAGAAAGGTTAATTTTTGCTTCTTTCTTTTGAGTGATTTTTAGAGAGCCGATTTTTTGTCTCCATAGCAGTTCTTATAAAAACGGATACTAAAATTTAGAATTACTGCAAAGAACCCCAATAAGAAGTAAAAGAACTGAAATTTTTAATTCATAGTGATACTATTTATACAGTGCACTCTTTAATTAAATTTATATCTTTAAAAACTTAAGTTCCATTAGAAAGGTCATTTAAGGTAAGAAATCCATACTGAGCCCAAGACACAAGCTGAGAACAAAGAAGGCCAAATCCTCGATTCAGAGAAGTCAAAGTATTAGCAGAGAATTGATTTAAAATTACTTTGCTGAAAATATTAGTAATAGAATTCTAGAAATTGCTCAGAGTGATATAACTGTCTCAAAAAATTACAGAAGTAGTATAACCTTGTAAACATAACAGAAACAAAAGAGTCTAAGGAATTAAATTCTCTTAGCTTTTCAGATGTGAAGAAATCTTTGTAAGTGGCCAGCTTTTTAGGGCTGATGGTCCTTAAGATTCTACTGTGTGCCAGAATGCTTTTCCAGAGAAAGAGCTCATCTCTTACTCTATAACTGTTAGCAGAAACCTGAATTAATAGCTATAATAAAAGTGGATGCACTTAAGTTATTGCTGTGTTTCTGGACAGCACAGGGTTAAACTTTGTGCTAATTTAGTTTTTGTTGTTACCTAAGCCACTCTTTTACTGTTTTGTAGTCAGCTCTCACTATCATTTCTTCTGTTGTTTCTTGCCTACAACCTGATCTCTGGGTGAACACAATTCTCTTAAAAGTCATGAAATGAGAGAAGGGCTTAGATTTTCCATTCCTGGGACAGAGGCACAGTCAGCAGTATGTAACCTCAGGTTTTCTTCAGTAGTCTCTCTTCAGTTTACATGTACAGAGTTATCCATTGTGGAACCCAAAGTCTTGTTCAGAATCATTGGTTCCCAGATGATCTCCTCCAAATTCGAAGCACACTGAAGATATATGACTTTCTCTTTGGCTTATATTAGAGCAAATAGTTGTTTGTTAACTCACCTACCAACTGAGCCATGTCATTCCTTGAGAGGTATGTTAACCTGCTACACTCATTTGAAATTTAGTTTCTGCAAAATGAGCTGCGTTTAATCATGATGCCAACAAGCAGCAGGAAACTGATGACACACTTTGTTTCATAGGATCTTGTACATCTGGATATAAATTCGAAGTCAACAAGGCTTGAATAAATAGGATGAGAAATTCTTCATTTAAATGAACCCTGCTTCATATTTAGTTGGCTTTTTGGCTTTTGTGATCTTCCTAGCCTGAAGAATAATTCTGTAAACCTGTGTGCACTTAATATTTTCACCACTCGAGAACTATAGGTGTGTTCCTCTTATACTTTCTTTAAATTTGCCACAATTGCAAAAATGGTTGTCAGAGAACTCCTGATCAAAACTCTTTGAAGAAAGAAAAAAATTGCATACATTTTGAAAAGCTTAATTTCAGAGATAATTTCACATTTTTACAGAGAAGAGAGAAGCTTTTGACTGCAGTGTAATTTGTTTATTTAGTTAATCCAGCATTGCTATGTGAGAACATTTGATGGGATACAACTGCAGCATTTCTGTCTTGAGTCTGTGTATTTTAGCAGTCCATGCACATTTCTTTCTTCCTGACAGTCTAGTAGTGTTTGGTTAGGTGAAGCAGATGCTCATTGTTCCTTGTAGCTTTCTTCTTTTTGGCAGAGAATTCCTTCTTGAAACTTCCATGTTCTTGTGGGTTTGGGGTTTTTTGTTTGTTTGTTTGCTTGTTTTTGCTTTGTTGTTGTTTTGTTTATTTTGCTGTTTTGTTTTTGTCTATAGTTGTTAAATCCTGGAAACACTAAATAAATGGATTTCTTCCTTTGATGTGGTAGGAAAAGATTAACCCAAGTTCAATACATTGTAGTGAGCTGTTTATTCTTGGACGCCTTAGGAACGCAGTATACTTTGTTGGTATGGAAGAAATCAGGTAGATAAGGTGAATTTCCCACAATACTATTTCCCATTCCATCTTGTCTTGAGTCAAATTCCTGCTACTTTTCTTATTGCAGTCATCAAAGGTAGCATTATATATATATATACACATATATATATATCACAATATGAAACAATCCTGGAAGAAATCAAACCCCATTACTTTTCAGAACATCAAAAAGTAGATGAAAGTCAGAAATAACCTATCAGAAAGCACTTTGCCTGTGCAATCAGCATTCATCTCTCTTTATTGCATCCCTGTGTTATTTGCATGGTCTCATTTACCTGAGATCTGCCCCAGACAGTGCCTGGAAAGGGTAGTGCTCAGTATGAAGCAGCTGCTCACATTCTTGTTTCCGCTGATTATTCCATGTGTTTTCTCTATTTTTAGTTACTGATCAGCATTAAACCAACATGAAATTAGCTGTTGGCCCTTTGCTTACTCGGGCCTCCAATTAGTGCCCAGAATCAGTATCTTTGTTTCACAGAATGAGTTTTTATTCTATAAAATGATAAAACAACATGCAATATATTCTGTATTCAAATCATTAATTAAACTACCTTTGTTTGCACACTCAGTTTTTGCCTTGGTAAAAGTAGGTATTCAAGCTGACATAGGGTGGATGTCAAATAGTTATGATAGGTTCCCTTTAACACACTCCAAGGTACTTTGATTGATGTTCAGGTGCTCTTTCAGAGTGGGAGCAAGACTCGCATAGGTCCTATGTTCTGTCTACTGAACCACTGTATATTTCTAGGCTGCCTTATTGCACCTATAGACTACCATCAATGGTCCACTCGGGCCTCCAATCGGGAGGCATGGAGACACACCATCCATAACGCTGCTGATTCCTTTGAGAACGCACGCAGAATCAGTATCGAGGAGAAAAGACAATGCAGAAAGAGCCGTGCCTCACCAACACCGCCTATGGAGACTTTCTGCTGTGCCTTTTGCAACTGGACTTGCCTATCTCGCATTGGCCTCTTCAGCCATCAGTGCGCTTGCAGCAAGCGTGGGTAGAGCCCTTCCCAAATCTTCATTCACGAAGCCTAGCCATGATGATGATGATGATATGGCACCTTAGATGCCATAGGCACTGATATTTAAGGAAATTATGTCAACCATCTCATCAATATATTCACTTCAGTCTCAAAACTATTCATTGTAACATGGTGTTGATTGACACTGGCACAAATATCTTCCTTCCAGAAAATAAAATGTATTTTTGTATGAAATCTATGCAATACACTAGAGAACCTCTGTCAATTGCTAAAATTCAGTGCTGGACACATCCAGACATATCATGTCATCACGTGATACAATTGATGAAAAATACAATGTGCCTTTTAACCCCATAGATGATTTTTCCTGTTCCTTCCAGTTTGTGTGGATGGAACTTCAGTATCTACTCTATTAAAAATTTCTTACCTCATTATTACCATATGATTAGTTTTCACTCCTTTTTTCCTCACTTTTTTTTTTTTTTTTTTTACCTCAGTTATTGGCTCTTTGCTACTCCTTTACTAGTTTTTTATAACTAACATATCCTTCCTAATCCATACTCTGATGTCGGTCCCATTTTCTAAGTTCTCTTTGCAATCAAATCCAATTATTGTCTCCTGGTGTTCCACCTGGACTTAACTCCAAATATCTTTCTTTTTTTTTTTTTTTTTTCTTTCTCACTACCTTGGTCTCATTTGTAGATTCCTCTTTAATCTCTCCATCTTTCTTTAGATTTACAAAAATATTCTTGTAAATCCTCTCCTCAGTTATTGCCAGTTCTGCTTTGGTATTTTCTCTTTTTTCACCATCGTCTCTAACTCTATTGTCTTTCAATTCCCCTTTGCTTTTACTGCCCTAATTCCCAGTGTTTTCAGCCTTCCTTGAAGTCTTTCCAATATGTGTCTTATTTCCTCGAGAAACTTATGATCAGCCTGCCTTCACCCAGCTTTATTTATTTTGTCCAACTGCTTCCAGCATTTCAACAATGTAATGTATATTTTCACACTGAGTATTCTCTCCACTTTTGCATTGGCTTACTTGTTTTCTGACCTGCATTTTTTGATCTTGTTATTTAAATTAATAGCCTCTTCTTCCTCATATCCTGATGAAAGAAAGGTGGCTGCTGTTAAAACATAGTACGCACATTACTTTTTGTTCATTTGTCTGCCACTGGACTCCAGATATTTAAGACTAGAGCACAAAAATTCATGCAAAGACAAACAGGGAAATCCATACGTTGTGAATGAACTCTTTCAAATGTATTAATTAGTTTAAGCAAATCTTCAGTAAGCAGAGGAAATTTTAGTCTTCAAAGTTTTCTAAATTTACTAGATTTGTATAGATTTCCATAGATTTTCAGTGTCATAAATGGACCCCCCTGCCCAAAGACAAGCTCTTTTTCTGAAGACAAGGGATTTGAGGACAGGAATATCCTGCGTAATATAATTTCTGTGTAACATAATTTGAGAACTGAGAAGATTCCAGATTGTGTAAAAGTAATTTTACCAGAGTAACTCAAATTATTGTGTATAAATCTAAAAATGTAAACATTTTCTACACCTGAGACTTGTGCCATACAGTAAGCCTGATGCAGGTCGCAGCAAGCAAACACTACTCAGAATAAAGAAGAATCTTTCAAACTTTTATTTAACACTATGGCCCAACCCCATTTCTGTTATGACTTGTTTTCTGTACTACAGACACAATGGAAAGTTTAAACGCGGTCACAGTTCAGATAGCAAAATATGAAGGAGAATTCTTAATCACATGAATTATAGTGACTAGGCTGATCAAAATTTTATTTGTATGCCCTTATCCAAAGTTGATTGATTTTGTTAAGAGTCTGTTGAATTCTGTGCCCTTCAAAAAGGGTTTCAGTGCCTCTTTCTGAGAGATTACTACAGGTTATTTAGCTCCTCCATGGTAAACTGTTTAATCTTTCATTGAACAGAACATTTCAACAGGAAATGAAAACTCAAACACCTAAAATATAGCAGCATTATTTTAAAGCAAAAGCATTATTCAGAATAATTCATTAATACAAAAGCGCATGGGCATTTGGAAAGAACTCGGTCAATGTTAATATCTGTTAATTTCAGCTCAATAAATAATTTCTGAATTCCAGATTTTCACCTGGGAGATTTTTAATGACTGTCATATTACACTAAAGATCATTTCAAGATGAACTGATTACATTTCTACTTAGCTATGGTATAGACATGGTTTAGCTAGCTGAAATAAACTTGTATGCATAGGCCTATATATAAAATGTCATAAATATTCTACATAAATTGAGGTATATTGTCAAGCAGAAGATAAATGTAATTGAGTTAATATATTCAGTTGCCACAGCTCTCATTTGCCTGTGGACGTCAAGATACAGCCAAGTTAAGGGGCCGTGGCTACTGCCACTCCTCTCCATCTATATCCCTTACAACTAAACAAATACATATGATCAAAGAGCTCCTACACCCCTGCCTGGGTATGAGCAATTTTTTGTGTGGTTCCATGTGATAGACTAAAACCAAATTCATCATGAAACAAGAGTTGAAATACACACAAAAAAGGGCCACAGTCTATAATATATCATTGTTTAATAATCTTATAAAACGTTTTTTTAAATAAAATCAGAATACCTATTTCCTCTGAGTATATTTTTATCTTTGCTCTTTCACTAGGCAAGTCATGAAGAGCCAATCCTAATGATAGGGTAGTGTGCACTACGAAATAAACAATTTTTCCACATGATTAGATACCTGAGAGATAATACTGGGCTATTTAGTAATAACAACTCTCATTCTTCTTATGGTATGATTATAATTTGTTATTGTATGATAGGTGATAGAATGATAATGTTTTAAAGTACTGTGGTTCCCAAGAATTATTTATATAATAAAACCAACTAAATTCTTCACCCTTGCCTGAAATCATCCTTCAGCCCAGAAGTAAAAATTTCTTGAAAGGAAATACGCACACCTCAGTTCTTTCTTTATGTAGTGCAACACATAGACAAAATTAGTATTTACATATTTCTGGTCTTATTTTGGCATTAATGGGTCACGTATTTGGTATTGCACTATATGGAATTTTTTTCTTAGCTGGTGTCATCCTCATGATACTGGAAGACTGAAGTTGCTGTTGCATTCAAAGAGAACATGCTGGGGGGACATGTTTTTGTGGCACATGAATTGAGGGCAATATGTGAATTAGAAATGCTTGATTTAGTAAGGGACAAAGGAATGAATCTTTAACAGCCAGCACACTTGAGGGCAATTTCTCCAAAATCCAGGGCTGACCTAAGGTCCTGCAGGGTGAGATTTCTGCAAGAAGTGAACACAGTCTGCTCATAAGCCCCAGCTTGGACTCGAGCATCACTACTGCTGACATAGGTACACAGTGCTCTGATTGAGAAGGTGTTTTCTGATGTTTGGCGTACTGGCCTGGGTTCACCAGCATAGGCATAATGCTCAGCAGGTGAGCTATGCTGCATCTGGTTCCTGAGACACTTTGTCACATCTAACTCCTTACAGAATTCCTTACAGAAATTACTTTTATATGACAATAGTGTAAAACTATTTTAAATGCAAAAAAAAAAAAAAAAAGTGTTTTCCATCAGATAGATACAAAATGAATAATTCTGAACTAACACGATGTAACATTTAGTGCGCTTAGAAACTGGAGAAATACGAAACAACAATCTAGCTAAAACAGCTTACAATTTCAACATAATCAGTCTTTAATGTGAATTTCCTGCATGTGGATACTTAAATGAAATTTTCAGTGTTAACCTTGCATGGGCTTTCTTTTTTAATATGGATAAAAGTAATTTTGTGAGCTTGTTTTATAATCTTGACAATACCTTTTAATTTTTTTTCTCCAGAGTCTTAATATATTATAGCTATATCAACCTTTTTTATTTAAATTAAATTTTGAAAGGTAACAAGTGTGAGTAAATAAATAGTGCAGAAATTTAAAAAATGCTATTTTTACAGTGTTTGTCTACCTAAGGAAAAGTGCAAAAGAACTAAGACCCTGAAAATCTATGTATCTATTCAGAAATGTTTCCAGTCTAACCCATAAATGTAAATATTTTGCTATTTCATTTTTAAACTCATTTTTCACATCTAGCATCTGCTGCTATCTATGCCCATATGCAAGAATACAAACACTGAGCCTGGCTGTGTTAAACCATATGAGCACTTCTGATACCTGTCTTGTCATTGATGTGCCTATGAAGGTTTCTGTGTACACACACGCACACATTATAACCACAATATTACAGTTCTGGGATTTGATCCATCTGGCAATAACTTGGTAATTTTTGTGTATTTCCCTGTAGCTTCAAGTTGTTCACAGGGCAATAATTAATTTTCTTATCTACAATGTGTGAAAGCCTAGATTTGGTAGTCTCAGTTACTAATGTCCATGTTCTCATGTTTAAGAAGAAAAGTGATCTTAACACAGGTAAAAGCTTACAAGATGAAGAAGAAAAATTAAAGACAAAAAAAAAAAAAAAAAAAAAAAGAAAAAAAAAAAAAAAAAAAAAAAAAAAAAAAAAAAAAAAAGAAGAGAAATACAGAAATAAAAAATTTAAATTAATTCTCTGAAAAATTTAGTTCGACCAGGAGCTAATTTGCCATGCAGGAGTTTTATCCTCCTACTAGAGGTCAAAAAATCTTTTGCCAGAAAAAAAAACCTCCCTGCTGATTTTGTTGTGAGCTTTTTCTGTGATCATGGTACATTCTTTTGAACTTACTGATAAACTTTCCTCATCAATACAGTTGGGATAATGTAGCCAACTACCAGAAATATCCCAAACCATTCATTAATTTATTGCACAATGCATAAAGATAAGAAATTACAGCCAGATGCTAAATGTTACCCACATCACATTTAATCTCCATTTGATTGCAACAGTGAACGTCTAAGTAATATACTTCGAAGTACCCTATTTTTTCCTTCCTCACCCAAGTCAAATGCTATAGTGAGGGTAAAAGTTCACTCTCAAGTTGTGCATTAGTTTTGAACACAGGAAAAGAAAGAAGTCTGAACTCCTCAGGTGGGATCCTAATAACTTAATGTCAGACACACTCTGGGAAAGGGCAGAGGAGTGCATGTATTTAACTGCTTGCAAGTGAGTAATGGAGGGCTGGGGTAACTGAAACAAGGTTCAGCCTAGCTGGATCTCACCAGGATATGTGGGGTCTCACATCACCCATGTGAGGCATAATGTACCATGAGAATAGTCAAACAAAAAAAATGTTCAATATAGTGCCTGAGAGCTATAAATGGCACACGTACTTACTGTAAGGCACTAATAAAGACATTTCAGTGTGTGCCTAGTACCTGGGCAAGACAATGAAGAACTTGAGAAAGTCATTCTAAACACAAGGCAAAAATTAGTAACATATATGAGAAGAGACTGTGTACAGAGTTTTAAAACAACTGTTGTTTTATAGGATCAAAATGACAGGCAAGGCAAAGAAAACATCTTAATTTCAGGTGATCCTGTTCTGGTTTTGAATCAAAGCTTTTCATATCAACAGCATGAATAATATAAGAAATTAAAGTAGAAAAATTCAGTCTGAAATTTTAGAGCAGGAGAAGCTGATATTTATTTAAGAAATACTTAGGTGAGTTGATTTCACTTAATCACACTCATTCTCACACAGATTTTTGTTCATTCCATATGAAAACTCTTTAAAACTCAACAGATGTTATTAGGAGGTACTTTGCTTCAGTGTGTTATGTACTCCAGCCTCTATAAAACTTAGGCAAGCTTGTTGTTCACAGAGGTATTTTTTTGTTTACTTTTTATTTTCTGCTTTTTATTTTTAAAGGTAAGTTTAGAATACACACACATATATATGGATATGGTTTGTTTTCCTGGGAAGCTAATATTATATGCTATAACCTTGCTTTCATCTTTCTGCTGTTTAGGGTTCATGACTTTCTACTGATGAGTTGTTTATGGTGTAGTCTATTCAAAAAGCAGACCTTCTGATCTTGATGAAAAAACCCCATGTTTTGCTTAGTTTCGTTGTTTGTGATGGCATTGCTTAGAACAGCATTGCATTAGAGTGGCTTCTGCCTGTGGAAGTCTAAGTAGTTCTGTGGCAAAGCTTTGGCAGTGCTACATACAGCTGGTTCTGGTAGTGTATTTAAATAGTATATCAAAGGGAGTTATATTAATGTCTCTTTTTTTTCAGGTTGATGTAATTAGATTCTAATATTAGTGACTGTGATTTAAAGTAACAGCTGGATTCTATTATGAATAGTAGCTTAATAAATGGAAGATGTTTTAAGAAATATTGGTTGTGAGCCAGTTGCTTGTGTTGTCCCCAGCTAGGACAGTTGAAAATGTCTGTTTCTTGAAATGCCCTAAATGATCAGATTCTTTAATTGGCTTTTGAATTACATTAATCTTGCAATCTTTTTGCAGTCCTTGCTACAGATTTGTTAGTGGCTAATAGAGAAGAAAAGTCTGGAAAGACCAGTCAACAGCTCATTCCTTTGCTAGTTTTCTTTTGCAAAAAACCCTCCAGATTCTTCTGTAAAATAAACCCTGAACCCAAAACCAACCAAAAAAACCCCACTTTGCGCTCTTCTATCACCAAATCTCTTTATCTAACAAATTTTGAGTTAAAGCCACAACCTATTTACAAATGTATACCAGCAAGTTAGGACCATTTCATACAAGAGGACTTGGAATTGTCTGGAAAGGTCTTGGAATAAGTTCTGGACAATATTTGAGACAAATAGATACAAAATTTAAAGTGTAATGAATTGAACGGTGAGAATATAATTATTGGTAGTATAGATTTGGTAAATAGAGTTAAAATTTTACAAAGTGTTTGACTTAATACCATATGATGTTATAATGAAAGGATTGACTCACACAGCAAGTAGATGATCAGTTGCTGAATGGACAGGTGAGTTATTACTGAATTTTCTTTCCTACGATGCTCCGCAGAGATTTATATTTGGCATAGTACTGCTTAATATTTTCATAGATGACTTGGTAATAAATATAAATCACTACCAAACAAAATCCATTGTAAAGAATGATTGAAAAAGCATAGCTGATCGAACCTATGAAACAGAGTCTTAGAGCTAAATAGTAGCAAAAAAAGTAGTGATATTACTAGCAATTGTTTGAATAGCAGCAATAGAATAGTAAATACAGCTGTGAGATGGTTTAGATTTGGGTGATTAGTATTGTCATTTCATAAGATAGATCTATAAACTTCTTTTAAAGGGGAAAGGTAATCCTTTCATTGAACATATATTAAAAAAAAAAAAAAAACCACCCTGAAACAACAAACAACCTAACATTAATGACTGTGAAACATAGTGTTCAGTCTGGTTGTCATTAAAAATCATAGAATCCTAGAATTATTTCCTTTGGAAAAGGCCTCTATAATCATCAAGTCTAACAGTTTACTCAGCACTGCCAAGTCCACCAATAAACCATGTTCCCAAGCACCATATGTTTTAAATGCTTCTAGGAATGGTGACTCAACCACTTCCCTTGGAAGCCTGTTCCAAAACTTGATGACCCTTTTGGACCCCCTCAGCTTGTCGTCATAAGATTTGTACTTCGGATCCTTCATCAGCTTTGTTGGCCTTCTTTGGACAATGCAAAAAAAGTAAAAAAAAAAAAAATAGTATTGAACAACTAGGCCAAGATTTTTGAAGATACACTTTCCAGTTATGTTTTAGCCGTTTAGTCTTTGAAACAAAACTGGTAAATTGATATGTATATGACTTCAGGGTTTTATATAAATGAGTCATTTGCTCACTTAAAAAAAAAGTGTTACTGTTGGAGTTGTTTTTGTGGAGATAAACTACTGCTTAAGGCTAAAGAACTTCAAGGTTAAACTTTTTGCTCCATATTACTACCCTGCAATATGACCTTCTAACCACCAAAATTGTTTTAAACTCACACATATTCTTAATAAAGCCTGCTAGAAATTATGAAATCCAAAGTCTGTTTTTCTTTTTTAATCTCTTCCCTTTACAAGTAGAGTGCTGTAAAAATAAATTTTTTTAAAGAAATTAGATAGGTTTGTTTCAGTTTTCCTTTGGATAAGATCTCTCATAACACTTGAATATAAACTTAAATGATGCTAAAGCAGGAGGAAAACCCCACCTTTTCTAAAGCCATTTAATGTTCCAGACAGCAAGTGGTGCTGCTGCACATAGAATAAATAATGGTTAAAAAAACCCAAAAAACAAAAAACCAAAACCAAAAAAAAAAGAAAAATAAAAAGAAAAAGAAAAATCCATATTGAGAAATTACTGTCCTCTAGCTCAGGCAGAATGCATGTCTGAAACATAGTTATAGTGATATACATCTAGAATACCACTAGAAGAGTGGTATGTACACTTCTTCTATATCAAGCACTTAGAGGTAAGTATTAAGGAAACTCTGGAAAAACAAAATTAATGTTTTGTCTGAGTTACTTCAAAATGTTGTCTACAGTTGACATGTCCATTAGTAATGTTTCTTTTGTTAATCCGTGATAGATGTAAAATCTTAACAGCAACTGGGAGATATTAATTAAAGTCATCAGCTTACAGTTTCATTAGGCAGAAAACCTGCTTCAATGATGAAAATAATATTATTATTAATAATAACAATATATTAATAAAATAGCTAGACTTTAGTTTTAGTAGTTCAAATTATTACTTGTACTTGGCTACTTTTAGTACTGTGGGTTTTTTTCTGGAACTTGCATAAATGATTAATCAAGATCTGAAATAGCTCTGTCTTCTGTTGTATGTTTACTTCTGACAGTACATTGGATCAAGAATTAAATATGTGTGTGTGTGTGTGTACACACATATATATTTAAAATGAGTTGTCCAGGAGAACAATTTCAGTGCTATCAGAACCATTCTCGTACATGTTATATAGCTGAAAGGGAAGAACACTTTTTTCTTTTAAATATTGCCTGGTCGAACAACAAAGTGCATGATATTGTTCCCAGCTATCTAAAAATGTAATTTCTTCACATTCATATATATTTTGGCACACTTTTCAGACGCATGCTGTCTGCTGTGTAAGGCCATCAGAATGAATTTTTTACCTCTGAAAGTTTGTACAGATGGAGTCATTTCAAAAACAGTAGGGAAATAAATGTGAATAGAATTTAATTTTTTTTTATAAAGACTTGTTTCAGACATACCAGGCACAGGAGGTTCAAATGGAAAACACAATAGTGAAATTTCAAGGGAGATTACATCCCAGCGAGGAGGGAAATCTTCTTGTTTTCCATTGGACTGGGCACTTGTTGCCAAGGCAGCAGGCAAGAGAAGCTGTACGGTATCAGCTTTCAAGACAGAGATCATAACCCTTATGTTACTGTGAAACTTATAAGTAGAAATAGAAAGAAGATTATGGGTTTTGAATGGTGCCCAGAGATGCACAGTGTGGTGGGTCTGGCTGAGCCAGAATTTGTTTCCCCCTAGGAGCCCTCGCTGTGCTCTGCATTGGTGTCGATAACACACCCATATTTTGGCTATCACTGAGCACAGCACTCATTGTTCAGTCAAGGGCAAGGTCCTGGGAGGGGACACAAATAGGCCAGCTGACCCACACTGACCAAAGGGATATTCCATACCATATGACGTCAACCCAGATATAAAAGCTGGGGCAGGAAGCAGGAAGGGGAGGCACTCATTGTCTCCGGTTAGAAGATTCTAGGAGCCCTGCTTCTCAGACGCGGTCGGGGGGTCCTGCTGCTCATGGGAAGTAGAGATTAGTTGTTGCTTTTGCTTTGCACGCGCACATCCTGCTTTGCTTTGCTTTCTGTATTAACATACACTGCCTTTATTGCAACCCACGATTTGTGTTGTTTTTTTTTTTGTTTCCACTCTTACTCTCTCCCCTGTCCAGCTGGGAGGGGGAGTGATAGAGCAACTGGGTGGGCACCTGGCATTCAGCCATGGTGAACCCACCACACACAGAAAAGTGTTACACTCAACCTGAGCAGAGGATACTAGGACTCACTTTAGTAAAGGCTGTTGATTAGGCTCTAGATCTGCCCCTCTGCACTGTTTCTTTGCATGCCAAAATGATTTCTAAACTGGAAGTTGTGCATTTTCCTTGTGTGGTGTAGAACATGTATATAAGAAGCTGTTAATGTTGAATACTCCCAAACTTCAGCATATGGGTTCTTGTCCTGAGGAAGTACTCGCGTATTTAGTCTGCCTAATCACGTTATAGGACTCCCCTACATTAATGTCCTTTATCTTTAAGTTACTTATCTAATAATACCACAAAACTCTGTTTTTTCTTGGATGTATCCTCATTGGTTGCAGTAAGAAGGACTAGTTAAAAGAAAAGAAAGATCAATGAATCAGACCTGTGAGGAAAAAAAAAGTACAAAGCTAGAGAGAATTTTTGCATTATAGATAGATTTGGCTTATTGTTAATGCTCTTGCATTTCCAGATGATTTTTTTATACTGTAATTTCAGAGAAGGATGAAATATCCCACTTTGTCAAGATGCAATATTTTGAACAGAGAATATCTCCCAGGCATGTTTAGGTATGCTGGATGAATGAGCAGATAATCAAATGGAAGAAACTTCTCATAACAAATATATAAACAGAAATGACCAAAGTTGACTACTGAGTCTATTCATGAATAAATTACAGTCAAAATGGTTTTTTTTTACTGAGGAGGCAATTCCTAAACAGTTATCACTACACCAGCTTGTGCCTCATTTTATTTGCCGAATTCTGCTTGTCCGCCTCTTAAATATGGATTATTAACCCTCCCACTAATAAATAAATAATGAAACTGGGATAATGAATACTGTGAATAACTCTTGTTCAGTATTTATTCTTGTTCAATTGTTAAGGCAATATGACTTTTTTTCCCAAGTATTTTTTTTAGGAGTAAGAAAAACAATTGTTCTAGGTAAATAATGTTAGTAGACATCTCCCTCTCTTTCTCAGATATTGCTAACATGTTGGAAGAGACAATCCCTCAAAAACTCTGTCCTGAGTCAGAAAGGGGCTCATTCAAAGTTATTTTGACCATTGATGACTATAATAATTTATTACAGAAAACTCCAAGTATTGCAGGATAGTTTTGGCCAATATTTATGTGTTCGAAGCTTCTGCACTCTCAAAATGCAGAAGGAACAAATTCCTCTGGAATGAAATAGCAGGAAACTCCTTCAATCTCTTCCATCAGATGAGTTAATAATTTCTCTGTTGTTAAGCAAGAAATAGCACACTACAGTCAGCGTGAAAACAGAAAACTGTTTCAGTCTCAGGGGGAAACTCCCCTCTACCCAAAGATACATGGAAACCCGTATGTTTTGGCCATTCCTGCTGTGAGCCCAAGGACCGAGCACAGAGGGGGATAGTGGATGGGGTAGCATCAGACTAGTGGCCTGTCACTAGTGGCGTTGCACAGAGATCCATCCCAGGCCTTGTGCTCTTCACCATCTTCATAAATTACTTGGATGCAGGACTGGAGGGGATACTCAGCAAGTTTGCAGATGACACAAAACTGGGACGAGCTGTTGACTCCCTCGAAGGCGGGGATGGCCTGCAGAGAGACCTCAACAACTTAGAGGACTGGGCAACCTCTGATCATATGAATGAAGTTCAACAAGGGGAAGCGCCAGATTCTGTACCTGGGATGGGACAACCCAGGATGTACATACACACTGGGGAATGAGATGCTGGAAAGCAATGCCACTGAAAGGGATCAGACCATAGATACAGATCCAAAAGATCTGAAGATGAAGAGGGCACTTGATTACCTAAAATGAGCACCTGCGCCATATAGACTATGGAATTTCACTAAAAAAAATTAAGAATCAGATTAATTTTTTTCTGGTGTAGATAGCGTCTGAAGGAGTAGAGAAGTGAGTGAATGAACCTTTTGATAAAGTATGCTGCGTTAAAGGTACCTCTACTATTTACCATTTACAGATTGATTTGAAAATTCAGAAGGAGTCATTTTTTGATGACAGATTTATTATTTTTGTTGGGTTTTTGTTTGCTTGTTTGTTTGGTGGTTTTTAGACTCTGGCACGAAAGAGGTCTATGAGAAAATGCTGAGAACTTGCAGGGCCAGTCTGACAGCTGAAGGACAGGCCTCTTTAATAAATGGTGAAGAAGTGCTATACATCAGTTCTAACCACTATTACTTCTGTCTGATCTTATTTTGAGTTGTGCCTCATCTTTCTTTGGAGTCTTTACATGTCACTGAGGTTTGCATAATTACAGATACTTCTCATATCACATTTTTATATTGTAGTAGAACCTTGATGTTTCAACTATCACAAAACCCAGTAGGGTAGGTGTTATATGCTAGGTATAGTGTGATAAATATTAACATCTGCATCAAAGTTCCCTGAGAGATCTGTTTTGACAGACAAAAAATTCGTTCAGAAATAGGGCTTTCATGAATTATTCTAAATTATTCTTTGTAATCGAGCCACTTCAGCACTGCTTTCTAAACTAACAATGCATTGCAATGAGAGTTCTTGTAAGGTCATCTATTATATGAAGTCAGTCCTAAACATCAAAGTCTTTGAAAAATATTGTAGATACACAATCCTGTGTAACAAATTCCAGCTCTGTCTTGTTTTATATACTTGTCTAAACCAATTACTTGGTGTAAAAGGTTGTCAACAGAAGAAGACTTTATTTGTTATTTTTGTCATATTTGCTTTAGTTTTTATATGTAGACATGAGAGTTGAGAGTGAAAACCATACTTCACCTCTGAATCTGATTTATAAAAGTTAATGTGGATTTGTTTTTCCTTTGCAACTGCAATTTAACTTGTTCAAAAGTCATATAAATACAGAAAATGGTCAAGGTCTTAATTTCAGATACCATGTGTCCTGAGATGCAGAGATGCTTCTGTGGTGGGTTGGCCCTGGCTGGGTGCTATGTTTTCACCAAGCCACTCTATCATTCCCCCTTCTCAGCAGGAAGGGGCGGGGACACAATGGAAAAAAAAATATGGTTCCAGATAAAGGCACTGTAATAAAGCAAAAGCGAATGTTGTGTGCATGGAAACAAAGACAACAAAATATTTTATTCTTTACTTCCCATCAATAAGCCATGTCTGGCTACTTCCTGGGAACCAGGGTTTCAGCACACATACAGTTGCTCCTGAAGACAAACATAATAATTGCTGGAGATCCTGAGAATCTTATTTTGCTTCAGAACATAATATCATTAATAAATATTTTGAATAAATTTTATCTAAATAGTTTTTAATCTATAATTTGCTTGCTGGATACTTGCCCAGAACCTGATAGAGTTTTCTGGGGAAAAAATCCAATGCAGATGACAAAACAACTATGCCTCACTTACATAAAATGCAGAAATAAAACTAACCACCATTAACACTAGCAGTAAAGAGAAGATAAGGGGTTTTGGAATGTACATACATATTCTCACTCTAACTGATTTTTTTACCTCATTCCCAAGGAGACAGAGTGAAACCAGGTGTCAGACCTCTCTGTAAACCTCATGTCTTGGTTTCCTCTCCTGCTCAGTCAACTGCATGGTTTTAGCCTGTGGTGCACTACCAAAACTTCTTTCCACGTTTCTGAAATAAAAAAAAAATAAAATAATGATGATAATAATAATAATAAAGATGTGGTGCTGTGTAGTGTTTAACAAGTATGCCTGCCTTTTCACCTTCAGTTCTGTTTTGTATTCCTATCTTTATCACATTCAAGTTCCTGTCAGACAATTGGCCTGACACAAGACCATTGAGGAAGGCACAAAGCTGGGAGGAGAAGAAGTTGAACACTACCTCAGGCACGTCAGAGCCGTCCTTGAACAGAATACAAGGCTGTCCTTGAATAAGATGCAGACAAGTTTGGTCTGTGACCACAACATTCATAAATATCAGCGCAAGAGATTTGAACATCATGGTGTACAAAAAAGCTAATTTTTATTTTTTTTTTTTTTTTTTTCTCCTTGGATGCTTGTAGCGGTGGATAAATTTTGTGTATGGCAGACTAGTTTTACAGATGACTGTATTCAGAGCAAAACTCTCTGAAGCATTTCTGTAATAGCTTTACTTTGTAAAATGTGGGATCTTTTCAGCAGAATATGCAGTTCTGCAGTATAAAGATTTTATTGGTATGAACTGTGTAACTCACAGCCTCACTATCCATGCTGAATTTACTGACTTCTTTATGTACATAGCCTAGGAAATGTTTGGGGTTGAAAGATGCCTTAAAAACAAATGCTTTGAATTTTACTTGATCAAATAAATCACAAAGGTAGCCAGTACAGCAAAAGAGTTACTGAAGATTTGTCTTTTGCTGGGGTCTGACTAGTGCAGAACTGCTTCATAACAAATAGCTTGGAATAAAGCCTTCAGCTTCAAAGGAAAAAAAAAAATCAAAGGGAAACTGTATGGCAGAGATGAAGGAAAAGGCCATTTTTATGATGTATCCCATGTATCTGGCAACTGTATATAAATCTCTCTCTGGAGGTACTTTTTAGACAAGTGTGGTAAATATTTGTCTCTTACTTGCAGTCATATTGGTTTATACACACTTTTTTTTTTTTTTTTTTTAAATACGTGCACATGGAGATGGCATGGAGTTTTCAGACACAGCTTATTATGTAGATGTCCCTCTGGGCAGCAAATGAAGGCTGGCAAGGTAGTGCGGGACACTGGAAATGGCATGAAATACAGTTGAGGGAGCTGGAGTTGAAACATGTATCTCCATTGACAAGAATCAGAGGTTAGGCAGCTACTTCACATGTTAAAATAATTGAAGATTAACTAGGACATTTCAGCAACGTTATGGCTTGAACCTAGGGGTTGTATTATATCCTGAAATTAATAAAGGCTTTGTAGTGGGAAGGCTCAGTGCTCCTACACTCAAGGTCATGATTAACCNCATTTTGGGCTCTGTTTTACACAGAAATGTTAATCAAAGCTTATTCGAAGAACTGCATTATTAAACTTTTGTTTTAAAAGTTAATTCTGAGCTTGGTAAGGTTGGAATGCAAATGACACTGAGTCTGCAGGCTTTCTAAGCTTAGAAAATTTATTCTATAATATTTCTCTCTGCGGAGAGTGGAATACATGCAGTGCTGTTTTTACTTTCTTCCTTTTTTTTTTTTTTTTTTTT
>VWZG01004780.1:1996-17880 GCA_013396735.1 Grallaria varia
GTTGTTCATGCTTGATTTACATCAATAGTATCTACAACACATGTGCAGTTTGCCAATTTACTTCCAACTTATCACTCACATTTCTAAGCACGTATTATATAGAAAAACTTGCTTTTTACTTAGAGACAATTTTTGCAAGACTTTCTTTAAAAAAATTAGTAAAAAGACTGCAATGGGAACAGTTGACATTTAAATGAAATCTCATTTTGTGATCACTTCCAACTGTAAACTGCATACAGAAGGACTATGACCTACACATTTATCACAACTGTTCCACTCGAATCTCTAAGAACTGAAGACTTTCATGAAAACTATTCATCTTCCCATTCTTTCCACTGTTTCCTACTCTAGCTTACCAGTTCTTCTCAGAATCTTGGAGTCTATAAACAGGCAGATTTCTGTCAAAAAGGGATCCTTACAGCTACAACAGTCTACCTAACTTGTTTAAAGCAGACCAAAGACACTCAGCATGTAAACAAACTTCACCCCTTGGTCTATCAGACAAAACATTCAGTGTTGACTTAACTCTCATATGACACAAAACCTGCCATAAATACCTGGGTAATATTTGTCCCAAAGATTAATTATCTTCATTAAGTAAGACATATATTTAATACAGTACAAATTCACCTAACTTAAATTTGCAGAAACCAAACTACACAGCCCACTCCTCATCACTTTTTTTCCCCTTAAAGATGAAGGCTTCTCCTGTTGCAAGCCTTTCTACCATCTGGAAATACGCAGACTTGTCTTCTTTTGATTCTCTCTCAGAAAGAATAAAAAAAAATGGAGTTAAACACTCTCCAGGCCTAAAGAAAAAAAAAAAGAAAAAGAAAAAAGCAACGAACAAAAAAACCAAACAAAAAAAACCCCAAACCTGTATTCCAAGTTTCAAGCAATTTCTTTACTTGTCTTTTAAGGTGCAATTTCACAGAACCATTAAGGCTGGAAGGGAGTTCTCAAGGCCACCTAGCCCAATCCACTGCACAAATGGTCAGCTATGGCATACTGCCCAGCAACACGTCCTGTTGAGTTTTGACTATCTACCACCGAACATGGCAACTACACAAAGTCTCTGGGCTTTATTATTCAGTCACACTTACAGTAAAAACATGTTTTCTAACATCCCAACTGAATTTCATGTGTTCAGTTTGTACCGTCTCTTCTTCAGTCACTGATACCCACTGCAAAGATTCTGGCTCCCTCTTTGTCAGTCTGCCCCATCAGATATTTCACACCTTCTCTTCTTCGGGCTTTGCAGCTTCAGCTCACTCAGTTCCTCTTCATACAAAAGATGCTTCAAATATGTGATCCTACTTTAAACACTGCTCAACATTTTTCTGAACTGCAGATGCTAGAAAAGCAACACCAAAACACAGCCCTCAGCTAATTCATTAGCAAAGATGATACAACTCCCCAGTTAATACTATATGCAGGTGATTCCCATCACATGGCTGGAAACACTATACGTGCGTGCCAGTGCCCTTTCAAGCCTGACAAAATAACCAAAACTCTTTTCAGCCTTTCTGCTTTGTATGATACAGTTTATACTACTACACAGTGAACTACTTTGCTCTGGACATACAGTGCTGTCGGCTGTGCTAAAAATCTATGCTAGAAAAATAAGCACATTCTTCTCAGATTCTGGTCAGCCTTTGTAACCAACTTGTTCATTATTTACTGCCAAACCTCCATGCTATCTGAAAATTCTATCAGCACTGATTTTAAACATTTTTCCAGATCACAAATACAGTGAACAGCATTAAACCAAAACAGATCCTTTCTGAAAGACTAACGAGAAAATCCACTATTGGATGATCATCTTCCAGTCGGTGTTAAGTCTGTCATTTAACTACCTTAAAATATATAGTGTATATTATATTGATTTTACTTAGTATTATCTTTCTTTCAAATCAAAATCTCATACAGTAACAAGCCAAGTATATTTTATAGCTCTACAAGGCAGACAAGGTTGTGTCTATCATGACAGCTACTAGCTTTAACAATGAATAGAGAAGGCAACTCATGGGCTAGGATCCTTTTCTCCTGACAACTGCACAAATACTGTACCGCACTAAGTACTGTATCACACCCGTCTACTTTTTAATCAATCAATTTAGTTTATGAGCTTCACAAAATAGCACATTTGACTAGTATATAAGTAACATTTATGTAAACACATATTTTATAAAAATACTATATTTATGTAATGTATTTAAAAATAGTAAATTTGTCAAAATAAAGGCTGACTTCACACAATTCAGAAGGACTTGGACAAGCTAAAGACTTGTGACTTTGTGAACTTCCTGCACAAGAGTCAAGGCAATTCCAAGTATCAATACAGACTGGGGGATGAAAGGATTGAGAGAAGCCCTGCCAGAATGGGCTTGTGCTGGTGGACAAGAAGTTTGGCATGACCTGGCAATGTGCGCTTGTAGGCCATAAAGAAAACCACATCTTGGGCTGCATCAAATGCAGCATGACCAGCAGGTTGCAGGAACGGATTCTGCCTCTTGGCTCTGGTGGAACCCCACCTGGAGTACTAAGTTCAGTTGTGGAACCTTCAGAGCAGGAAAGATGGATCTGTTGGAGTGGGTCCAGAGGAGGGCCATGAAGATGATCAGCGGGCTGGAGCACCTCCTCTATGAGGAAAGGTTGAGAGAGTTGGGATGGGTTAGCCTGGAGAAGGTTCCATGGAGACCTTATTGTGACCTTTCACTACTTAAAGGGCCTTATGAGAAAGAAAGTATTAGACAGGACCTATACTGAGAGGGACAATGTTTTAGACAGTAAATTAAGTCTAGATAAAAGGAAAAGTGGTTTTTTTCTTTATGAGGGCGGTCAAACCCTGGAACATTTGTGGAAGCATTCAAGGTCAGTTTGAGTGGGGCTCTGAATAACCTGATCTATCCGCTCACTGCAAGGGGGTAAGACTGGATGACTTTTAAATGTCCCCTTCCAACCCAAACCATACTATGTTTCTATGATTCTATGATTTTCCTGTAAAACCATTCTTGATGACCTAAATTATAGATGCCATATAGAATTAAAAGACAATGTTCTTTGATTTTACCTAGAAGAACATTTAACTGAAAAATGGCCATTCTGCTTATGCTTCCAAACTAATGGCC
Organism: Grallaria varia; assembly: GCA_013396735.1. Classification (NCBI taxonomy): domain Eukaryota; kingdom Metazoa; phylum Chordata; class Aves; order Passeriformes; family Formicariidae; genus Grallaria; species Grallaria varia. Next base: position 5,128 of record VWZG01004780.1, read on the forward strand.
AAAGTTTAGGGTGATCCGTTTCCTAGGGTTTTGAACTTTTTCAGCTACTTTCCCCTAAATGCCCCCAAAAAATATTAATTAGTGAATATTCATCTACTTCAACTTGAGGCCTACAAACAATATGCCATGAAGAAAGAGACCTAGAACTAATAAGATGTAATTTCTATTTGACACTCATATTGTTAAAAATTGCACATAACTGTGTACCGTAAGCTCATCTATCAGACATTTATAAGGAAGTGAACTTTATAGTATGTCTTATTCTCTAAAAATGTACCATACACATCTGAAGATTTTGCCCAGATTTGAAGAGTTACTGGGCATTTTTCCACATATTCTCAAAGAACTTATACTGTCCTTTTGTTGTGAGTGTGGGCATAGGTAAACTCACTCTCTTTTACCACGTTGCATATTTCCACAAAACTGGTGAGAACACAAGTGTCCTACATAACTCTAAGGTCACAGGAAATCAGACAGAAAGTATCCAGTAGGTTGAAAGTCTATTAAGGAACCTGTTTTTCTATCTTAGATCTGTAAACTAATGGGGAAAAAGTACAAGGTTAGAAAATGGTACTTTGTCCAATAGGTATTAGAACAGGCTCAAGTTCCATCACTACATGTCGTGGAAAAGATAATTGTGTAAGAATAAAAAAACGGAGACAGAGAGGCAAAAGAATCTAAAACATTCCTCTATAATTCCAGAGGAGTACCTGAAATACTAGGATGGGGGGGGGGGGNTAGTCTTTAACCTGACAGTTGCCACAAAAACAATCATCTTTTAAATGTTCTTTTCGTTTCATCACATGCAAAAGTGTCCCCTAAATGCAAAGGTAAGTAAAATTTTTCTCTAAGATGCTCATGCTTCCATCTTTTTGAAATCAATGAGAAAATTTTACCTGATGAAGAATTTGTCTCTGCAATGACAGTTTTATTATACTTAACAGATACTGAAAGGTTTAATGGAAAAAAATTACTTTCAAATCATCAAGGTCCTAGATTGGGATTCAGCTGATAAATTACAGTCTAGCACCTCAGTCACATCCCACTGAAAAGTCACAAAGCATTTCAGGTTCAGTCTTTCTGCTGATCTGTAACTGGTTTTTCCCTCGCAACATTATTCCTATCCTATGTAGTAAACACATCAGACAAGGACTAACTCTTAATAGGCCTGTATAGCGTGTCACACCAAAAGCCTAATTTCATTTGGGATTCTTCAGGTGATGCTGTAATATAATTAACCATACAACACACAAAGCCCTATCTGCTGAACTTACTAGTACTAACAGGTGTTTCCAGTTAAATCTCCAACATACCAAGTTGCTCATGTCCTTTCATGTCGCAGACTATAGGACACAGAGAGGGTATATAGCAATGTGCTAAAAAGTTTCCATTTTCTGGCATAAAAAGCATTGGAAAGAACTTTGATCAGTGCTTGACCAAGCATTACAGGTATTAAAGAAATTTCTTCAGGTCTGTTTGGGTCCTTCTCTCTTATAATTCCCTCAGCAAAGGACTAAAATAAATCACATTCAAGTGCATTTACAATTACCTACATAAGATAGGAAATAAATAGGTGTTGGGGTTTTTTTTAGATATGTGAAATGAAATTACTTCCCCCAGCCACAGCCTAGAACCTTGGCTTTTTTTCACTACATGGCTGAGGGGGACTCCAGAAAGCAAAGGGATTCAGTTATTCTCCTTGCCCTGACCAGCCTTTCCAAAGCTGAAAGGAAATAATTGGAAATGCATTACATGGAACTACAGACTCTTTGTGGAGCAAAGGGGGCCCAAAAATCATATAGCATGCACAGTATGGACAAACCTTGGCTATGCTGATCCATTGGACTCTGAGGTGGGCCCATTCCAGGATGAGTAGGTCGCATACTCTTCATGGAGCCACAATGAACATCTTCAACCATTCCTTTTTCATGCAAGCCATCAATAGACTGTGAAAACAAAAGAAGTATTTATACAGAGGTAGTATATAGATTCACCATAAAAATCCAAAGGTCTTTAACTCAAAATCTAAACAAATGCATGAAGAATAAAAACTTTTCTTAGCACTCATTCAAAATAAAAACAATGGGAACCTTTCCCTGGAGAAGCCCAGAACACCATTAGATGGCTTGTCCACTGTTTATATTTTGCCTTTTTTTTCCCCCTCATGAGCTGTTCAGCAAATACAAACACACAAACTGTACTAGGCTTGTATTACAAAGCAGTGTAACACACACTAACTTATGAAAGTACAGCCTGTAGCTTGGCTTGAGTTATTTTTAGCACAAACTTTGCCCTTCCAGTCATTGCTCTACTGGAATGTCTCAAACACTGTTTCTCTTCAAAAACATTGCAGGAGGTAACCTCTTCTTTGCCAGCAAAAACAAAGATTGGCAGCCAAGGGAGGCAAAACAACACCTGTGCTCCCTACAGCTCCTGTCACCTCACTTGTTCCTCAGAAACTACAGTTCCCATGGTACTTGAAATGCAGGACAGGTCCAAGACCCCAAAAAACACGCTGAAGGCATGCTGGGCACTAAAAAAGTCTCCACAACAGCAACTGAAGGAATCTGAAAGTGCAAATATGAGAAAAGTAGCATCAGAAGGAAGATGTCTTAAGAAAATAGTGAAGTTTCACCCAACAGCAAAAATTACTTCATACCCCTAAGGAAGAGATTACGCTCTTTAACTGCTAACTTAGAGCTCGGAAAGGCTTTGTATTAGGAAGGAACAGACTGGTATCACTTACTTGGCCTCTCCCTACAGAAGCACACAGCTCTGCTCCTCTCTAATGTGCACAAACGCACATTAAATACTGCTCTTACAAATCCTAATATGAATGGAGATCTTGCTGCCTGTTTCATCTAAATGCACACCTATTCATTGAGAATTCTTGGTAAAAAGAGAGTTAAGAGAACTTACCCCACTGGAAAATACAGAGGGCTAACTAAGCATATACAAGAAGCGACATCAACTCATAGGAAAAAAAGGTATCACATTTCTTATTTTTGAGTAATTTGTTTCACATGACTCCATTTAAACAGAACTAAACAAAGGTTGTCCTTTCCACAAAGTAAAAAACAATTCTAAATTTCAATTTGTGAATGCTTCATATAAATTTTCTATTTTCCATTGCAATCATGAGATTTGACTGAAAGCACCTTCAAACACATGGAAATTTTTTTTGTTGTTCATCAACATTTTTGAAGGATTTGAACTGTCATTTTTTTCCATAAGGAAAGTTATAAAAAAGGAGCAGTAAAATGGATTTTTCATGTTTCATTAAATCATTTAGTTGTCATGACAGTATAAAAATATTTTTGAAAAGAACTTCTATCAGAAAAAAATCCACTACTCAAGAACTATTTTTGATCACAAGAACTAGAGATATGGAGTAGAAACACACAAACGGATGACACATTAAAAATAGCTCCACTTTGCTAACCAAGTAAATCCCATTGCCCTTTTCTGAGGCCTGAGGATGCCACCCTCTCTCTTTGTCCCTACTTACAAATAACCAGCACAGAGAAGAACACTCAGCTCACATTCTGCCTGTATGAGCTGAGCACTACAGAAACTAAAACACCTGTAAAGCTGGATACATTTTCTCATGGTATGTGTCCAGGACTAAATCTTTAGGGCTACCAAGAGAAGGAGACTGTGCAGGAAATTTGATTTCCAGAACAGATTGGCTCTACCTGCACACATGTGTGGTGTCACTGCAGGGATGAGTTTCACTGCACTAACAGGGGGTAGCCATGAAACCTCTGTGAATCCAGGCAGCTCTGGTGGGACTAAGATGGGACACAGCATACAGAGAGCGGGGAAAGAACTACCATTAACAAACAGCAGCAGTGAAGAGAAAAACAAGTATGTGCCCTTTCACAAAGAGAACTTTTAAAAAAACCCACACAGAAACAGAGAGGTAAAGACACAACCATACAAGAAAACATAACTGAAGGAGTGCTCCTATGGAAAGAATTGATCAAAAGAATAGGTTTTTGTAAGGTAAGTATTACCCCCACAAAAATAACTGTAGCAAATTGAAATGCTTCAAATTCCATGGAAGGGCAATTAAACATAGCAAGAAAGGGGTTTGCTTCTGTGTTTATAAAAATTATGCTGTGAAAAAAGAGAAAACTAAATCCATTAGAACTCATTTATCAGTTTACTAGTAATAATACAAAATATGAAGATAGCATAAACTTCTTTGAAGTCAAAATTAATTTTAATAATCACACTGCCGCTAGTGTACGCAGAGACTGGTATTTCCAAGAATATATTTCATCTAAATGCACCTCTATTGACTATGGAAAAAACTTAAAAAATGGGAGAGACAATTTAGCAGAGAACAGCAGTGGACCGCAAAAGCTGAAAAACAGTTATTTTCTGTAACTTTCTGAATTACTGTATAGTTACAGAGTTAGATTGTAACTTCAAATCTATGCAACAGGTTAAAAATCACAGAAGGAATCTCATACACAATGTAATTTCTGTAAATTCTTCAGTCCTCTTTAAATTACTAAAGCTATCTTCCACAATGACGTTGTTGGGATAAATAAAGCACTACCAGCACACTGGGGTACTTTCTTATTTTATTCTTTTAGTAAGACAGAAAGGAAACAGGAAGTTGAGACATACTCAACTTTGAGTAGACATTACTGGTTTGACTGGTCCCTGTAAGTAAGGAGAAGCACTGAACAGGCCAGATATATATACAATGCTTCTAGAAAACAGAATTAGGGGCGAACTTCAACAGTAAGCAAGCACACACCTACATACTTGGCAGACTCACATAATGTCTAATGCATACAGAATGTTTTGCCTACAGTGCTCTTACTCTGAATTTAGTAACAAAGGTCTTTTCACAGAGACTACTGTATCACAGTTTGACCTATTTCCAAGTAAACTGTCAGATTATGGTGTCTTCTTGTTGTTGTTTCCATCCACCTTCTTAAAAATCAACTAACCAAACAAAGAATGGCCTTAAAATCAAAAACTCAGGCTGATAACCAAACCAGATTTCTTCTAGATCATATATCCTCCAAACCAACAAAATTACATAGACCAAACACCAATGTGCTGTCACATAACTACACAGCATCACTGATGGACAACCCGTCTGACTCTGGCTGAACTTGCCATAGAGAATCAGCCAACAATTCCGTTAATCTCTTACAAATCATTAAATAAACATTTTACATGAGTTCTCTTGATTTTTCAAGGTTGACATCAGTATTTCCCTTTTTTTTTAACTAATGAAGATACACCAAAAAACAAACAAACAAACAAAAAACAAAAATACCCCCACACCCCATACCCAAACAAACAAACAAACAAACAAAAAATGCAGGGAACATGCCTGCTGGTAAAAGGGTATTACACTTTCAGGACCATGACAGAATTTTTATGATTCTCAGAATGTCTAATGTGCAGATCTATTAGCCAGCTGAGACTGTTATGGTTTGTCCATTTAGCAGTACACCTGACAGACTTCTTAAGTACTTGTCCTTGACATGCATCCAAGATACACTTCAGTAAAATCTGGAACTGTTAGTATTTTCCAAGAAACTTGACTGATACTCAAAAGGCTACTTAAGAAACTAGCACAAAGGATAGTTGATTTATGGTTTCCATCAAAACTGCATTATGTTAATCAATAGTAAATTTTCCTGTGGAAGGGTTTTCTGGTTACTAAGTCAATATACAGTACTTTATTTTCATATTAACAGTTGTTAAGTAAACATACTTAAGGAATTATGAGTTACTAATATCAATTTGTTTCAATCATTGTTTTAGTTACTGACTGATAGTTTAGATTTTTAAAAACTTTTATGCATTATATTACTGTTTGTAAGCTAGACAAACATCAAACACAGAACGAAGTTGTTTCACTATTGAGTTTGTGGATTATAAAAGAACCGCATCCCACTGCATATACTGGATGTGTACACAACAAGCTGCGTAACTGGGACACCTCTTGTGCAATCTCCCATTTTTCAAAGCATTTCACTAGAAAAAAAAAAAAAAGGTTATCTTACATCATGACTTGAAAGTCAAACCGGTTTACATAGCACCGAGCAGAAAGAAAATGCTTCTTTGGTCAAACTGCAGGTGGCTGACCAGTTCTTTAATAACATTGAACATAATATTTGCAAAATTGCACCCTTCCCCAGCATTTCTTAAACAGATTCTTCCTTCAGTTACCACATACACTATTTCTGGGGTTGCACAGAAAAACAGACCTGAAAACTCACCTAGACTGAAAAATCAACCAAGATTTTATTTCATTTTTACTTTTTTTCACCCCATCATTTCAACAGACCCATTTTCTAGCTTACTTACATACACATGAAGACATGCTGGAATCTGTGAAGTGGTAACCTAGAGGACAGTAAGGCTGTTGCTACTAAAACAAAGACTTGAGAGGTTACAGTCTTTGTTCCAATATCAGAATAAAAGGTAAGAAAAAGGGGGAGTAATTTACTATAGCTATACTGACTGGTCATCTTTGAATTAGCTATCCAGACTTTTTGTGGATCATTTTTCAAAATATTTCAATACTACCCCAATGGGAGAATTTCTACTCTGGCTCACAGAACTTTGTGAGATGCTTTCTGAAGTCTCTGAAAGAAATTTGTGGGATGCCACTTGTTGGTTTGTTTCTAATTATAACAGGATTAAAAAGCTGATATAATAGGACATGTATGTTAAAACCATGATGTGTGCAGAACTCAACAATTCCATGGAAAATTCCTAGTGCCACCCTCTTCTTCTACAGGTGTATTCTCTTAGAAAGAACTGAAAGAACCAAAGGGTATAAGAATCCTGGCTATGATGTTTGGGGACAGAGTTCTGGAAGGCCGGGCTATAACTGACCCCACAAATGAGGAAATGCCCATTGCAAATGTCTAGCTAATACCTATAACCACGTGCTTCAAGATACAAATGAAAACGTTACTGCATGTACTGACCTCTTAGGGATCACAACAGTTCAGTACAAATGGGCAGCTAGATGATGGGCTCCTTCAGTTCAGCTGTCTTTGTGCTATTAGAAATATCATACAGTTCTTCAATAAAAGATGGTAGTGTCATGTACCTACTGACTGGACACTGTTTTAATAAATGAAACTGTGAAAATGTCAACATGAAGAAGACATCGGTACGTGAGGAAAATTAAAACATGTTTATATTACTTGAAAACTACTTTTTACTATGAATATCTTTTTTCTATGTGCACATAACAATTCCAAGTGGAATCAACAACAGTTACCAAAATGTTTTCATTATCTTGACTCTGTAAATTGCTACTATGTATTTCTGAGCAGAACATCAGTGCAATCGAAATTATCCTAAACTCTACATTTCTAGTATACAACCAAACAAAGATGACAATAGATAGAGACTGTTCTCACAAAAGAATTTCTACACAAGCAAGTACTACCCCAAAACAAAAAAGATTACTGACAGTCTAAGCACACATGCAATGTTAAGTATATAACAACCACCTGAAGTCCAATTATTTACATTTTACGTTAAACAGTTTTATATACCTTTGTAATATGGAGTCTTTATAAAATAACTTGAAAATCCCATTTTTCAACCACATTTTCAGTATGGAAGAATACAGAAAGTTTTTCAGTATGGAAGAATAAAGAAAGTTTTAAGAATAAATCCTTAAAGAGATGAAAATACTAGGTTTTTTTCTTTAAAAAAAAAAAAAATCACAATTTCATGCAAAACTAAAAACAATCCCAGAAAAAACACAATACATCCAAACAGACAAGAAAGAAAACCCAAAAAAAAGTGTTATAATGGTATGCCTGAAGGTTTTAACACTGTAATTAGTTTTTTCTCCCTAGTAATGTCTATCTTACTGAGAAGTACGGTTTACAAACAAAGATTTGCAAATTACTAACTCTACAGTTCAAAGTAGTCTACTAAGAACAAAGAAATTGTGTTTAATCAGATATATTAATAATATTTAGTAATAAAGACAGAAACAGGAGTGTAGCTAAAGTTTTGCAGGCGATACATGATGCATAATAGCAGTTATAAAGGTCTAAATGCAGTATGTAGCTTTTTCATCAGTGGAGAGAAGTTTAGGGAAATAAGGTTCACTTGTAAGCTATTACCTTATGCATTTGATGCATGCCTTCCTGTGGATAATCGGTAGGCCCCATTGTTGGCATCGGATGCGGGACACTGGGCGGACCAGGACTTGGCCCCATCATGCTGTGAACGGAGCCAGGAGATGGCCCTGGTCCTGGGCTAGGTCCTAGAATCGGTCCAGGTGAAGGTCCTGGTCCAGGGGAAGGACCAGGATGAGGCATGGCGCCAGGGTCTGCAGGCGTGGACATCTATTTTCTGTCTCCTTTTCAATTAGCAGAATAGTTCTAATAACAAAAAAACAAAACAAAACAAAACAAAAACAAAACCACAATTTCTATGTGACATTAGGGGCATTGAAAAAAATTTAATAAAATCAAATGGCAATTGTTACACACACAGACACACACACACATGCAGGCTGTCATCAGCAGAGAATGCTCAAATGACCCTTAATGCTGCCCTTTAGCTCGACCATCCTTCTAAAAGCCCATTTGAAGGAGAAGGATCCTGAGAGTCCCATCCATTTCTGGATGTCTGTATGTTACTCACAGGACAAAACAGTTGGTACACTATGAGAAACATCTACCAGAAACAATGGCAATTTTACTGACTTCCTATCAGTAGATGTGTCACGCGGGGTCAAGCACAGCACTACTAAAAGCAGGAAAGAGAGCTGAGCACTTCTGTAACGTATGTGTTCAAAAATATCTCCCTCAACAGCTATGACTGCCCTGAAATTCACGCTTATAAAATTCATGGCAATGCAGCAAAACAAGCATTAAAAGGGTTATTAAGACTATTTTCTGACCTTTTTTTTGTTTGCCCAAGAGCACCGAGACTCACATGGAGCCAGCAGTGACAGCAGCAGATTTAAATGCGGCCTAACAAACCCCAACCGCCCCTCACTGAGGCCAACAACTCCATTGCAGAGCCACAGATCACAGCAAGCATGGCTGGTGCCAGGGGAACCGCAGGAGAACACTGACACCCACATGGAGCCGGCAGCTTGCCCTAGAATGGCTGACTCGGTGTGAGTGGAGCCAGCAAGGATGGCAGCTGTTCCCATCTTTCATAAGGGGCCCGGGGGTAGCGAGGGTGACCAGGCATGCTGGCAGGGCTTCTCTGACCACTTGAGAGCTGCCAGCAGAGGCAGTGAACAGACCCAGTTGATGGGAAAGAGCTGGTGAAGAAGAATACAATCTTATTAGTGTACACTCCCATAGGTATGGTTTTGACATGCCACAGAGCTCACTCCCCCACAGCTGTTGGATTCACTGCATCAGCAGTGTTAGAAGTCTCCAGCCAGTCAGACCTCATGGTAGATATAGCTCTCCTGGATTCAGGTTGCCTCTCCATAAGGCTGGGGTTGACAATCATTCCTTTCACAGAAGATTGTCAATGAGCTGTGTACCAGGTTAAGGAGCCACAGGATGAAGTGAACAAGCTGTGCAGTATTTGTGAGAATGAGCAAGAGATTCACAGGCTATTCTCAGAGATGTTACAGTCTCAGGACTTTCAAACCTCCACCGAAGTGAAGATGCAGGAGGACTCAGAATCCTGAGAAGCAGTAAGTCAGAGGTCTCTTGACCATGAATGCTGGAAGGTGGCCACTGCCCACAAAAGGAGGAAGGCTCTTCCTCCTGAAAACTTGAAGAAGACAAATATGACTGATACCTTTCACAGCAGGCATGAGGCCCAGGAACTCTAACAACAGTCAACTGAGGAGGCAGACAAAGGCCCTCCTGCAATGGAGAAGCCACCTGGGGCAAGAGAGTCTATCCCTCTCATCACAACGGCCCATGTTAAGAAAAATAGAAAGGGTAGATGCCATAGATGACTCCTTCTAAGGGCAATGGAGGGCCTGTTCTGCAGACCGGACCCAAACCACATCAAGTAGCATTGTTTGTAATGGAGGAGCTGGACCGTACGGAACTTGCAGCTGGCAATGGCACAGTTGAGAGACTCTGGGTAAGCATTAAGGAACAAACCAATAATGCAGATGTCATTGCAGGAGTCTACTGTAGAACACCTAGCCAAGACAATGACATTAATTCTTCAAGAAACTGAAGGACATCTTATGGGTTACTTCAACTTGCCAGATGTTAACTGGGGATACCACATACCTGGCACGAACAAGTCCCAAACAATTCTACAACACCTGGATGCTACGTCATGGTTCAGGTACTAGGGAGCTGATTAGGCAAAGTGCACTCCTTGAACTGATGCTTGTTACCAGAGAGGGTCTTGTCAGTGACATGGTGACTGGTGGCCTTCTTGGCCAGAGTGACCACAAAGCAATCCTAGTTTAAATTCTCTGTTGACAAGAGAAAAAGTGCTTGCCTGCAAAACTTCAGCCCTGGACAGGAGGAGAGATGACTTCAGGCTGCTCAGGGCACTAGAGAATTAGATTCCCTTGGAAAACACTTTTGAAGGTGCTGGGGTCCATCAGTGCTTGTCACTTTTTAAGCACCACCGCCTAAGGCCGCAGGAACAGGCAGATGTCAGAATTTAAGCAGGTGAGGCAGAAGGCTGGCTTGGCCAAGTAGGGATCTTCTTTGGAAGGTAGAGGCAAAAGAGGAAGGTGTATGCTCAGTGGAAGCAAGGTCAGGTGATGTGGGAAAAATACAGAGAGGATGCTTTCCACTGCAGAGAGCAAAGGATGTTGCTGAAGCTCAACAGCAGTTGAAGCTGGCCAGAACAGAGGGGGACAATGAAAAGAGGGTTTTTAAATACATTAATAGCAAAAGGCAGTGCAGAAATAACACTGGCCTGTTACAGGATGAGGAAGGTTCACCTCACAGACAGGGACAGACAAGGCAGGGGTGTTTCACGCTTTCTTTGCCTTTGTCTTCAACACCAATAATGGACTAAGGGGATTGTAGTGCCCTGAGGTGGAGGACCACAGCTGTGAGAATGATAACCTAGCAGTTGATCCTGAAGTTGTGAGGGACCTCTGCTCCAGTTGGATCCCTATAAATCTATGGTGGTTGATGGGATTCATTGGAGAATACTCAAAAGAGCTGGCTGATGATCACGAGGCCTCTCTCAACAATTTTTAAACAGTCTAAGGAATGTGGAGAGATCCCAGCTGACTGGAACCTAGCTAATGTCCCAGATTTCCAGAAGGGTGCAAATGATGATCCTGGAAACTACCGGCCTGTCATTCTCACTTCAGTAATTGCAAAATTATGGAGACTATTCTTGGAGGTACCGAAAAACTTGAAGGACAACGCAGCCATGGATCAGAGCCAGCACAAGTTCATGATGGAAAAGTCCTTCTCAAACTTAACTTCCTTTTATGATTACCCACCTAGCTGATCAAGGGAAAACAGGTGATGTAACCTTTTGTGATTTCAGTAAAGCTTTTGATACTGTGTCTCACAGTATCCTTTTGAACAAAATGTACAGCAAGCAGCTGGATACACGTATCATGATATGTGTGGGCAATTGGCTCACAGGTCAAACACAAATGGCTGCAGTAAATGGGGTAACATCAGACTGGAGATCAGTCACTAACGGGGTTCCACAGGGCTCCACCTTAGGCCCAGTGGTCTTCAACACAGAATCACAGGATGCTTTAGGTTGGAAGGGACCTAAAAGATCATGTGGTTCCAACATTCCTGCCACGGGCAGGCACACATTCCACTAAATCAGGTTGTTCAGGGCCCCATTCAACCTGACCTTGAACAGGGATGGAGATCCGCAACTTCTCTGGGCAACCTGTCCCAGTGCTGCAGCAGCCTCACTGTAAAGAATTTCTTCCTAACATCTAATCTAAACATGCCTTTTTTCAGTTTAAAAATTGCCTCTTGTCCTATCACTATCTGCCCATATAAAAAGTCCTTCTCCTTTCTTTTTGTAAACCCCCTTAAGGTACTGGAAGGCTGCAATGAGGTCACCAAAACCACCTCTTGATCATATAGAACAAGTACTGCTCTCTCTGTCTTCACAGGAGAAGTGCTCTATCCACCTTTCTTGTGCTGAGGACCCCAGACGTGGACACAGCACTACAGGTGGAATCTTATAAGGGCAGAGTAGACAGGAGGAATCACCTCTCTTAAACTGCTGGAACTGCTGCCATCTTTCTTTTGATGCAGCACAGGATGTGGCTGGCTTTATTGGCTCCAAGGACACACTGTTGGCTCATCTTCATTAAGGACTTGGCTGCCGGACTTCAAGGGATATTAAGTAAGTTTGCAGATGACACAAGATTGAGAGGAGCTGCTGACACTCAAAGGCAGAGAGACCTTACAGAGAGACACCAAGACAAATTATGGCACTGGGCAATCACCAACCATATGAAGTTCAACAAGGGGCAGTGCTGGATTCTGCAACTGGGACGCAGTAACCCTGGTTGTAGAGACAGACTGGGGAACGAGACGCTGGAAAGCAGTGCCACAGAAAGGGACCGGGGAGGGTCCTGGTCGATGGCAGGTGAATCAAAGTCAGCAGTGCCCTGGCAGCCAGGAGGGCCAGAGGGGCATCAGGCACAGCATCACGGTTGAGGGAAGGGATTGTCCTGCTCTGCTCTGCACTGGGGTGGTCTCGAGTCCCACGTGCAATTTTGGGTGACACTGTATGAGAAAGATACTAAATTCTTAAGAGAGTGCTCAAAGAAGGCCAGTGAAGACGGTGAAGGGCCTT
>VWZG01004782.1:0-21975 GCA_013396735.1 Grallaria varia
GGACTGGGAACGAGCCTGGGTTTCGCATCTCACCTTCCCATCATCCTGGGGTGGAGGAGATGGAGGGGGCACCTCAGTGCAGGTCCAGCTCCCTTGGGAGGGGCAGGCACTGATCTCTGCTCTGGGGGGACCAGGGACAGCACCCAGGGAATGGCTGGAGTTGTGTCAGGGCAGGCTCAGGTGGCATCTCAGGACAAGGTTGTTCCCCCAGAGGGTGGTCGGGCACTGCCCAGGCTGCCCAGGGCAGTGGGCACAGCCCCAAGGCTGCCAGAGCTCCAGGAGCATTGGGATGATCCTCTGGGGCACATGGGGTGACTCTTGGGGGATGGTCCTGTGCAGGGCTGAGGGTTGGACTGGATGATCCTTGTGGGTCCCTCCCAGCTCAGCATATTCTGGCATTCCAGGTGATTGATTGATGATGATGATGATGATGATGATGATGATGATGATGATGATGATGATGATGATGATGATGATGATGATGGAGGGGTTTGCTTTATTCACCTGCTATGGGAATTCAGGCAGAGCTGGCTGGGAATAGCCAGGATACAAACACAAGAGGCCATGGACCCATCTCCAGCATCTGGCATGCAGTTTGGGATAAAGCTCCATCCCTGAAGAGTTCAAGGCCAGGTTGGACAAGGCTTGGGGCAACCTGGTCTAGTGGAAAGTGTCCCTGCCCATGGAAGGGGTTTTGGAAAGAGATGGGCTTTAATGTTCTGCCCAAGTCTCACTGCTGGATGATATAGTTCCTGGTACCTGGTTTGGGGTGATGCAGATCCCAGTAGACAGTTTGGGATTAAGAAGATCCCAGTGGACAGTTTGGGATGACGATGGTCTTAGTGGATGTTTTGGGATGAAGCAGATCCCAGTGGATGGTTTGGAATGAAGCCAGTCCTAGTTCCTGGTTTGGGATGAAGCAGATCCCAGTGGATGGCTTGGGATGAAGCTGGTGAGCAGGAGAGCAACCAGTCCCAGAGGAAAACAGCACTGGTTTGCACTGGGAAATGAGAGCTCAGGCCTTGCAGCCAGCTGGTCCCAGGCACCTGTGCCATGCATTCCTCAGAACAGGATTTGAAAACCATGGGAAGGAGAAAGCCAAAAAAAAAAGCCCCACCTTCTGTTCTCCCCTTTAAAAGCCGATGGTTCTGCCATTCCCTGTGAAGTCCCAGTGGTCAGAAATGTTCAGCATCAGCCTCGAGTCCCCCATCCTTCACTTTGGAAGTCATCCCATCACATGGGAGTCAATAAAGCTCCTGAATTTGAAGACAAGGAGTGACATCTGGGAGAGCTGAGCGCCTGTCCCTGTTGGAAAGGACACACATGGATTTTTTTTTCCCTGGCAAAGCCAATAAAGACAATGCAATTAAAAAATAAAATCATCTTTGATTTGCAGAATCAGCCTGTGCTTGGCTAAAGAGAGAGGGTTAATGAATTCCCTCTCTGCTAAGGTTGACTGATAGGGGGAAACCTCCTTCTGGCTAATTACTGAAGTCAGATTGATTCATGCAAAGCAGTCTTCTATGGTTAGTCCAGCAAATAAGCCAGGTCTAAATCAAGGGCACCTCAATCAACCTCTATTAGGAGAGGGGAGAAGCTTGATGATGCAACTGGTCCTGATCCACTCTTGGTTCAGAAGGGAATATCAGGGAGGGCAGCTCTGGGTTCCATCAACTTCTTCCCTTAATGCAAATTAACTTCTCATGTGTGTTTTTCTTCCCTTAAAATTTGAATATTTTGCATAATTATTAGGGCACAAATATATAATCTCAGGCACATATATTTACATTTACACCAGGTCACTTTTTGGGACAGAACTGCAACTTAAAATGACACAAGCACAGGTGCGTGAAAAACTAATGCTGCTGGACACACACATTTCATGAATGAAAGGGTTTGTTTTATATTAAGCCATGAGAAATTCCCTGGCTTCAGTTCCCAAATGCCTTTTGCACTTGCCTTTCCTCTGCTCCCAACTTTCCCCTCCCAAATCAGGGTTTCCATGGGACGTGCAAGGGAAAGTGCTTTGGCACCACTGCAGTGCTTGGAAAGATTTTAATCCAGGTTTTGTCCGGTTTGGGATCAATGTCCCCCTTTTGCTGTTTGCACCCCAGATTTATTTCCAGTCCTCACACAAGCGCAGATGCTCATAATTCCAACATCTCCTCTTGTGCCCAGAGCTTTTACCTCCTCTGGCTCTGCTTGAAGAGGGGTGAATACTAAAGCCAGCCCAGTCCCCACCTGGGCTGAGCAGCCTGACCTGAACTGAACTCCAGCAAGAGCTAAAAATGCCTTTATCCCCATCCTTTGGGCACTATTTTGTTCTCTTGCACCGTTGTAGAGTTTAATCACGTCACACACAGTGGAGATGCACCTAAGCATGACCACAATTAGGGATTTAGGCCTTAATTAAGGGGTGATGCACAGCAACAGCCTCCAGCAGCCGGGGGGGCCTTTTCATTAGGCTAATTAATTTGGCTGCTTTGGGGCTGGACTGGAAACCCCCCGAGCCCTGACTGTAAAAAAGGCCCGGCTGTAAATCAGAGCTCCCGTCACGCGGCGCCTTCTGCTTTATTTCAACGCTCTGCCTTCCCCTCCCGCCTCCCCCCAGAGCCACACGGGGGGTTTGGACCCAGACCTCTCCACAGACCTTAACAAGGCACAGTTTGCCTAAAAAAAGAAAAAAAAAATATCCTTTTTTTCCTCATTTGCAATGTGATATCCCCGAGTTACAACTGGTTGTAAGCGGGCAGGGCGTGAGTTTCCCAAAACAACCCCCAGCCCGGAGCTGAACTCCAGCTCTGCAGGGAAAGCTGCACAGTTTCCCTCTCCTGCATCCCTAGGAATAAAAAAGCCCTCCAGAAAGGGTTTTTTGCGGGGGGTATTTCATTCATTTTCTGCTGGTTTAAAAGGCAGAAAGGTGGAATCGTGCATGGCTGGAGGTGTGATCTGGTAGCTCTTAGGTAGGACTCAGGTTGATGTTCAGATGGTTTCAGGGCTGCAAAGGTGCAGCCTGAGGTGGCCAGGCTTGACTTCCCAGGGGTTTTGCTCAGATCTGGATGCTGACAGAGGAAATACCTGTGCTTGGCACCCTGCCCCTGCCATCACCTCGGTGGTCCTTGTGGGTTTGGAGACACCTCCGCGGAGCAGAAACTGCTGCAAGTCCTCCAGGGATCTGTATTCCTATTTCCTGAACGTGATCCACAAGCTTTGATCCCCAAAAACCTTTTTTTTTTTCCCTATCATTTGCTCACTGGGAAATTTTTTTCCATGTTTCCAGTAACCTGAGTAAATGTGACACCCTGGGAGGAAGGAAGAACTCAGATGGAGATGACGCACAGCATCATCTTGAGGTGGAAGGACACCTTTGGAAAACACTGAGACAGAAGGTTCCAAAAGAGACCAAAGGCAGGTTTTGTCAAAGGGACAGGGCTGGGCAGCAAAGTGGGACTGGAGTCCCTGGATTTGTGGGGGGAAGCTCCTCAATTCTGCTCTGGTGACCCCAATGGAAAGAGGACGTGGAGCTGCTGGAGTGACTCCAGGACAGGCCATGGAGATGCTCCAAGGGCTGGAGCCCCTCTGCTCTGGAGCCAGGCTGGGAGAGCTGGGGGGGCTCACCTGGAGAAGNTGTCCCTGTCCATGGCAGGGGGTAGCACTGGATGAGCTTTAATGTCTCTTCCAACCCAAACCATTCTGAGATTCCATGGAATTTTCCATATTTCACTTTCCTTTGGCTTAGGGTTGAGAGCAAAACCTTTCCTTGCGAGAACCAAGCACGCCATGCTAAAACCCACCTGTGAATGGGCATTAAATAATTCTTAAATAATATTAACAACTGTTAGTAAATAATCTGCTTTCCCTGCTTGTTTAGTGCAGGTAGGACGAACAACCGAGTGAATAAATAAAGAAAGAAATGGGAAGCAATCATATGGAAACAATTAGCAGCAGCTTCACTCAAAAAAACATGAAGGTGCTTGTAGCATTAAGGCTCAAGTGATCTGTGCTCTGGGACCATAATTCACCGACACTTAATAGCATTTACCCCGCAGATGTGCATTTCAGGCAGGAATATCAGCTTACCCCTTTGAAAAATTAACCTGGGCAAGGCTGACAAGCCAGGGAAGGGCTCAGGGGGGTGCTGGAGGTTGGGTCGTACCCACGGGCTGGGGGGAGATGGGTTAATTGGGAATGGGGAGGGGGTTTAACGTGGCAGCAAGAGGAGGAGGTTGGAGCCTTTGTCTTGGGAGAAAGAAAATTTCCCTGGTTGTAAAATTCATTGTGATTTGGGCAGATATTGGAGAAGGCAAAACTTTTCCGGTCTTGGGAAAGAGGGGGAGGAGGATTTGGAGTTTCTGGATGTGGTGGCTGGAGGAAGATGCTCTCCACACCTCAGCTCTGCTCACAGCAAGGACAGCCATAAATATTAACTGGATTTGAAAGTGCTGGGTGATTTTAATGGAAAAATGGCATTTTGCTCCACAAAACACTGGTCTTTTCCCCCTTCCCCATTGCAAGGCTGCAATAAATGCTGGGCTTTCCCATGGGGCTGGAATTGTAATTTTTCCAGTCTTGTTTATGGCACAGAACATGGGGCTGGCTCTTTGGAGAGGGATGGATGCAGGTTTGTCCTGCAGGGCATTATTTGGGGATAAATTATTACCTGCAATCCAAGGGCAAAAGAGGTGGAGATGCTCCAAGACCCCCGTGGAGATCAGCAGGAGCCACTGAGGGCTCTCAGCTGAGAAATTTGGGATGCTGCCCAAAAGGAGAGGCAGGATGAGGTCAAAGAGGCTTTGCTGTCCCTTGAAAGGCTTCAGGGGATGGTGAGGCAAGAAATAAAACAGGAGGTTTTCAGCTCATCAGCTCAATGAGAACACAATGGAGGGTTATTTTTCCACCCTAATTTAATTCATCCAGGTGAAGAAGGAAACTGCTCCCACTGCCAAGGGGAGAGCAGGGATTTTGGGGAGTGATGGGGGGGACAGGCCCCAATCCCTGTCTCAAGGCCACCCAATGATGTTCATCCCTCCTGACGGTCACGGTGCCAGTTGGCACCAGGGGCAGATCCAGCCTTGGCATTCCAGACCCTTGGCATTCCAGACCCTTGGCATTCCAAACCCTTGGCATTCCAGACCTTTGGCATTCCAGACCTTTGGCATTCCAGACCCCTGGCATTGGGACAGTTTTCTGCTCCACACCCCAAATCCCAGCTTTGGGAATGAAAACTTTCCAGCACCACTCCCTGCCAGAGGGGATCACAGAGAGAATAAATGCTCATAAAACAGGTTTGGGGGGTCCTGTGATGTGACAGGATTGAATTGGGGGTTGTTTCTGTCCCCTCTGGAGGGAAAGCTCCAGCTCCCATACTGCAGTGGGATTGGGATACAGGAGATCCAGCACACTGAACAGGGAAAATAATGTTTCCCAGAGCCAAACCTGTTTTTAGGGTGAAAACCTGATTTTTTTTTAATACATTCAGGTCTGGAAATGCATTTCCTTTCCTTGACACAGCCATGGCATCATCTCATCCCATGCCAGCAGGAAACAGCCCTACAAATAAAGTCCTGAGCCCTCCCTCTCCCTGTGGCATCCCAAAGCTTGGGAAGCAAAACTTCCACCTGATATGAACCCAGAGTGAGTTCTCAGCCTTTTTTGGGGGTGTGCTGAAATATCGATGTGGCGAACACTCAATGAGATTATTCAACACTTTTCTCCCCTTTCAGCCACATCTCCACCACCCCAAGGAGCAGCAACCACTTGACAAAGTCACCACTGAGGGCTGAAAATGGAGAAAGGAAAAGTCCTCCCTCAAAAACACCTGAGATCGGGAGACAACCTGAGCCCTGCATCCCCCACTCCTATCACCAAGATGACCTTTGGCTAGGAAATATTGAGGTTCCTGGGATTAAACCAGGGTTTTACCTCCAAAAAAAGAGGTTGAATTTTAATATTTCAGAGCTCACTGAATAAATCCAGGCCACTGTTTTGCCACCAACTGCTCTGGCACAGGGATGTCTCTACCTGCTGTTTCACAATCAGCTGTTGTAACCTGAAATAGAAGGAGCTTTGGACATCAGATTTTGCATCTCTTGGGCCCCTTTTAAACAGCTCATCACAATATATCCCTTTATTGGGGGTGTTTTTTAATTACATTCCAAGTGGGATCTCAGCAATCCCGGATCAACGTTTTTCCGTGAATATTTTAAGTGGTGTTTTCGGCGCGTGTGTCAGAAAAGGTGTGAAGAGATGGAAGACAAGTGAAAACACCCTTGTAGGAGGACAATTAAAAGGAAAACAATGTAAGGAAGGCTCCTGGAGCAGCAAGGAAGGAGAAACACAGTGTTAAATGTGATCCAAAAAAGGCATAAACCCCTGGGATTTGGGAACTGCTGGCAGCAATTCCCAAGTCCCAGGACAGACGTGGGGTCCAGACAAGGAAAAATAGCCCAGAGCCAGAGGGGTGATGCTCATGGTCCACTGGAGGTGCTCATGGTCCACTGGAGGTGCTCATGGTCCAAGGATCCCGCTCTTCCCAAGCCATGGTGGGACTCACTTTACTCCCAAATATTCTTCTTAATTATTTATGCTTGACAAGCAGCACTCCAACCTCAGTTGCGTCCGAGAAGAGGAAGGAGGGACTTATTCCTCCCTTATTTCCAAGGCTCAGCCCGAGCTGCTGAATTTTGCAGGGAAAACGTCTTCTCTGCCTCTCCTGGTGGAGCTTTCCTGGTTCGTGTCCCAGAAATATTCCTGGCAAGAAGGAAATGTGCTGAGGCTTCAGAGGGCAAGGGGCTCTGAACTGCTGCTCCAATATCAACTACTGCTGAAAATGAAGACAATACAGAGGCTGTCTGCTCCCAGTGCCTTGCAGACTCCCTGGATGAGCCTGTGGAATGTGCTGGATGCGCTCTGCCATTCCCATGTGGATAAAGCAGGACTCAGCTTTCTTCTGGATCCTACCAGGTTAAAACAACTCTGAGTCCCTCAGCCCTCAAGGATCTGGGCTTTGTAACCTCCTCAAGTCCCTTTTTCCCCACTTCAGTCAGGAGATTTTGGGAGTCTACCTTGGGATGTGATGATGTCCAGGCAGTTTTCCAGCCTGGGAGTGCCGGGATGAAACGCAGCTCCATCATCCAAGCCAGGGAGAAAGTGTCATACCTAATGGAGCTGAAATGTTTTGCAGGTGCTCGTCGGGGAGCAGAGGACAGATAATGAATAAAACATGTTCGTGCTCCAGCCTCCAGTAAATGTGACAAACTGGGATCCTCCAGCCGGGGTGGGGGAAGGAGATGAAATATGAGTTGGAGCTCAGCTGAAAGCTCGTAACTAATCCAAGATGTTGAGCTGGGCAGACTTGCTGCTGCGGGCTATGGTGTGAGCCAGGTTCGTACGGATCCAGGGAAGCGCAGAGGGGCTGGAATTATCTTCCAGGAGACAGCAGGATGTGACCTCTGGCCGCCCGTGATATAATTCTGAGCATTAAAGCGGGGCTTGTCTTCAGCCTTTCGCTCCAAGACTCATCTGACCCTGTTCTTTCCGAGCCCAAAGGAGAAGCCAAAAGGGGGAAAAACATTTTAGATGCCAAAACTTATTCCACTCAAACGCACATGCTGAGGAGCCTCCAGAGTCCTGCAGGATTAGTTGTGCTCTGAGGTCAGTGTTTGTGATGAGCAGCCAGCAAATAAAGGATCATTTTAGGAGCAATGATTCTCTGGGATTTATTCCTGCATGGATCCACCTGCACCCAGCCAATGCACCCCAATCTGGGGCTGATGATTTGTCCCAAGCTTGCGCTTTCCACCCTTTTTGAGCCATGATTTTTTTATAGGAAGTTAAATTTTTGTCCTACCAAGGCTCACTGTAGGGTCTGAGGACTAAAGGTTGGACAGAATCCACATGGAAAAAAGACCTGGGAATGCGACCAGACCACCACATCCCATGGAGTTATCCTGGCTTTGAGGAGGAACAGAAATAGCTTAAAGTGTGTGCTGTGAACACCCCTGTGAATGAATCCTTTTCTGATCCTTGTTCACTGTGCCTGCACTTCCTTACTCAGAATTAGGGATCCAAATATTCCCCTGGAATGCACCCACACTTGGTCTAAACTAAGCCAGGAAAGGGTTAGTTATGAGCTCCAGGGCAGTGCTGAGCCCAGTTCCTGCAGGTCCTCCTCTCTGCAAGGGTTTTCATTCCTTCCACAATCTCCTTCTCCCCCTTTTGAGCCTGAGCCCATCGATACACCTTGTCTTTGTGACTGGGAAAACGCCAAAGCATCAATTTGTGCCATCCCGAAATAAAAAGGGCCTGAAGGAGAAGTCTGGGAGAAAGGGCTGCCCTTGTCACACAGGGGACTGGTTCCAGGCAACTCTCTTATTCCTCTTATAATTAATTAGAATTTTTTTGCTCTCTCCACTCTGTTCCAGAGGATTTTCCCAGATATGCACAGATGAGATCACGAGGATCAGAGCCCCCCATATCTCAGTCAGAGAGTTCCTGAGCTCAAACCATGAGCTCCTGGACAACATAATCCAAAGTTATCAAAACCCATGGCGTTATCCACTCCTATCTTGCAAAATCCTGCAGGTCTGGGAATGCAAAACACAACATATTGCTGCAGGAACATCCTGAAATGAACCCTCGCTTTTTGCTTCCAACCTGAGTTTTATTCCTTGTGGGATGATCTCTCCACTTCCCAGCTTTCTGCAACTTGTTGATCGTCTTCTGTTCTCCGTGTTTTGTGTCTGCTGGGAGCCAGTTCAGCTCTGCAGGGTCTCACCACCAACCTCAGGTGTTGCTTTCTACAAGCCCAGGTCGCTATTCCAAGCCCTTTCCCCTTCATCCCTGTCTGCAGGTTCTCTGTTCTTTAACCCAGATGGCTTTGCCCTGTCAAAAACATTCCCTGTTGTAATTCCTGAAGGCAGCTGCTCAAGTGCTCAGGCTTGGACCTGTTCCCCTTTCCAAGAGGAAAGAATGAAGGAGCACATGAGCTTTTAAATCCACCCTGATTTGCCAAAAATACTTTCACACCAAACATGTGTTTTGCACAGGAGTTCCCTCCCTGCCAGAGAATCGTTTTGGCAAGGATTTTTTTTTTTTTTTTTTAAAAAAAAGAGCTAAAATCCCAGAAGAACTGTAATTCTTTGTATTACACATCATGCTGATTCCTATCTGGAGGTCAGATGTGTGTTAAACTCAATGCATAAATGCTCATGTAAAGCCGTAACCTCCCTTTGAAATCCAGGAGGCACCTGGAGAGCACAAGGACAGGGAATGAGCCCACGGCACAGGGATGCTCAGGGGGCTGTGTGAGGCTGCTCAGCAAAACAAGGCAGGACAGGCAAGAATTTCCCTGCTCAGGTGGATTTTCAGCTCTATTGGACCCGCTTAGGACCTCTTTGATCTCCAAGTTCAGTTGGCTGTGTCCTTGCTGCACCATCCCAGGCTGCAGCCAGATGGCTCCTGCATCCACCTCCTTTTCCTTCTCGTCCTCAAGGGTACAAGGAGATGATCTATTTTTGAGGATGGTGATAAGTAGAATCTCTCTTCAGGTGCAGCCACAGCCCCGGGAAACAGGAATTACAAGGCACAGATGTGAGATATATATACATACATATATATACACATATATATATATCCTAATGAATTCATGGTGTGCACACACATGGCTGAGTTTTATGGCTCATTTCCCAGCCCCAAGACTAAACCCCAAGTGCTCCAAACACCCGTCTCAGCAGGTATTTTGGGGAATTGACTCATCTCAGCCCCATGTTGGAGAGTTTCAGACCTTTGACCACCAGCCCATGGAGCAGCTGGAGCTCTGCCCAGGCTGGTGGGGTCAGAACCTCCCTCAGGGAGGTGAAGCCACTGAAGACTCAGCTGCTGATCCCAAGGGCACCCCAGGGAAAGGCTTTTCCCCGCATCCCTCCACGTGCTCTGGGAGTTCCCAGCAAATTCATGGCTGGAAGTCAATTGAGTGTCAGCTTCAAGAAGATGAAGGACCATGAGCCTGCTGAGTTCTTCTTCCCCTCCTTGTGCATCTTCCAGGACAGGCCAACACTTCCCATCCTGCTGAAATGAAATAATCCCATCCTTTGGGAGAAGAAGACTCTTGGTTCCCAAAGGACATTGGGAGAGGAAAGGAAAGGAAAGGGAAAGGGAAAAGGGAAAGGAAAAAGAAAAGGAAAAGGAAAATGAAAAAGGAAAATGAAAAAGAAAAAGAAAAGGAAAAAGAAAAGGAAAAGGAAAAAGAAAAGGAAAAGGAAAAAGAAAAGGAAAGGAAAAAGTGTATTTTCCTTCAAAGAAACAAGAAAAAACCAGATAAATGTTCATTTTTTCCCAAATCTCCACATGCTGGTGGGATGAAGGTGACCAGGAAAACCAATGTGTTTGGAAATAACAGTTATTTTCCAGTGTTGTGGAACTGAGACAGAACAGACTGTTAGGAGAAAAAAATTCCCTTTCTCCCTGACATGGCAGTTCCTGCAGCAGCTGCTGAGGATGGAGAGAAGGCGGTCAGGGATGGGAATTAAGGACAATTCCAAAGGAGTCTGGAAGGTGCTGATGGATAACAATAAATTCAGAGCAGGTTTGAAGAAGGGCAGGGCAGGACAGGCAGGAGTTGGTCTCCCATGACAAATGGGTCTGGCTGCTCCCCCGATGAGCTCATGGAGCTGCCAAGATCCCCCTGGAATGCTCTGCAGACCTTGGGTACGTTATCCCAGCTGGAACATGAACCCTCTGGGAAACCAGAGGAGGTGGGAAGGATCCGTGTGGTGGGAGTGGGATGTCTGTGGTGTGGGGATGGAGATGCCACTCGTGGTGGGATTTGGATATCCATGGTTGTGGGATTGGGATACCCATGGTGACAGGATTGTGATGCCCATGGTGATAGGATTGGGATACCCATGGTGGCAGGATTGGGATGCCCATGGCAGAAGGATAGAGATGCCCATACTGGTGAGACTGGGATGCTCCTGGAGGTCAGATGGAGATGCCCATGGTGGTGGGAGGAAATGCCCATTACAGTGGGATGGAGATACCCAAGAAGGTGGGATGAAGATGCCCATGGCAGAGGGATGAAAATGCCCATGGTGGTAAGATCAGAATGCTCCTGAAGGTGGGAGGAAGATGTCCATGGTGATGGGATTGCGATGTCCAGTGTGGTGGTGGGGTGGAGATGCCCATGGCAGAGGGATGGAGATGCCCATGTCTGTGGGATAGAGAAGCCCATGGTGGTGAGATTGGGATGCTCATGGAGGTGAGATGGAGATGCCTGTGGTGGGGAGATGAAGATGCCCTTGGCAGAGGGATGGAGATGCCCATGTCTGTGGGATGGAAAAGCCCACGGCAGAGGGATGGAGATACCCATGGCAGTGGGATGGAGAAGCCCATGACAGAGGATGGAGATGTCCATGGCTGCGGGATGTAAAAGCCCATGGCTGTGCCATGGAGGTGCCCATAATGATGAGATGGAGGTGCCCATGGAAGTGGGATGGAGAAGCCCATGACTGAGGGATGGAGATGTCCATGGTTGTGGGATGTAAAAGCCCATGGCTGTGCCATGGAGGTGCCCATAGTGATGAGATGGAGGCGCCCATGGGCGTGGGATGGAGAAGCCCATGACTGAGGGATGGAGATGTCCATGGTTGTGGGATGTAAAAGCCCATGGCTGTGCCATGGAGGTGCCCATAGTGATGAGATGGAGGCGCCCATGGGCGTGGGATGGAGAAGCCCATGACTGTGAGATGGTGGTGCCCATGGCTGTGGGTTGTTGAAGCCAATGACTGTGCCATGGAGGTGCCCATGGCTCTGGGATATAGAAGCCCATGGCTTTCCCTATTTATTTATAGCTGTGAAGATACAGAGGTACCCATAGCGGTGGGATGGAGAAGCCCATGGCTGTGGGATGAAGGTGCTCATGGCAGTGGGATGGAGATGCCCATAATGGTGGGCTGTCAAAGCCGATGGCTGTGCCATGGAGGTGCCCATGGCAGTGGGATGGAGATGCCCAGAATGGTGAGACAAAGGTACCCATGGCGGTGGGATGGAGAAGCCCATGGCAGTGGGATGGAGACGCCCATAATGGTGGGCTGTCAAAGCCGATGGCTGTGCCATGGAGGTGCCCATGGCTCTGGCATGAGCCCAGCCAAGATGCCATGGACCAAGAGGTGGCGCTGGTACACTGCCGTGCGCGGAGCCCCGCTCGGGAGCAGAGCCAAGCCGCCTCCCCGGGGCAGCCCGAGTGTCCTCTCTTATCTCCTCGGTTCTCAGGCACTAATCTCGTGGCTGTCCCGCGGGGTCCCTGCGGGGCGGGGGAGCTGCTGGTCGGCAGAACCCACAGCATGTGGCCTTCGTCTGCCAGGGCTGGAGGCCACGGTCAAAGGCAGCTCTAATTAAGTTAAATGGGGGAAACCGAATTTTTGCGGTAAAGAAAACATGATTCCTTTGCTGAACGGGACACGGAGGGGGTGAAGGGAAGGTGAAAAGTGCTGGCTGTGCAGAGCAGGGATTGCAGACTCTTTCTTTGCCCATCTCCACCCGTTTTTTGTGTCTCCTGGACAGGATGGAGGTTTGCGGAGGGGCAAAGCTGTGACACCAGGACTCACTTGTGGCCAGGGCTGTTGCGTAACTCCCGGGGCTTTCGCAGCCACATCTGTGGTGCACTTGATGAAAAACCACTTTGTTCTTCAGAGAAAAACCCAAAATGTACCCTGGCTGCGAGGCATTCTGATCAGCAGGTGGCTGCAGGTAAAAACCAGCCCTGGGCTCTCTTTTCCTCAACATCTCGCAGCAGTTCTGAGCCCAGAAATGAGTCACTGGAAATCCCCACTGTCTCGAGAAGCTCTTCTTTCGAGCACCATCTGATGTTACTTGGAGCATCACACCACAAAGTCCCTACTTCGCTTTTCTGGTACCAAAACGCTCTAAAGTTTGGGGAATGAGAGGAAGGAAGGTAAGAGGAGCACCTATTTTGGGCAGGTTTGCAGAGAGCTCATCTTCTAGGGAACGTCGTTCCCATCTTCATGGTCTGGGTGTTAATTGCAGTCAAGAGCTACTTCTGTCTTCCCTCGGGGAGAAAGTGGTGGATGTGTGGGCACCTGGACTGGGTTCGAACCCCTGGGGTTTCCACAGGTTTGGAAGAGATCAGAGGCTGAACTGGAAACAGGAGGCTCACATGGAACTGTGTAGCGATAACCCAGCTATTTCCAGCTGGAAAAGGTAAAGTGTGGGATCTCCTTGGGTTGTGTTTGTCATGGAAAGCACAACTGCCTCGAGAAGGTGTGAGCATTCCTAGGTATTTCTAGGAAAAGGTGCAGCTGTTCTGTCATAATTGATAGGGTCAAGAACCTGGATCAATCAATACGGTCAAGCGGTGTAAATCCATCAGTTTCTAATTTGAGTCTGAATTCTCACTGTTGATGGGTTAAATTGAAGTGTCAGAGGTGCATCTTGGACATCAGGAAGATGATTGAGAAGGTAAAATTCTGAATTAACATGGCTGTGCTGCAAATAGTCAGAAACAAGCCCTGGTTTGCTTCAAAGACCTTGGGGAACGTTGAAGTTGGAGGAAATTTGGGCTTGGGGAAAGCAGCAGCACGTTCAGCCTGTGTGTGGAGCAGAAAACCCAAAAGCTGCCGGTGTGACACACAGAGAACAGATGCTGAGGCAAGAAACCCCTGGAACAGGAGGAAATGAAGCCCCCAAATCCCAGAAAACCACAGGGAGGGGAATTCCAGAGGCAGAGTCAGGCTCCCCGGCCCCAGTTGAGCTCTGGGGGTTCTCTTGTAACCCCTGTGCTCTTTTCTGGTCCTGCAGCTTCTGTGCACAATGTCCCAACTCCGAGAGATTTCTGCTGAAAGCCCAGCAATTCCAGCTGGGAGAGCCAGGAGGGTTCCCGTGTCCCATCCCTGGGGATGTGCCTTGGATGGGTGGGGAGGGTCATTTCCAACCACAGGGTTTGGATGATCATTTAGGGGTGCTGGGATAAGTTTTTCCATGCCACTGTGTCAATTTAAGGTCCTGGATGGGCATCCCTGAGGGATCCAGGAGAAGAGGTGGCACAAGAGAAGGTGGAGGAAGGTTCATACAACCCTTGGGGTGGGAAGAACCTTCTTCTTTAGGAAGAAAAAGTGACCATAGAATTATCCTGGAAGGATAAACTCAGCTTCAGGACAGACTTTAGCAGGAACTGTGGACTCTCCTTACACAGAAGCAGCTTAATGGGTACAAATCTGCCAATTAAGGACCAATTAAGGCTCATCTTTAAACACATTCTCCCTACTCAGTGAAACACTGGCGTGCATTTAATTGCCAGCAATAGGTCAAGGTCATTGTCCCTTTCATCTGAGGATCTCAAAGCCCTTGATGAAACTCCACTGCCTTTCACTGTGGTAGGTAAAGGCTGTAATGTTATTTTAATATCATGAGCCTAATTTATAAGGATAAATTACAGTGGGAGATAAAGAGCACATGGACCCATGTGGATAAAAATAAAAATCCATATTGCCCCATTATCTGGCATGGGTTAAGCTTCTGCTTGTAGAAGTTTTTTTGGCTAATTTCTCTCCTTTATTTTTTTTTTTTCCCTATTTATTTATAGCTAAACGCCAACTTTGAAGCCCGAGCCAAGCATTTGGGGAGCTGCTCAGATAGGGGCTCTTGAAAAGGAGAGTTATGTCTGGCTCAGATGTTTTCAGAAGTTATTGTTTCAAGGTAGGGAGAGCTGTGACATTTCTCCCAAGGAACTCTCCCTCCCCTCGGCTTTTCCAGAGGACACGGGCAGAGCAGATGTGTCCAGAGCTGCGGGAAGGTGGTGACAAGTGTGGAGGGGGGGAAAACAAGGGGTGGGGAGCACATGGGAGGGGGTTTTAGACAGGAAATCCTAAAGGTCTAACCTTGGAGTAAAGTGCTCCTTGATGCCCCACATGAACCTTATCCTGCTGCTTACCAGGGTATGGGGCAAGAGGGTGGGAGATCATCCAGAACCCTGGAATGGTTTGGGTTGGAAAGGACCTGAAAGACCATCTCGTCCCACCCCCTTGCCATGAACAGAGACACCTTCCACTAGACCAGGTGGCTCCAACCTTGCCTTGGACACTTCCAGGGATGGGGCAGACATGTCTCCTCTGTGCCAGGGCCTCCCCACCCGCATCAGGAAGCATTTCTTCCCAATATCCCATCTAAATCTGTCCTCTTGGAAACGGCCAGAAGATGTTTTGCTATCCCCTAAAAACCATAAATCCAGTGGTCAGGAAGAAGACAACCACCTTCTGCAATGATACCTTTGCCTTCCTCGGTGGGCTTGAAGCTCATGAGCTTCCTGCAGTGAAGTTCTCATGAGGGCAAGGCATAGGAGAGTCATCACCAGCATCCTGGCATCTCTGGATGGACCAGGTTACATTTTCAGAGGGTTTTTACTGAATTTGGAGCCTTTTCTTTGCAGTGCAAAGCTTTTCACCACTTCCAGGTGATCACTGATGGCTTCAAGCAAAACCTGCTCTTTGCAGGTGGGTTGGACTAGAAAATTCTTAAAGGTCCTTCCAACCCAACCTATCCCACAATTCTATGACAACCCAAAAATGATGCCAGCAGGAAACCCTGGGAGCCGTTTCCCATCCCTGGTGTGTGGGATCATCCCTTCTCAGTGACCTTCGTGCTCCCCAGCAGCACCAGGGAGGTTATTTCTGGCCACTTCTCGGACAGCGAGACCCCTTGAACGACCATGGGAAGCCTTTGGAGGAACCGACGGATTCGGACTGAGATGGGGGGATTCTGGAAATGCTTGGCTTTGGGGGCTGGGTGACATTGTGCCCTCCTGCCTGGCAGCAGGACAGAGAGCCTTTGATCCATGAAGGGGGGACGCTGGACCACCGCCAGAATGACTGTGAGTGGCACAGACTGTCCAGCCATTCCTGGAGGGTGATCCAACGTCCTGTCCCGCGGACAGCACGGGACACAAACCGGGGCTCTGTCTCGGGTGTTTGAGGGAGGAGAGGGGGGAAGAGCAGCAGGATCCTCCCAGCTGTGTGTCCCGACATCGGGATCAACCTCCTGGATAAGGAGGAGTTTTGCTGCCTGTTTGTGAACTCTCCATCCTCCGAGTACAAAACCAAATCCCACCGTGGGTCCTTCCCAACAACTTTAGAAAAGAGCAACCCTTTGGCCAAGTAAGTTCTTCCGAGTTAGAGGTAAAATAAAGGGTTGGATCTCAGGACAAGGTTGTTCCCCCAGAGGGTGGTCGGGCACTGCCCAGGCTGCCCAGGGCAGTGGGCACAGCCCCAAGGCTGCCAGAGCTCCAGGAGCCTTTGGATGATGCTCTGGGGCACAGGGGGTGACTCTTGGGGCTGGTCCTGTGCAGGGCTGAGGGTTGGACTGATCCTTGTGGGTCTCTTCCAATTCCATTCTGGGATTCTCTGGTCCTGTATTTGCACCACCAACCTCTGACCCATTGGCTTTCAGGTTTTTTGGGAGCCTGGGCCTAGAGATCAGCAGTTCAGGCTCTCTGATCCATCAGGACTGCTCTGGAGGAAGGCACTGCCCCAGAGACTGCATTTCGTTGGGTTTTCTGCATAATCACATCAACCTTGGGCCAGAACTGGTCCAGAGATTCTGTAATGTCAGATCTGATGTCATTCTACTTCTCATTCATGGTGCCTGCTCGTTTAGGGTGAGGGCACTCCCTGAGCAGCCCTGGAGCAATTTTCCCCACTCAGCAGAGAACTGCCAACTTCTCTGGGATTCCTACAAACTTCAAAAACAACACAGGAGGAAAGAACCAAGCTGGGGAAGGGAGAAGGGTCTCAGCAGTTGCTTTAAGGTGAGGGTTCAGAGTTGCTCAAGCCAGGAATGCACTGCAGGAGACCCCCTGACCCCACAGCTGCTGATCTCGGAACTGGAGGGATAATTCCCACTATAACTCCTTCTCCAGTCCCTCCTCTGGAGCAGAAGAGATTCCCAAGCTCAGCAGCCTGTCCGGGCCCTGGCTGAGCCCACCATGGACATCAGAGAGCAGCATCAGCCTCGTGTTACCTGAACCCCCCCAGTTCTGCTTCTCAGCCCTCATGAGTTAGAGCAGAGCTCCTCCCAAACAAGAAGCTCTCTCTTAAATAGTGCAGAATCCTCTGTAACGATTCCTGGAAGCATTTCTGCCCCTGAATCTTCCTTACAGAGGGAAAGGGTGATATCTGCCTTATATAGGAGCCCCTCTGCTCTGGAGCCAGGCTGGGAGAGTTGGGGGGGGGCTCACCTGGAGAAGGGAAGGATCCAGAGAGACCTGAGAGCCCCTTCCAGTGCCTAAAGGGGCTCCAGGAGAGCTGGAGAGGGACTGGAGACAAGGGATGGAGGGACAGGACAATGGGGAATGGCTTCCCACTGCCAGAGGGCAGGGTTAGGTGGAATATAGGGAAGGAATTGTTCCCTGTGAAGGTGGGCAGGCCCTGGCACAGGTTGGGCAGAGAAGCTGTGGCTGCCCCTGGATCCCTGGAAGAGTCCAAGGGCAAGTTGGATGGGACTTGGAGCAACCTGGGCTGGTGGAAGGTGTCCCTGTCCATGGCAGGGAGTGGGAATGAGATGAGCTTTAAGGTGCCTTCAAATACAAACTGTATTTTGATTCCATGATTCCAAGTAGACCCTCCCCACCCATTCCCAGCACATGCAGAGATGGTGCTCAGCATCCTCCACATGGTGCTGCAAACACTGACAGACACAGGGATGCTTTGATTTTATGCAGGGCAAAGTTTCAACTGGAGCTACAGTTTGTAAACAGCTCAATCAGCAAAACACACCAAAATCCCAGCTTTTTACCCCAGAGCCACCCCGGGCAAGGGGAGGACCAGAGGCATCCAGTCCTGTTTGAAGTGCAAATCTCAGCTCACCCTCCACCCCGGAGCCAACGTGTCCAGGAGGCTCTCAGAGCTCCAGTTGTCCCCCTGGAAATCTGAAAGCCATTTGCACTCTGGGGAAAGGGAGGAAAATGGAAATGTGTTTGCCAGTTTCCCCAGATGTGCGGCCGGTGTGTCATGGCCAGATTTTATGATTCTATAAATACCAGGGGCAGGAGGTTGTTATTAAGCACTCAGTAATTAATACAACGTGCAACGGCCTCAGCCATGGCCCAGCACTTACTGTTCAATTAGTCCCCTGTGCCCTCCTGTGCACGTGGGCAACACCCCAGCTCTCACACAAAATGCAGGAATCAGGCAGAAAATATCCCTGGATTCGTTCACCGTGAGCTCAGAGGACGAGCTGATGGGGAACCAGATGATGATAAATGCTGCAGACATCAAAGCCATCCCCACACATATTCCGGGCGTGTGCAGGGAATGTCCGATGCTCCCAAACAGGGAAAGGTGGCAAAGGGACCAAATCCCAGTTCTCAGTCACTCCCTGCATGTCAGTGAGCTGTTTCCATGCACTGTGAGCACAGCAGAGAGCCCCAGAACACGTGCAGAGCCCAGGCCACTGCCTGGCCCCCAGAAACGCCAGCTCTGAGCAGCACAACCTTCTGTCAACTCCTCCTGATGCTGCTGAAAAAACCCTGCAACCATTTTATTAAGGGATGTTCCTGCTCCTCTTCCAGCAGGACAGAAGTACCTGATGTTTGCAACGGTGCTCTGCAAAGTAAGGACTCCTGGATTTCCAAAGCAAGGAGAGGAGATATTTGGGATGCAAAGGTGCTGAGCCCCTCCTGAACTGGGTCACTGCAGGGGTGGGTCAGGGAGCTCCTGGTGTGTGAAGGGAAGCAGCTCAGCTGTGCTACCATGGAAAAATGGGAAAATATCTGGAGCTGATATGGGAAATCAGAAGATGTGTGGTCTGTGACAAGATTATTGCGTATTGGGTTTGCCCACAGCAATGGTAGGACTCAGTACCTGGCATGTGCCATCCTGCCCAGGATGATTGTATCCTTCAATCAGGATCAAAAAGGATGATTTGGGGACATCTGGGAGTCATTTTCTACCGCAGCCACACAATTCTCTGCTCCCCTGGAGAAGATGAGGCTGAGGGGACACCTCAGTGAAGGTCCAGTTCCCTCAGGAGGGGCAGAGGAGGGGCAGGCACTGAGCTCTGCTCTGGAGGGACCAGGGACAACATCCAGGGAATGGCCTGGACTTGTGTCAGGGCAGGCTCAGGTTGGATCTCAGGACAAGGTTCTTCCCCCAGAGGGTGGTCGGGCACTGCCCAGGCTCCCCAGGGCAGTGGGCACAGCCCCAAGGCTGCCAGAGCTCCAGGAGCCTTTGGATGGTGCTCTGGGGCACAGGGGGTGACTCTTGGGGCTGGTCCTGTGGAAGGCTGAGGATTGGAGTGGATGATCCCTGTGGGTCCTTCCAGCTCAGCATGTTCTGGGATTCTGTGCCCCACTGTGTAATAAATGTGAGCACAAACACCGATGGGATCCAGAGACTCATCTCGTTGCACTGAGCCCATGGAAGGACCATTTCCCCCCTGCAAACTGGAGGTGGGGCTTTGCTGAGAGCCCTTCCTGCCTGTCCTCTGTCCATGTGCCATTTCCTCAGGGATATGGGGATAAATCCTGCCAATGCCATAGGAGAGGGCAGGATCCAGCACAGTTGGGATGCATTTTGGCAGCTCCAGAGGCTGTGCTGGTGGAAAGAGCTCTTTCCCTGCACACAACCACTGCAATTCTTAGGGAAACCACCTGAGTCCGTGGCCTCGGCTCAAGGACATCAAGAGCTCCTGGATGGCATTCCAAGACCAAACATGGCTGGCATTCCAAGACCAAACACGGCTGGCATTTCAGCCTTTCCCAGCGTGGAGCCCTCATGTCACCCCGTTGCACCTCAGCACTCCAACATGGGCCAGACACCTGGGAGAGCTTTTCCTTCTCCTTGTCTGGCAAGGCTTGTCCAACTCCCTGGATTAAGGGAGCAGCAGGAGGATCCTGCAAGTGGAGGCCACGCTGGGATGTGTCAAGGTTATCTCTTGGACAGGTTCCTCCCGTCCTCTGAACAAATGTGCAGGAACACATCCCGGGAAAAAATATGTGAGTGGGTGAGTTTGGCCCCGGCTCCCTCCCAGCTGGGCCATTCCACAGCCCACAGTCACAAACCCAGCCCTCTGCCAGAGCTGCCACAACCCCCAGCCCTTTTCCAGAGGTCCAAAAACGCCCAGATGATCCTTTCTCCTGCCCCAAAAAAACCCTCCCTTTTGCTCTCATCGACAAGCAGGGAACATGTTGGCCAACGGGTTTAGCTTGTGAAGAGTGGGGGGAGACAGAAGAAATGAGAGGAAGGGACATGGGAGGGGGGGGAGATTTGGGCTGCAGTGCTGCTGAGCTGGCACCCCAAAAGGGCCCAGAGACTGATGCTCAAATACCCAGGGGGCCCAGATCCAGCTGGTTTTGTCCCATTTGCCATCAGATCCATTCCACAGCCTCCTGCTGGTCCCCTCCGGTCACTTCTCCACCAACTCACAGGTTGCTCAGCCCTTACAAGTCGTAGCAACCAGGGAGGATTTTTGGCTTTGTGCAGCTCCTCACCCACAGTTTTTAGGGCTGTTGCTTCATATTAAGCACTCCCGACCTAATCCCATTTGCATCCAAGGAGAGGGAAGGTTCTGCTAAGGCTGGGGTGACATCCCACAGCTGGGATGCTTTTCAGCAGCTCCACAGATTGTTCTGGTGGAAAGAGCTGTTTCCCTGCACACAACCCAGCATAATTCTTAGGAAAACCATCTGAGCCCTTGGCCTTGGCTCAAAACACATTAGGAAATCCAAAGCATTTATTTTATCCAATTTTTCTCCCGAGCTTTGCTCAGTACTCTCCAGAACAAGGAGGCTTAATAGACTTTGCTTTGTGACTGCAGACACATCGCATTGCTCTGCTTTTTCATCACGTGGGAACTCGGAGATTCATCACCTGGAATCTGGTTAGAGCTGTGTTTCCCTTCCCTGCTCCTCCATTTGCATCTTGTCCACTGGTGCTTGGTGAATTTAACACGTCAGGGCTTATAAATCATTGAATCCATTAATTCTTTGCGTCCCATTTTGCCCCCAAGGATCTCTAAGTGCTGTAATAAAGGCATTTTAAACTTCATTTGAATCTCTCGTTGTAATTAAATCTTCATCTTAACCCCTCATCTGAAGGTTTGGGGTGATCAGATTTCCTAAAACACGGCAGATTTTGAGGAGGCTGGTGGGGTGGAGGAAGGAAATTGTTCACCAGGATTGAACGTCAAATTTGGAGCAAATCTGGTAAAAAAAAAAAAAAATCCAGCCCAGCCATTCTCTTTCTTGTCATTTCCCAAACGAATCTGCTGAGGTTTATTTTTTTTATTTTTTTTTTCATTTTCAGGGATATTTTAGTCTTAAACCCAGCCAGCACAGCAGGGTTTCCTCCTCGCCCAAAAAACCTCCTCTTCAAAGTCAAAAGCACCATTTGGTACTCCCGAAAAGAAATAAATTTGGCTCGTGATGGCGATTCCCTCCGTGCTGACCTGCCCTGAACTTCTCTTGGCTCCTCCTGCTGTGCTTTGGGCCACGTTTTGGGGATGGTTGGAAACCCCTCGGGCTCAGCAGCCCTGGGACCACATCCCTGCCACCCAGCTCCATGGTGGGAGTCAGGAGCACCCAGACTGGAGGTGGGTGTCAAACTTGGCAGGTTCCCACTGCTCTGGAGGGAATCTGGACCATCCCAGAGATGCTTCAGGGTGAGGAGCAGCTCCCAGGAGGAAAAGCACTGGCAGCACTGGGAGCAGCTTTTTCCTTTCAAGCTCCTGAAAACTGCTCTTTCTTATTTAAAAGCAGAATTCCATTGTTTTCCAAGGGCAAAACAAGCCCCCATTGCTAAGCAGGATCTGCAGGTGGTAGACAATGATGATTATGTCCTTGTTATAGTGGCTGGGACCAGTTTATCACTGTGTGAATGTAACTGGAACTGTGTATTCCATACCCTCTCTGCCATTTATCATCAACTGTTAATGATGCATTGTTTGCAACAGCTGCCCAGGACACACCTG
>VWZG01004782.1:22005-40792 GCA_013396735.1 Grallaria varia
CCAGAACCTCAACAGGACTGCAACTACCACTCTCAACCAGACTGCGACCACCAACCTTCTGGAAGGAAAACAGGTTTTCCTTTTCTTTTTGCTTTGGACTCTGGGGGACCACGTGGTGCTCAGCACAGGGGCTGGTGAGCACCATACTGTTTGTGCCCCAGGGGGCTGGGTTGTACAACTGGGTTTTGAAGGCTGAAACCAATTTTCCTTTGTATCAGTGTATGTATTGTAATCTTTTTTATTAAATTGTAGTTCTGACTTCTAAACTCTTTTGAGTTGGGTTCATTTCTCCTGCTGGTTTACTTTTAAACCAGCACATATTATTATTATTGGGTTTTCCCACGTAAACCTGGATCCTAGCAGCACCAGGCACTCAACCACACATATGACCCAACCAAAAAAATCCACAGTTGTATTTTTTTTTTCCAGATTTTGAGACACCTGATTGCTTCCCAAGGCTCCATTTTGAAACCCATAAATCCCAAACCCCAAGCTCTGAACTGGGCTCAGCTTTGAAGCAAACTCTGGTTTGGGGTGGGGTGGTGGCAGGGTGGATTTTCCCCATTCTTCCTGAAAATTATGATTTTTTAACAAACTCCCCGCCAACCAAAAGACAAATTTGCTTTGAATGTCAAAACAGGATGTTTTTGACAATTTCAGGACATTCTAAGACCTTTTTTTTTTTTTTTTTTCCTTTTTGAAACAGGAAACTGGTTTGAAAGCCCTTTCCTGCAAATGGTTTCAGTTGTGGCAAAACCAACACTTTCTTGACAAAGTTCGGGGTAATTTTTTATTTAAAAAATGATGCCAAGTGTAAAAAGCCTAAAAACCCCTCCCAGGTCACTCAGGACCGAAGGTGGGTGTGGATTTTTGGTCCTAAAGAAGCAGAAAATGCCAGGATTGAGCTGTGGCAGCAGCTGGGGGGTAAGGATGGGAAGGTTTGATGTGGATATTTGGAGACAAGGTCATGGAATGTCACTGAAGTGAAGGTGTCCAGGAAATACTGCAATGCATTTATCTCTGCCTCATTCCCAAATCCAGGTGGCACCTCTTTGGGCACAAGGAGGGGATGGAAGTGGCACCGGGTGGTGGAGAAGCTTCGGTGAAACCACTCGAAATGCTCAATTCTCAGAGAGAAAACGAAACAAGATTTGCAAGTCAAATTCTTTCCCCACTCTCTTCAAGGGGCTCTGGAAGCTCCAGGGGGCTGGGAGATGGGGTGGGATCATGGCAGGTGGAAGTGTTGGAGCTCAGGTGTGGGCTGGAAGGTGGGCAAGACTTTGGGAAATCCTGGCTGCTTGGCAGTGTTTGTCGAGCTGGACTGTGCAGAGAACCTCAGGAGGTGTTGGTCCCTCTGTTCCAGCCCTTCCCTTGGACTTAAACTGAGCCTGGATGGGATTGCACCAGCACGGAATCCAAGCCCCATCACTACCCAAAATGATGCCAAAGCTCTGCATCCCTGGATTTAACACCTTGACCTCAATGCTTTAGTGAAGCTGCAGGTGGGAAGCCATTCCTAGGAGCTCTCCTCCTCCCTCAGCCTGGCTTTGACTCCCTGCAACACAGGAATGGGAAAAATACTCTGGTTTGCACACAGGCATGGATATTCCAAGACATTTGTCTTTGAATTCACCAGCAGATCCTGGCCTGGCTTCAAACAATCCCCTCCTTGCCTGGCTCTCATCTGGTCCTGAGGATGAGCACCCACCTTTCCAAAGGCCCAAAGAGCAGAGGCTTGGTTGGGATGCTCCTCCAGAGTCTGCTAAAGATGCCCTGGGCATTTTTATGGGCAAAGCTCTGGGAAGCCTCCATGAGATCCCATCTCTGTCCAAGCCCCTGAGCCCTCGTGGGGCAGCAGGACCCCAAAACACAGTGGGAAAGGGGAAATCACATCGAGCATCATCTCTTTTCTGTGTCATTGGGTGGTCTAAAAGTTATGGCATTGATATGATGCATCCACAAGCCCTTTCATTCATTTTCCCTGTTTGGACCAGGCTTTTGTGGTGACTTGCAAGAGGAGTCAATGGCAGAAGGAATGTCAGGAAATATTCATTCCTTCTATTAAGGAAATTCAGAGAAAGGCAGGAAGGACGAACCAAATGTGAGATGAAGACAGGAAAATGAGTCCTGCTCATTGCAGTTGGATTTCTGTCACCCAGAGCAGGGACAGGAGGGATCTGACTCCTCAGCATCGTGCTGTAAACAAGCAAAGAGTGAAAGCAGGACGAGGGCTCTAATGGGAGAGACCAAAACCTCCTTCTTGGCCTACAAGGAAGAGAAGTGGAAATTTATTTGAATTTCAGCAAATGGCGAACACTGTAATGAGAAATATATCTTGATTTTATCTCACGCAGCTCAAAGCAACAGGGTTGTGGTGGTGGAGATGATGTTCTCCTTCATCTGACTGAGCGGCACTGCCTGGCTGATGGAGTGTTCCAGCACTCCCTGGCAAAACCCGTCCTACAGGAGCACAAAGCACTAATAAAATTGTTCCCCTGATGGGATTTTCAGCCTCCTTTTTCCCTCGTCTTTCATCTAATTTGATTAACTAGGCTCATTTCCTGGCCTCCTTGTGATCTCGCTGATGAGATGCACCGTGCCAGGTTTATTGCAGCCTCCTGAGGAGCAGGGAAGGACAGGAGGAGCTTTGCAAGCACCACCTGAGCCCTGCCTGGCTGCTGCCGTGGCCTCTGGACCCCCCGAGCTACATCTGTACCTCTGGGTCAGGAGATCATGGAATCCTGGAATGGTTTCGGTTGGAAGGGACCTTAAAACTCATCTCGTTCCAACCACTGCAGGGTCACCTTCCCCTAGACCAGGTTCCTCCAAGCCTGGCTTTGGACACTCCCAAGGATGGAGCAGTCACAGCTTCTCTGGGCAACTTGTGCCAGGGCCTCAGCACCATCACAGCCAGGAATTATTTATTCCCAATATCCCACCTAATCCTACCCTCTTTCAGCTTGAACCATCTCCCTGTCCTGTCACCACATGCCACGTACGAGGTGGCCCAACGCACCATGAGCAGATTGGGGGCTCCTGGACCACTGGGGAGCATCTCAGGGCCAGGAGAATGCAGGTCACAAGCCCTGCCATGCTTGTGCACCAGCAGCACCTTCCTGGAGCTGATTTCTCCCTTCAGAGCCACCCTGGCTCCGGGCACAGCGATGCTTTCCTGGCTTTGGGAGCAGCTTTGCCTTGGATGGAGCTCCTGAGCCACCAGTCTGCCCAGCACAGGGGCTCAGGTGCAGACTGAGATTACTGTGGATAACACAATGACGGCCTGAGGACACCCCAAATTTCCTCCTGATGCCTTCATTTTTGGGGGTCCCAGCTCTGTGCTGCTCCCTGTGGAGCATTCCCTGGTGTGCAGAGGATGGGAAGGGTGGGCGTGTGGTCCCAGCCCTGTTATCTGCTCTGACCTTACTGTTTAAACAATGTTAAGCCTTCAAAAAATAAATACTCCGCAAGAGTTTGGCTTTATTCAGCTCTCGCCTGGCAGTGCTCCTAAAACATCCAGGAGTTTTCACGGAGCTATTTAGCATAATATTTGACACTTCCATCACTCCTTTCATCCTGAAGTGCTTCTCAAACCCGACACCACCGCTGGAGTCAAACTTCTCATTGGATACTGATTTTTTTCCCTGATGACCAGCTCTCACACAGGTTTCTCCAACCCTGGCTTTGGACACTTCCAGGGTTGGAGCAGTCACAGCTTCTCTGGGCAGCCTGGGCCGGGGCCTCAGCACCATCACAGCCAGGAATTATTTATTCCCAATACCCCACCTAATCCTACCCTCTTTCAGCTTGAACCATCTCCCTGTCCTGTCACCACATGCCACGTACGAGGTCCTTGGAGCCCTGTGCATCCTCCATCCCCCCTAAAATCAGGGACACTGTCCATCCATGAGGGTGTAGCTGAGAGGATGGTACCGCAGAGGAGCACTGGGAAGTGGCCCTGATTTGGGGAAAAGTGGTGTCTCGGCAAAAAAAAGTCCAAAAATGCACGTAGGACATCTTGGATTTGGCTCTGGTGCTCTGCTGGAGCATCACCGAGCAGGTGCTGCTGTTCATGACTCCCGGAGCAGGACAAGCACCTTCCTGGAGCCAATTTCTTCCTTTGGAGCCACCTTGGACCCACACAGAGGGATGCTTTCCAGGCTTTGGGAGCAGTTTTAACTCTGAAGGAGCTCCGGAGCCACCAGCACAGGGAAGTGAGGGCAGCACAGCATCTCACTCGCCACCTCCCAAGGACAAATTCACCTTGGACTAGTTTTCTTTCCATCTTGGAGAGACCCCAAGCACTTAAACCCCTCTTTCTACCCCAGGATGGGTGAGATGGGGAAACTCACCCTGTTTTAGCAGTTTTAGCTCTCCCTGGAACACTGTTTACTGATAAACTTCTAACAAACACCGCAGATAAAACCCACGCCTGGCCCCAGAATTAAACCCAACACTCGACAAACACGGGTGTGAAAATCCCTCCTGGGTGGTGTCGGGTCCCGGCAGCCACACAAAGAGCGTTTAGTGTGAAGGCCCCGCTCAGATGTTGCACTTGGACTCGATCCTTCCCGCTGCTGTTTTCCTTCAAATTGCCACAAAATTGGCCCCAAAATCCTGGTTTTTCCCAGTGCTGGGCTGTCGAGGGGATGAGGGGTGGAAGAAGATGCTTTTTGGTCCAGTGAAACCAGGAACCTGTGCTGGTGATGAAGGACTCTGTAGAGCATCACGCGTTCAGGCAGGATCCAGAGAAGCATCCTTGCACTTTGAGGTGGGATTGACTGGAAAAATTAAGCAAATTTGGGAAAAAAAATGAGCCTGGAGCTCACTGTGGGAGCTCTCCTCCCTTTTCCAGACAGCCAGGTATTGCCCAGCCCTGGAATATGTCAGAAGGGTGGAAATGGGATCTGGCTGACATTAAGCAGGACAGAGATTTTTGTTTTATTGGCAAAATGCAACTGGGATTGGAATGGTGGGGTAGGGATGGGGGTGTGGCTGGAAGGGGGAGTA
Organism: Grallaria varia; assembly: GCA_013396735.1. Taxonomy (NCBI): domain Eukaryota; kingdom Metazoa; phylum Chordata; class Aves; order Passeriformes; family Formicariidae; genus Grallaria; species Grallaria varia. The sequence goes on from VWZG01004782.1 coordinate 27,013, forward strand.
GGACACAGACAGCACAGAAAAGCTGTGGCTGTCCCATCCCTGGAAGTGTTCAAGGCCATGGACGGGGCTTGGAGCAACCTGGGATAGTGGGAGGTGTCCTTGCCCATGGCAGGGGTGGAATTGGATGGGCTTTAAGGTCCCTCCCAACCCAAACCATTGTGGGATTGTATGGCACTAACTGGCCAACCCCTCTGCACCCCAAAATCTGCCCCTGTCTCATCAGCTCTGCTGGCTGGGGGCTGGAAAAAGGGAACGGGGTGGCCAGGGCTGGGAAAATCCCTGGAGAAGGATCCATGGAGAAGGATTCATGGAGAAGGATGGCATCTCCCCACGATGGGAACAGGCAGCAGTCGGGAGCTGCCTCGGCTGGAGTTAGAGAAGGGTAATTATGTGATTACAGGCTAATGAAGGACAATTGAAATGGATAAGCCGTGCTTGGAAAAACCAAATGAAGCCAAGTACGGAGTTTCTAGGGAGACCTGAGGGAGGCTGCAGACCCTGCCAAGCCAGGCAGGGAAGGATGATGCTTTTCCGACTCAGGATTCCCAAATCTGACCCACCTCAGAGCCATCACACACCAGCTCGTGTATCCCAAATTCCCAGCAAGGTGACATTCCCTGCATCCCACTGGGCAAAGTGGGGAGACAAATTGCCTTTGGTGCCCCAGGCCCCCACTGATTCCTTCTCCCCCACGTGGTGCTTTTTCCAGCTGCTGCGGCTTCAATCACGTCTCCCTGTCCTGGGCAGGGCTACCAAATGATGTTTAATGAGTCTGGGTGGGAAGGAGGTTGTTAATTTGCCTAGGGGGGGCTGGTTGTGTTCCAGGAGATGGAGCTGCTTTCACCCAGGGCTGTGCAAGGGGAGCGCTGGGCACCCAGAAGGTGAGGCATCTATTTAATTAATAAATATAGTTAATTCTTAAGCTTTGGCTGGGTCTCCTGCATGAATGGATGTCCTGTTGGGAAAAGCCAGTCCTCCCAAAGTGAGGCAGCTCCCACTGTATCCCTGGATGCTGGGATCACCTCGGCACAACAAGGAATGCCAGGATGGCTGAAGGGCAGGGTACCATCACCTTGGCACAACAAGGAATGCCAGGATGTCTGAAGAACAGGGTACCATCACCTTGGCACAACAAGGAACACCAGGATGGCTGAAGGGCAGGGTACCATCACCTTGACACAACGAGGAACATGGGGATGGCTGAAGGGCAGGGTACCATCACCTTGGCACAACAAGGAATGCCAGGATGGCTGAAGAACAGGGTACCATCACCTTGACACAACAAGGAATGCCAGGATGGGTGAAGGGCAGGGTACCATCACCTTGACACAACAAGGAATGCCAGGATGGGTGAAGGGCAGGGTACCATCACCTTGGCACAACAAGGAATGCCAGGATGGGTGAAGGGCAGGGTACCATCACCTTGGCACAACAAGGAATGTCAGGATGGCTGAAGGGTTGAGATTATTCATCCCAGCACTACCAGATTTGTCCAGAGAGATATTCCCTGAAGGCAGGTGAAAGCTCCTAGGTGGGATAAAACCTAAAGGAGATGGGGTTGGAGATACCCCAGGGGCTCCATCCATTCCCTGGGGATGTTCCAGCCCCCTTCCCAAACCAGGACTCCGCTGTTCCCCCACCATGGGCACAGACGGCCTGATAAGGGCCCGGAAACCCATCAGAGACACCCGGGCCGGCTCTGCCTCTCGTCAGAATTCCTGCCAAAGGAGGCTCTGCTCCAGCCCTGCACCTTGTCAGCCTTCCTGGTAATGGGAAACAGCTGCTCAGGGGGGCTGGAGTGGGAGGGAAAGGAGGGAAAGGGGCTGGGGAGGGGGAAGGGACCACTCAGCATTTCTTCTCCTTATTTAAGGCTCCAGCACAAGGTGTGCCCAAAAACCTGGCACGGGGGAAGCTGAGGATGCTCTTGGGACCTGCTCACCTGTGGGTGCAGCTGGCACGTGTGCCGAGGGCTGTTTTTCCGGCCCCGTGGGTTTTCCCATTCCCCTGATGCTGGTTCCTTCCATCATCCCTCTGTCCCAGAGGAAAGCTTTGCAAGGAGAGGATCCCACCTACAGCCCCAGAGCTGAGGTTGCCAAGGTCACGGCCAGGAGGCAAGCTCGTATTTTTACCCAAAATAGCCATTCCACCCCCAAAAGTGCACAGGGCACAGAACTCCCAGGAGATCCGGCCCCAGGGAGAGGATTGGCCTTTGGATCCACAGCATCAACCCTTCCTGTGCTCAACCCCCCAAACTTCCAGCTTTCCTTTGGGATTTCCACCCTCTGTGGCGCTGGGAATAGGGGCACGGTGAGGATTTGCACGTGTGTCCAGGAGGGGCTTCTGGGAAGAGCAGCATCCTCAAGGAAGGAGCTCCATAATTGGGTTAACTACGCTCATTTTCAGGAACAGGTTGCTGCTAATGAGTTTTAATTAAAACCATCTTCATGGTGTCAGCAAGTTGAAATCCAGGGCAGGGTTTAATATCCACAGTAATTCTCCTCCCTGGATCCCAGACAAGTGGTGGGTAGCACCAGCTGCCTGCTGGCATTGGAATTTTGGGGCAAAGAGAGCAAAATTTGCCAGCCCAAGTGGCTCAAGCCCTTCTTGGACCACCCCCCCCCCCCAAAGCCCACGACCAGCTCAGCCTCTTCCAGCACCACAGATTCCTCTTTTCCCTTCTCCCAGACTTTCTCCTGGCTAATTTTAGCAACCAACCCCACCAGAAGTTTCCTCTGGGGCTTAATCCCACTTGTGGCTGGGGGGAAAGGAAGAGTTTCCCTGCTGTGGAATCAATCCCTGCTCTTCTTTTTACCAGGAAATTTTTGGCCTCTCTGAACCTCTGGAAGAGATTTTCCCTTTTTTTTTTTTCCCAGCCCTGGCTCCGTGCTGAGATTTCACAGCTCGTTGCAGCCACGCTTTGAGTACATCTTGGTGTTTTAAAGATGCCTCTTTTATGTTCTCTCCAGTTTTTAGTGCTCCAGGGAGTCGGGATCACCGTGGTTTGGGATGCACCGGTGCTGGAACGAGGAGTGGGATCCACGATGGGATGGGTCCAAAAGGGATCAAGGAGAGCAGCCCTGGCACAGCCACCTGCTTTGTGCAGCTCTGGCTGTTGGATCAGATTCCTGGGCTGCTCAGGGAAGGGATTTAACTCACCAAGAGACAAATCCATCAATGGAATAAAAAGTAGGAAAAGAGCATTCAATTCCAGGGTCCATTTCCCTGCTCAACCCCCCAAAGGAAGCAGAGCTGAAATGTTGAACTTCTCATCAGAGAAATGCAACATTTTCCCTTTTTTTCCTGTCAAATCAGGTCTCCAACCCAAATCTGCTGTTGGCTTTTTGTCTCCCTCTTGTGCCAGGCCTGGAAAAGCTTTCCGGGGGCTCTCTGGGAGGAGCTGGGAAGCTGCTTTTGGCTCCCCAGGTCTCAGCTCTACACAAGGTTGAGCTCAGCACAAAAAGGCTGCCAGGACAATTTGATCCTTTAGGGACAAGGCAGGATTGACCTTAAGGAATTCCAAGGGCACAAATCCTCCTTGGGCACGGGCATCTCTCACCCACAACAAAGCAGATTGTTTTTTTAGAGAAATCCCAATTCTGTGCTGCTCACCTGGAATAAAAAGACCTGGTTTGCTGTTAAATAACAGAAAAATCCTACCGGAGTGGGATTTTTAACCTGGATGTCTCCAGAGCAGGCACAGGGTGGGGTTTGTGCACCTTTAAGATCCTGAAATGTTGCTTTTCCCAGCAGCGGGCAGATGAGGAAGAGATTGGAAGCAGATGTTGGAGGCAGCATTTGTTGGACAGGGCACCACGAGGGGTGGGAGCTCCACCAGCAATTCCAGGCTCCTGGTGCTCCAGCAGGGATGGATTTGGATCCCTTTCCCAGAGAAACACTGGGCAGACAGAGCCCTAATCCAAAGCAGATGGGAACGGGGGGGCTCTTTCCAGGGACCTGGGGAGATAAAGTGATTAAAACAGATCAAGGGAGCAGAGATGCCCCAGGGATGGGGATAAAATTCGGGATAAAAATTTGCTGCATCTCCCTGGCAGGGGTGCCTAAAAACAGGCATGTGGGTCTGGAAGGGGCTATTCCATCCTGGGAAAGAGGTTAATCCATTCTCCTTTCCAAGGCTCCCTTCCCAGTTTCTCCTCATCCCTCACCTGGATCCTGCAGCAGGAACAGGACACACACACAGAGCCTCCTCCTCCCTGCCAGGCGTGGATTTACTGGGAAGAAATACAAGGAGAAGTCCTGGATCCCTCAGTCCTGGGGAAAATTTGGGATTTTTTTTTTGGCTGAGATGGGAGGCAGTGCCCAGGTGAACTCCACACCTTTGCTGGGATATGTATGGTAGCATTTTGGGGTGCCAGGAAGCAGGAAGGGACTATAAGGGGAGGCAGGAATGCTGCATCTCCATAGAGGGAAGGATTTTGGGGTGCCAGGAATGCTGGAATTCCATGCAAGGAAGGATTTTGGGGTGCCAGGAATGCTGGATTTCAATGCAGGGGAAGATTTTGGGATGCCAAGAATGTGGGATCTCCATGCAGAGAAGGATTTTGGGATGCCAAGAATGCTGGATTTCCATGCGGAAGGATTTGGGGATGCCAGGAATGCGGGATCTCCATAGAGAGGAGGATTTTTGGGTGCCAGGAATGCTGAATTTCCATGCAAGGAAGGATTTTGGGGTGCCAGGAATGCTGGATTTCNGAGGCAGGAATGCTGCATCTCCATAGAGGGAAGGATTTTGGGGTGCCAGGAATGCTGGAATTCCATGCAAGGAAGGATTTTGGGGTGCCAGGAATGCTGGATTTCAATGCAGGGGAAGATTTTGGGATGCCAAGAATGTGGGATCTCCATGCAGAGAAGGATTTTGGGATGCCAAGAATGCTGGATTTCCATGCAGGGAAGGATTTTGGGGTGCCAGGAATGCTGGATTTCCATGCAGGGGAAGATTTTGGGGTGCCAGGAATGCTGGATCTCCAAATAGAGTTGTGTCCTCCAAAAAAAGCCCTTCCAAAAGCACAGCAAAGTTTCCTCTTTTTCCATTTTATTCCAGAAAAAGCAGAGGAAATAAGATGGATGTGGCATTATATCAGGTGAGCTTTGTCTAAATCCCAGGTTTCATGGACATCTGTGGGAAAAGCTGCTATTTTAGGGAACTGGCAGCACTGCCTGGACAAATCTGACATGTCAGGAAAATCCAGGGCAAAAAACCACTTTTTCAAGAAGTTTTTCACCGAGTCCTCCCTGCAGAGAAAAAAAAAAAAAGGAATCAAAAAGCCCTTTTCTTTTGCCTTCACAAGGCTGGATCTCTGCACTCCCAAATTCCTCCTACTGCCTTTCCTTGGAAAAGAATAACCCCCTTGAATTAGCCAAGTTAATCAGGTGAGCTTCTGACTCACCTCATTTATCTTTCCTTGGAACCCGAGCCTGGGAGACCCAAAAAATGGGATTAAGTGCCGCGATAAACAAAAGATCCCAGAAGGCCAAAGATTTGTGGATTTTCCCCCGAGCTGAACTCTGGGCCTGACATTTGCTTTTTATTTTTGAATAATAGAAAATTATGGTATTGGGTTTTTTTTTTTTTGGGGGGGGGTGGTCTGCCACATTTTAGTGACTGATTCAAATAATCTTGGAGGAAGGGCTGGGAAGGGGATGGGCAGTGGGATTTAATTTGCCTTGTCTTGGGATCCAAATGAAGGGTCTTCTCCCCCCCACCTTCCCTGGCGTCTCCTCCTTGCCTGGAGCACAACAGGAATGAAGTTTTTGGGTTACTCAGAGTGCAGGGATTGGAATAAAAACCCTCCTGAAGCTTTTCCCAGACAGCCTGGGCCACTTCCATCCATCCATCAGCCCTGATCCAGCCCCCCTGGGCAAATCCATCACTCTCAGCCGCCCCTCTGCCCGCAGCTCCTCCCGATGCCTTGCAGAAACACAGCTCATCCCCCTCCCTCCATCCCTTCCAAGGCCCAGTCAGAGCTTCTCTCCCTCAAATCCAACAGAAATCCCATTTTCCCCTTAAAAAAACCCCTCCTCTCCAAACGTTCCCACCACCCAGCCAGAGCTGAGACGTCCATCAGGAAATTTGGGGTGCTTAGGGTGAACATGGGTTCTCTGGGTCTGGAGGATGTCAGGGCAGATGGAAAAGCATCCCTAGACCTTTCCAGGGATAAATGGAAGTCCTTTCCTGGGATTATAAGAAATAGAGACACGAGGGGGTTCCGAATGAACGTTTTCAAGCAGTTTTCTCCTTCCACATTTGGCTTTTCTGCCCTCAGTGAAATATGTTCCTTCGTCTGGAATTTCCCAAGAGGAGCAAAGAAACCCATGGCCAGGGTCTGAAAAATGATCACTGATCCCTCCAGTTCTGTATTTTTAAGGAAAAATCTGGTTTTCTTGGAAGATTTGAAAGGTTTCATTAAAAAAGATGCCAAAAGCATCATTTTATGTAAACTCTACCAAGAGCCTCATCCCTGTGGCTTCTGAACAGCACCATGGGTGGACATTGGGTCCAAGGAATAGACCTTTACAAGGAGGTGGGTGGGTTGTTTTAATTTCACAGAAAACAACCCTGGCAGGACAGAATTGGTGGAAACTGTTTTTATTTGGATATTTAAGCTGCCCTTGATGAGTCAGTGAGGGCTCGTGCAGGTGTTGAGGAGACCATGCCCTGGTCTGGATATAAAACCCCAGGGAAAACACAATTTTAAGTGGTTATCCAAGTGGAAATTTTATCTCTCCAGGCATCGGCAAGAATTTGTTTGTGGGATGGTGTAGGGGTAGAGAGAGAGAAGCAAAGGCAATATTTCCCCAAAATAATATTCCACACCAGATTACACCTGCACTGAAGTGTAACCACTTGGGTCACCTGGAAACATTTTCCTTTTCCCCTAAGACTTTCCATCCTTTAGGCCATGGGTTTCACGCTTCCAAAAAGCATCCCAAAGCTTCCCAAAGGAGTGAAGCCAAGCTGGAGGCAGCAGGGAGAGGAGAAAGGGACCTGCTGACCCAAACCCAGGAGCAGAGGAGGCCTCTTGGCCCCCATTGCCACTAGATGGTGCCAAGGGAAAGAGTGTGGTTGGCACAGGGTGGGGTAGGGACACCCCAACCCCCCTGGGCATGGAGGGTGTTGAGCATCCTTCTCAAACGGAGTCTCATGGACTCAGAGATCACACGGTGGGTTAAATCCCAAATGCTCCACCCTATGGACCCTGCCCTGATAAGCCGTGGCTGCCCTGACCCTGGGAGTGTCCGAAGCCAAGCTGGATGGGACTTGGAGCAACCTGGTCTGTGGAAGGTGTCCCTGCCCATGGGGGAATGAGACAGATTTTAAGGTCCCTTCCAACCCAAAGCATCCTGGGATTCTATAATTCTATTCCTTTATTCCTCCCTTTCAGCCATCCATCCTCTTCAATGGCCTGCTCTGGCAGTTCCTGCTGTCTTCCCATTCCCATTTTGCTTGGGAAAAAGTCCCCACATCTCCTCCAAAACAACCCCCTGCCTTCCCTCAGGCTGTTGCACCATCACTGAGTGTCATCTTTTGGTGTCCATCTTGACCCTGGCCGAAGCCCAACCTCAGCAGAGACCCAACACACTCAGCTCCAGAGGGACATCAAAGGAGCTTTTGGCGCCACAACCACTATGCTCAGGACTCGTGTCACCTGAAAGGTCCCTCCCCCAGAGGGTGGTCGGGCACTGCCCAGGCTCCCCAGGGCAGTGGGCACAGCCCCAAGGCTGCCAGAGCTCCAGGAACCTTTGGATGATCCTCTGGGGCACAGGGGGTGATTTTTGGCCAGGAGTGTGGGGCCAGGAGTTGGACTCCATGATTTTTGTGGGTCCCTTCCAGCTCAGCAAGTTGTGGGACTCTGTGAAAGGACTGGAAGGGTTTGTGGAGCATCTCTTAGTTGGGTTTCAAGATCAAAGCGAAGCTCCTCTGGCTTTGAACCAATAAAAGCTGAAAGTTTCAATGATAAAAGCCAAGTGAAGTTTCTCCAGATCTGTCCCCCTGATTGTTCCCATCCATGCCAGGTCACCTGAGCTGCTTTTATGTCTCCCACTCATCCTGTTTCTCTTAAAAACCCCATTCTCCAAACCCTGTTATTACAGATGAACCTCCACATTTCCGTTTTTAATTGAGAGGTTTCTACACCTGATTCCATCACAAAACGTGATCTCAGGGCACCTCAGGGCCTTGGAAAATCCTTGCCCATTCCCAGAGGATGTATAAGAGGTGCTCAGGAACTTTGAGTCCTCTCCAAACTGGAGCAAGGAAAAGGGAAGGCTGGACCCACTGCACATGCAAAGGCTTCGGTTTGAAACCGGGGTGTGAAAAGAGCCCAAAAGTGCAGGGGAAAAAAAGCCAAAAGTCCTGGAGTTTCCATGGGGCAGAACCTGCCATGGAATAATGAAGCTGAGGGAATGGTGCCATGGTGCCCATGGAGGTGGAGAGGTGGGATCCACACCACCAGCGTGGTGCTTTCCTGGAGAAACAGGGCCATGGAAGGGTTTGGCTGTGCTGGAAATCCGCTGGATGGGAACGTGCTGAAAGCTCTTTATCCACTGGTTTCCACCCCAAGAGGTGAGGAAACACCTCCTGGATCTTGGCATGTGCCAGGGGTTGCCTGCAGGCCTGAACGAGCTGGAAGCCTGGCATGGGCACGTGTCTCCAGGCCCCTGTCCATCCCTCTCCTTTCTCCCTGGGCTTTGCTTTCTTCACCCTCTGTCCTCCGGGCTGGACCAGGGATGTGAAGGCAGCACCGGGCTGGATTCTCCATCCACAGCAATCCCAAAATTTGGCACTTCCTTCTCCTTTTCCCCTCCTTCCTCCTCCAACCAGCAGGGAGGGAAGAGCGACACGTTTCCAGGTGAAAACCCACTTGAACTTTCCCACCAAGCCATGGCAAAACCCTCCGGGAAGCTCTTCAGTGTCACGGCTCAGCATGGAGCAGCCACTTCCCATGGCACCATTCCCTCATTCCTGGTGTCCTGGAGCTCCCACTCTTTTCAAATCCAACCAAAAAGGAGCAGGTCATGCTTGGAGCAGAAACTCAGGGAGAGCCCCCCTCCTCCCTTAAGGAGCTGCCCACGGAGCATCCCCTGCTCCCCTTGGCGTGTCTCCATCCCGGGAAGCAGCCGTGTGGGAGAACAGCCCTGTCACGGCTGTCTGGGCTCTGTTATTGTTGGTGTCATGTTACAAATCCCCTTTCCATGGGCAGGTCCCGGGGGGGACCATAAAGGGGCAAGGTCAGGACCCTGCCAATAAACAGGACCCGGGGGCCTCCTCGCAGCTCCACGTGGGATTTGCCCACTGTGCTCCTCCAGATCCCAGCTCTGGGATGGTCATTGTCCATCCCCATCCCACCAGGACACGGGAATGGCCTTGGGAAGGCAGCCCAGCAGAGGGATGAGGTGCTGGCGTTGCTGCTGCCACGTGCAGCTCCATCTGTAACGTGGAGACGAGGGTTTTAAAAGCAGGAATGAGCAGGAATTGTTGGGTTTCCCTCATCGTTGTTTGATGTGCTTGGCCAACATTTGGCCTGGTGGCAGCTAAGGATCATTTCCCAGGGCATATTCCCCGCACAGCTTGGTGAGGAGGTATGGAGAACACTCCAGGGTGGGAAAATCCCTTAAATCAAAATCGGATGTGGAAGGAAACTCGGAGCTGGTGCTCTGGATCCATTCCTGGCACTCACCAGGATGGCTTTGCAACATCTTTTTGGCATCTGCTGATGCAAAGAGGATTTTGGGAGCACCTCGATGGGAGCCAGGGATCTTGAGCAGTGGCAGGGAAGGGGTTAATGGGAATATTCCCACAGGAGATCCCATTTAATCCCATTAGATGCCCATTGAGGCAAATATCAGGAGCACTGTGACCTGCAAGCTCCTCTTCTCACCATCTTGCCCTGCCTGGACCACACTCCCGAGGGCATTTCTTACTAATTAAGGACATTTCCTATTAATGTGCAGATTTATTTGGCTGAGAAAAGGCCAGAAAAGCAAAAGTCACCCCAGAGAGCATCAAAACTCAAACTGTCTGATTCCCAGCTCCCTTTCCCACAGATTCTTCTGACACCTTCTACCCTTCCATGGTCTGGGATGATGACCCTGGGGAAATATTTACAGAACGGGGGAGGATAAAGGAAAAAAAGGGACTTGTCCACCATGAGGACAGAGATAAAACCCTTCAATAAAACAGATATTAGAAAGACAACACAGTTCAGAGCATTGAGGTTCCAGGGGATGAGGGTGGTGAGGCTCTGGTGCAGGTTTCCCTGTGGATGCCTCATCCCTGGAAGTGCTCAAAGCCAGGTTTGGAGCAACCTGGTCTAGTGGAAAGTGCTCCTGCCTGTGGGACTCAAACATCTTTACTATCTCTCCCAACCCAAACCATTCTGGGAATTCTATAATTCCAAGATTCTGGATGATTCAGGTGCTTGACCCTCACTCAAGGGCAGGTCTGAGAACAAATCCCAGCGTGGCCACCACGGGAGGGTTGGAGGGTTGATGGTTCATTGCCCAAGTCCGAGAGACTTTGGGTGGTGCCTCTGAAAACCCCACACCCAAAGAGCAGTTTTGGTGCCCACGCACTGAGAGCTGGTCCTGCCACGCCTGACTCAGCCACTCTGAAACCACCTGGCAGGGAGTTTGGGAATAAAAAACTTAGAAAAAGAGAGAAAAGGAGGAAAAAATATAGAAAAATTAGAGAAAGAAATAAAAGGAAGGGCTCAGTTGGCTGAAGTTGCTCTTGATGGAGCATCTGAGACAGGTTTTGGTCAGAGCAAAATTTAACAGCCAAAATCTGGTTAAAGTCAAACTTTTCCCCTCGCAAACTGAAGCTTTTGTGCATGTTCAGAAGCAACAAAGAGCCCCCATTTCCCATCAGACTGAGCCCTGTTGCCAGTGAGGCCCAGCAGGAGGTTTGGGGCGAGATGCTCCCCGTGCAAGCAGCCACGTCAGATGTTCTGATCATCTCTTCAACGCTGCAAAAATCCCAAAAACGAATCCTGGAAGTGCAGCAAAGAGATTTCTCCGAGTCCTCTGGTGCTGAGCTCCTCAGCAGTTGCCATGTGCACCCAAAACCACCGAGCAAACAGAGGTGACTCAGAGCGACATGTGGCACCAGTTTCGGGGACATGTGACAAGAACTCCCCGTCTCATCTCTGCCTGTGGCTCAGGTCGGTAACAGCTCCTTTTCTAAAGGCAGAAAGGTGGTTTTGTCTGAGTTTTTCGGGGTTTGGTTGGGTTTGTTTTGTAGATGATTTGCCCAGAGGCTGCTGGTGATGAAGATAAAAGGTTGAATAGCAACCGAGGCCCCTGTGATAGGAAAACAAAATAAACATGTGCAGAGGGCAGAACCACAGGAGTCAGCACTGGGGGGATGGTTGGGGTGGTGCTCCTGCTCTGCCTTGAGCAGTTGGGTGGTGGAGAAACCTGGACTGGTGTTCCTGCTCTAGATTTTGAGGAATTCTGTGGTGGAAAACCTGGCTTGGTGCTCCTGCTCCAGATCTTGGGGAATTATACGGTGGAGAAATCTGGGTGGTGTTCCTGCTCTGCCTTGAGCAGTTGGGTGATGGAGAAACCTGGACTGGTGTTCCTGCTCCAGACTTTGTAGACTTAGATGGTGGAGAACCTGGGCTGGTGTTCGTGCTCCAGATCTTGGGGAATTAGAGGGTGGAGAAACCTGGCTTGGTGCTCCTGCTCTGCCTTGAGCAGTTGGGTGGTGGAGAAACCTGGCTTGGTGTTCCTGCTCTAGATTTTGAGGAATTATGTGGTGGAGAAACGTGGGTTGATGCTCCTGCTCCAGATCTTGGGGAATTATATGGTGGAGAAATCTGGGTGGTGTTCCTGCTCCAGACTTTGTAGACTTAGATGGTGGAGAACCTGGGCTGGTGTTCGTGCTCCGGATCTCAGGGAATTAGAGGGTGGAGAAACCTGGGTTGGTGTTTCTGCTCTGCCTTGAGCAGTTGAGTGGTGGAGAAACCTGGCTTGGTGTTCCTGCTCCAGACTTGGAGGAATTCTATGGTGGAAAACCTGGGTTGGTGTTCCTGCTCCAGATACCTGGGTTGGTGCTCCTGCTCTGCCTTGAGCAGTTGGGTGATGGAGTAACCTGGACTGGTGTTCCTGCTCCAGACTTGGAGGAATTATATGGTGGAAAACCCAGGTTGGTGCTCCTGCTCTGCCTTGAGCAGTTGGATGGTGGAGAAATCTGGGTTGATGTTCCTGCTCCAGATCTTGGGGAATTATATGGTGGAGAAACCTGGACTGGTGCTCCTGCTCCAGATCTTGACAAGTCACATGGTAAAGAAACCTCAGGAAGGATGAAATTGGAGAAGAAAATGGTTTTATGGACTTCAAGACCTTCCTCCGGATTCCTTTTCCCTCTTAATGGTTGGATTCAACAATCCTAAAGGTCTTTTCCAACCTGAGGATTCTGGGATTCTGAGATCTTGCCCCCTAAAGACTTGCAGATCTCTGCCAATCTGTTGGAAAGGGCTGAGATGAAAACTCCAAAGCTCCTGCCCCAGAGGCTGCAATAAACTTTATTTCGGTGGATTTTAAGCTGTTTGCAGATCAAAGCTTTAAGTTGCATCATTTCTTCAAAGGAGGGTGACAAAGCCACAACGTGTTTTGTAAGAGTGGGAGAAAATCCTTGTTTTTAGAAATAAGGAAACTGGGGCACAACTTGAGGCCATGACTTGAGAAATCACGGCCGGCTCCAAAATTTCACCTTTTTTGGAGGCTTTTGGAGCTTGTTGCTGTGGTTTTGGTGGAATAAATCAAGGGCTGGTAGAAAACCAGGAAGAAAACCCTCTTGTATCCAGGGAAACTCTGAGTGAGTCAGGGGAGGAAACTGAGCTGGAAGGGTCAAGTTCATCTCCCAAAATCAATCCCTGCTCTGTTTTGAAAGTCCCCCTCGTCTGGAGGCAAACGATACTTCCCCATGTCAAGTTGCGTTTTGCTCATGAAGAAGCGAAGCTGCTTTGCTGGTTCAAGTATCTCAATAAATTGGATAAATAAATGATAATTTCAATTCGATAAATAACATTTCCAGGCATCCTTAGCACGTCTCTGTCAGACAGAGGATGTCCAGGAGCTACAGCAACTTCAGATGAAAACAAACTCTCCCCTTCCTCTCCCTTGACTTTTCCTCCCAAACCAGGAATTTCTTCAGAAACCTCCAGGATGAGAAATACTGGAACTTTCTTTTTCTTTTTATGGGAAAATGGGGAAAAAAACCCCATCCAACCCCAGTAACAATTTGCATTTTCCATGGCTACGTTAATTTTTAGTGTGATTCCCCTCCATGAGCAAACCTTTTAAAGGCCTCAAAAGGAGATATTTGGACTCCGTTCCACCCCAATACCGAAATGTAATCCCAAATAAATACAATACCAAAATAAATACCAAATCAAAAAGCAAACCCCCCACCTTTCTCAGCCTGTTTCCCAAGCAGGGAAGGGCTGGAGCATCCCCAGGACTTCTCCTTCATCCCCTCTGCGCCCATTTCCACACGGAAAAGAGCTCATTAACAAAGCCTGGTAATTGTATCCCCTCCTCGTGCCCCCACAGGTCTAAGTTGTCGTGTTTGATCCCCATTTTCCCTCTGAGTCCAAATTTCCTCTTCTACTCCTCGTAAAAGACTTTGCTCCCCGAGAATTTCTGTTACTACTCTACTGGTGGGGTCAGGACCTTTCTTTTTTATTTATTTTTTTCCCTTTTTAAACCATTTTCTTGCCCAAAAGGGAGCAAGACTTTTTATCTGGGGGGATGTGGGATG
>VWZG01004782.1:40864-74971 GCA_013396735.1 Grallaria varia
TATTTATACATTTATATATCATATACAATTTATATTTTTATACATTATTTGTATATTATTTAAGATATTTATATACTATTATTTCATATGCGATATAATTTATATTTATTCCATATATTAGATTTATTTATTTTTATATAATATTATATAGTTATATAATTTATTTATATTATATAATTCTATATTATATATTTCTTTGAATTTTTATTTTTTATATGGAGATTATAGATAATGTAGGGATCTATATTTTATTTATATTTTATATATATATTGTATGGATTATGTAGATTTTTAATATATATTTATACATGCCATAGGTGTGCTTTAAGAAAACAAGGGGAAAAAACCAGAAATTTGACCTTTTCCTCCTTATTTGAGTCAAAATATTAAGCAAAATATTAAAATTGCCGCTTTTTTTCATGTTATTTTTGGAGCAGAGCTGACCCTCAGCACGGCCAACACCACTAGAGGGCCCAAAAAGCGTTTCAAGTGATGCTGCTCTTTCTAGAAGTGCTTATCCTTAAAAACCGGCCGAGCTCCTCGTGCATCCCCCAATCTCCGCGAAAAAGAATAAAAATGAATTTTTGGTTTTTTTAAAAAATTAATCAACAGCTATTTGGAAGGATTTTTATGGAGAGACTCCTCCAGGTCTCCTGTAACAGCATCTCACCCACTTCAGACTCCCTTTGCAGCTGCCAGTGTATTTATACGTGTTTATAATCTGTATTTTGGGCATATCTGTGCCTGTTTAAAGCTGGTTTGGGCCAATGCAATTTTCAGGGATGTAATTCCCCTTCCCAGGCTGGAATTTCATCTCCTGGGCTGGAGAAGGACCCTCCTGCCCCCGTTAATGCCCGTGGGCTGTGGGACCCCACCAGCTCCAGGCATAGGGGGCTGAAAAGTGATAATTCTTCCTCCTGGGAATTTTTAACTGGTTTTCCACATTCCTCCATGAGGGGAGAAAGGGAGCAGCTTTTTCCGGCGTTCTCCTGTTGGATATTCGGGTTTCAGCTTGGAAAATAGAGAGGTGAAGACCCCCAGGAGCAGAGTGGGAGGGTTTCGGACCCGCAGGGATGATTCCGAGGAGGGATGTCGGGAGATGTTATCCCCAGCCATTAGCTGACATTCCTAATGGATATCGGTGCCTCTGGACTCATCCCCTGCCCCTCTGGAATCATCCTCTGCCCCTCTGGAATCATCCTCTGCCCCTCTGGAATCATCCTCTGCCCCTCTGGAATCATCCTCTGCCCCTCTGGAATCATCCTCTGCCCCTCTGGAATCATCCTCTGCCCCTCTGGAATCATCCTCTGCCCCTCTGGAATCATCCTCTGCCCCTCTGGAATCATCCTCTGCCCCTCTGGAATCATCCTCTGCCCCTCTGGAATCATCCTCTGCCCCTCTGGAATCATCCTCTGCCCCTCTGGAATCATCCTCTGCCCCTCTGGAATCATCCTCTGCCCCTCTGGAATCATCCTCTGCCCCTCTGGAATCATCCTCTGCCCCTCTGGAATCATCCTCTGCCCCTCTGGAATCATCCTCTGCCCCTCTGGAATCATCCTCTGCCCCTCTGGAATCATCCTCTGCCCCTCTGGAATCATCCTCTGCCCCTCTGGAATCATCCTCTGCCCCTCTGGAATCATCCTCTGCCCCTCTGGAATCATCCTCTGCCCCTCTGGAATCATCCTCTGCCCCTCTGGAATCATCCTCTGCCCCTCTGGAATCATCCTCTGCCCCTCTGGAATCATCCTCTGCCCCTCTGGAATCATCCTCTGCCCCTCTGGAATCATCCTCTGCCCCTCTGGAATCATCCTCTGCCCCTCTGGAATCATCCTCTGCCCCTCTGGAATCATCCTCTGCCCCTCTGGAATCATCCTCTGCCCCTCTGGAATCATCCTCTGCCCCTCTGGAATCATCCTCTGCCCCTCTGGAATCATCCTCTGCCCCTCTGGAATCATCCTCTGCCCCTCTGGAATCATCCTCTGCCCCTCTGGAATCATCCTCTGCCCCTCTGGAATCATCCTCTGCCCCTCTGGAATCATCCTCTGCCCCTCTGGAATCATCCTCTGCCCCTCTGGAATCATCCTCTGCCCCTCTGGAATCATCCTCTGCCCCTCTGGAATCATCCTCTGCCCCTCTGGAATCATCCCCTGCCCCTCCAGAATCATCCTCTGCCCCTCCAGCATCATCCTCTGCCCCTCCTGAATCATCCCCTGCCCCTCCAGCATCATCCTCTGCCCCTCTGGAATCATCCCCTGCCCCTCCGAAATCATCCTCTGCCCCTCCGGAATCATCCCTGTCCTTCAGCTGATTCCCAGGGGAGAGCCATTAAGAGCACAGGCCTCTCCTTGGGGCCACCATTAAGGATGAGAGATGGGAAATGGGATCCTTAATAGGGCCAGGGATGGGGGGGAAGGCGAGTCCAGGGAGCTGCTTCTGCCTGAAATCTGGGAGTTTTCCAGCATCAAAGTCTCGGTGCTGCTCCCCCAGCAATGATCCAAAAGCCCTTCCAGGTGGGCGTCCAAGTCCCAGGGGACAATGTGGTGCCTCTCCAGAGTGGACAATGAAGCCGTTTGGATCACGTCTGTCCCAGTGGAGCCCCATCCCCAGCGTCCCCATGGTGGGGACCACGCCATGCGTGGGGCACGTGGAGGGGCCGGGCTCCCCTCCGGGGCTCTCCCGGGAGCAGCCAAGCTGTTTCCTGCAATTCTTGCTGGCCCTGAGCCGGCTCCCTTATCGAGCGAGGTCCTGATGCTGCACACCCGGAGCTCCCCCACCCTGCAGCCCCCCCTTTGGGGGCGTTTATCTCTCCATGGATTGTGCTTCCTTTGACGTCGTTAGGTTAAGATGGAGCAGAGGTGGCTTCGTGGGATGGATGAGGCCAGGGGGGAGCAGCACAGCCTCCTGTGTCCTTGGGAATCATGGCAACGTGCACAGATAACCCACGGGATGCTGGAGCAGGGTGGGGATCCTGCCTGCCCCCAGTCAGGTCAGGAAGAGCAGCTTCAGTTGTCCACACCATCCATAAGCTCCCAAACAACTCTGTTTAAATTGCATTGGTGTTAAGTCCTACAGAATTCCAAACTGGTTTGGGTTGGGAGGGGCTTTAAAGCTCATCCCATTCCACCCCCTTCCATGGACCTTAAAGCTCATCCCATTCCACCCCCTTCCATGGACCTTAAAGCTCATCCCATCTCACCTTCTTTCCATGGACCTTCAAGCTCATCCCATCCCACTCCCTTCCATGGACCTTTAAGCTCATCCCATCTCACCCCCTTCCCTGGGACGTTCCACTAGACCAAGCCTTGTCCAACCTGGCCTTGAGCCCTTCCAGGGATGGGGCGTCCTGGATAAATTTCGGGTGTCCTTGTGAAGCCCTGAGAGCCTTGGTGTGGAGCAGGGGATGGGATCCTTCCTCTCCAGGCTGTCGGGATGCTCAACGTGCAACCATGGTGGGATCTGAAATCCCTTAAGTCCCCCTGTCCTGGAGGGGGAGAGTTTCGGACCGCAGGGATGATTCCGAGGGGGGATGTTGGGAGATGTTATCCCCAGCCATTAGCTGTCATTCCCAATGAATATCGGTGACTCCAGCATCCTCTGCCCCTCCGGAATCATCCCTGTCCTTCAGCAGAGGGTGGGATCCTTCCTCTCCAAGCTGTTGTGTTGCTCAACGTGAAACCACAGTGGGATCTGAAGTCCCCTAAATCCCCCTTTCCAGGCACTGTGTCCCCTTGTCTGTGCCACAACAATCCAGCCCCCATGGATGCACATGGACTTTTTGGGGGACTGGAAGCCCCAAGAAGCTCCTTTACCAACCAAAACGCGCCGATTCCAGCTGACACCGAGCTACCCAACCCTGCAGAGAAACCAACCTCTAAAGGGCCCTTCCAACCCAAACCATTCCACGATTCCATGATTTTTTGGGTATCCGGGGAACACCGACCCTGCAGAGACCACCCGCGCCCCCCGAATGGTGGTGTCACCCCCGGCGTGGTGGCCTTGGCCCCGCGGTGTGAGCGGCTCATCCTCGGCGGCCTTTTCCATCCTCCCACTCCCTATTGTTCCCTGGAGCCCGGCCCTGACCCTGGGTATTTATATCCCCCTTTCCGGAGCGCATTGTGTGCCGGCGGCACCCGCGGCCTGGATGAGCCGGAGCTCCGCTCTCGCTTCCTCACCTTCCTGTTTACGGCGCTCCTCGGAGAGCTCCGCACAATCCCAGACCTCCTTCCCGCAGGGAGAGAGAGGGGCAGCGGCTCTGTCTAGATCCACTGAATCCCCAAAGCCCCTGGAATTTGGGAAAGCACAAGTGATAGGTGTCGGAATCGTGGAATAGTTTGTTTAAAGACCAGTCTTTAAAGGGCCCTTCCAACCCAAACTATTCCAACCCAAACTATTCCGTGGTTCTGCGATTTTCTGGGAGGGAACACCCATCACCATCTCCAAGGTTGGAAGGGCCCTTTAAAGGCTGGTTTTTAAAGGCTGGTTTCTTGAAGGTTGCCTTTTAAAGTCGCTCGGTGTGAGCCGGAATCTGGGAGTTTTTTGGGAATGAAGCACCCCCTTGCACCTCTGGGGTTTCCACACCCTATCCCTGGTGCAACCAAGGCACAGCACCAACTGGCAAAGCCCCGTGGCTTTGTCCTGGCACTGCTCAGGCCACAAGGTCCAGGCTATCCCAGGTCCTTCTGCCTCCCTGAAATGGTGTGTGAGCCCCAAACAACATCCAGGCTCGGATTTGGGCCCCGAAATTTTCCTCCTCTCCTGGTTGTAGCCCAGCGCGCCACGGCCGTTCCTCGATGACGCAGCTCTTGTACGTGATTTAAATTAAAAAAATGGGGGGAGAAAAAAAGCAATGTCCCTTTTGTGCTGATACGGTGTGTGAAAGTGTTCCTTCCACCGAGGGAGACCTTTTGCCCAGATAGATTTTATTGTTGGGGAGGTAAATGAGGGCTGGCAAAGGGTGGAGCTGGCGCCTGGGAGCTGCCGAGTGACCTCTGTGACAGAGCAGGGCCACAACAGGATGGGCTGCGGGGTTTTGTTTCGGGCTGCCAAAAAAACAACTCGCCGTTGAATGGGGAAAAGAATCGCATGGAGACACCGTGAGCTGCCCCCAATTGTGGCTGGGTGGATGGGGGTGGTGGCTCCCCAAACACCACCGTGGTCCTGTCCCGGCAGAGGGACTGCGGGGAACAGGGAAAAGGCATTTCCTCGTGGAGGAAAAGAGGGAAAATTGCAAAAAGAAGGAGAACCAAACCTCGGGTTTGCTCTGAGTAGGTTGTGATCAGGAGGTTGGGCAGAAAGGTGGCCCGTCCCCACCATCGTCCTCTCTGCTCCACACAGAGGGATGATTTATTCCCATTTTTCCCACTTTTTTTTTTGCCTAACAGAGACATCATTAACCCTATAGTCTGCAAGGGCAAACTGTCCCCTATCCAACATCCTCCCTCGGTCTCCTCCCACCAGGAACTAAATAAAGCCAAACAAGACCCCTCCCAACGTTAATCTGAGCCCTGCAAAACCCGGGTGGAGCCAGCGCTGCAGGAAACCCTCATTCAGGGCCATTCATTAGGCAAAACGCTGGATAAATAATTATCTCTGCCGCCTGGACCCCAGCCCTCAGCCCCTGGGTCCAGGTGGGGACGTCAATCCCTGTGTCCATTCATCCCTGGAGGAACACGAGCCCTTGTTTCCCTCTCGGACGTGCAACCAAACAATAGCCTTGACTCCCGGAGCTCCAATATTTGTGTGGTTTTTTCCCGGTCCCAACCCATCGGTTCCCCCCGAAATCCCACCTGGAGCCCCAGCTGGGTCATCAGATGTGCAGAGCCCACGGCTGTCACTTAACATTTATTCTTTATCTGGCTGTGACAGGCGAGGCAAATGGATTTCCAGATGTTTCCTACCCCAGAGCCCAGCCCAAGGTTTTTTGGGTTTTGCAGAGTTGGGCTTTTTGCTCGGCCTGGTTGGCACTGGGACATCTGGGGGGGGGAGCAGCCTCCTGCAAACATTGATTTTTCTTCCATTAAAAAATAGGGAAAAGTTGGGGTTTTTTTTAAAAAAAAATCCATACAGCTCCTGTTAATCAATATGTGATAGGAAAATAAAATGCCTTGTGGGCTCTCCTTTGTTGGGTCATTGGGATTGTTGTTTATGGGGTTTGGGGAGGATGGATAATGGGAATAATCCCCCGTTAAGGAGTCAGTGGGATCACAGCAGTGTTAATTTGCAAGGAAAGTGAAATTCCTTTGCTTGGGATGGCAAGTCGATGGAAATCCAGCTGAAGGTTTGTGCAGGCACTCCCAGGTTTCCCTGGTCTCGGAGAGGGAAGGGATCAAAGCAGCTCCTGGTGTGGTTTTTGATGTGTTGGATTTGGCAGGACTTGGACTCGTAAGAAAAATAAATATTTTTTGAAAAAATAGATTTCAGTTTTCATTTTGAATTTTATTTTAACTTTAAAGCAAAATAGGTATGGATTTTCCACAGAAAGTCCATGTCTGGATGTCATCATGTCTGAGGTGGAGGTGGCGAAGCAGATCCAGAGCATCCCACCCACGTCCCGGCAGGAGGAAGGTCCTGTGCCAAGGTGGCCTGAGGTTCCCCAGTGCTGGGATGACTTACTGCTCTGCCAGCCCCACTTCAGGCAGTTCCAGAGGAGTTTTGCCAGCATAAATCCCATCCTGCATCCCTCCCACCCCTCCAAACTCCTCCTGCAAACCAGCTGCAGGTTGGGAATGGATTTTTTGCAAGTGCTTTTCGGTGAAAGAACTTGTGGGTGGTGGGATGTGGGAGTTTCCAGCCAGGAGATGTGCATTTTTCCAGGACAAAAAAACAGGACTGTGGTGGTGACCTGCCTCAAATGAGATGGGAGATTGGTGGAGTTGAGCCTGGAGATCCACCTTCTTCCAGCTGGTAGCCAGGATGCTTCTGAATGAGCTGTGAGATCCCAGCACCCGGCATGGGTTGTTTTCTCCCTGCTTTAATTCTCCCTTTGGACATTCCTGCACGAATTCCTACAGAACTCCCTGATGTTCCTGGTCCTGTTGAACTCTCTGCAGAGACTTTCCCTCATTCGGAGGAAAATTATAGCTCCTATCTAGATCTGAATTCCACAGTCATAGAACCTTGGAATCATGGAATGGTTTGGGTTGGAAGGGAACTCAAAGCCCATCTCATTCCACCCCCTGCCATGGGCAGGGACACCTTTCACTAGCCCAGGTTGCTCCAACCTGGCCTTGGACACTTCCACGGATGGGGCAGTCACAGCTTCTCTTGGCAAACAAATCTTTACTCAGGGAGAGATAAACTTCGGTTCTAATTAGTAGGGGTAATCAGAGAGAGAGAGAACAGGCTCACACATTGATGGTGTGAGTGAAAAAACCCCCAGTTCCTCCATGTCCAGAGGAGACTTCCCAAAGCCTCTGTGCTCCATGGCCATCCAGCCCTGCTGGGTTCATGCTGGACATCCAAAAATATCCAAAATAACGTGACAGCAAAGGAAAAGCTCTTCCTTTCCCTGTCTGGTTTGTGGCAGCTCCGGGCAGGGGAATTTCCCTTCAGTTGTATTCAGGTCATCGGAACGAAACACGCAGAGCTGTGGGTTCCTTTATCTCCTGGGCTGGACAAGTGCACACTCAGCTCGTTTGTTGAGGCTGCAGGTCACCAAAGTTGCACTGAGATGTCTCTCCTGTGTGGACACGAGGACACAGCTCCAAAATCTGTGCCCTGAAACCGCGGGAGGAGTTTCAAAGAGCTCTGCAACCTCCAAAGCTGTTGGTGGTGGTGGCCCCACGTGGCACGTCCTCACCACACTGAGTGAGAAGGGTTTGGGCTGCCTGGGGAGGTGTCTTTTCCCTGGGAGGGAGAAGGAGCCAATGTCAGCTCAGGGCCATAACACCACTGGAGTTCAGTCCCTCTTTGGATCACCCAACGTCCTTGGAGCTGCTGCGTCCTCCAGGACCACCTATTAAGCCCTTGGAGAGTGTCCAAAGGAGGACAGTGAAGATGGGGAAGGGATGAGGGGAAGCATGTGAGGACACTGACGGCAATTGGGGTGTTCAGCTGGAGAAGAGGAGACTGAGGGGACACCTCAGGGCAGGTCCAACTTCCTCAGGAGGGACACAGGACGGACAGGCACTGAGCTCTGCTCTGGATGGACCAGGGACAACATCCAGGGAATGGCCTGGAGTTGTGTCAGGGCAGGCTCAGGTTGGATCTCAGGACAAAATTCTTCCCCCAGAGGGTGGTCGGGCACTGCCCAGGCTGCCCATGGCAGTGGGCACAGCCCCAAGGCTGCCAGAGCTCAGGGACTGTTGGATGATGCTCTGGGGCACAGGGGGTGACTCTTGGGGCTGGTCCTGTGCAGGGCTGAGGGTTGGACTGGCTGATCCTTGTGGGCCCCTTCCAGCTCAGCCCATCCTGGGATTCTGGGATCCCTGCACAGCCCCATCACAGCCTCCCCAACCCTGCGGTGACTCAGGAAACCAGAGCCCTCCGTGTGTGAACTCAGCACCTTTTATCAGAGTGGGGAGGAGGGCACGGGCATTTATTGTGGGGGCAGGATCAGAGCAGGGACCTAAAACAGTCCCCAAGCCACAGCTGCATTCGTGGAGTCCTCACCGCCCTCCCAAACCCACCCAGCTCACAGGGGACACGGCGAGACTCCAGGTCTGAAAAACCCCATGGATTTTTGTGAGAGAGCCACCTTAATTCTGTGGGTCTGGTCCAGGCTGGTGGCTCTCACCAGACGGAGCTGGTCGGGGTGTTTTTCCGAGTACAAATTGGCTTTCCAAGCCCTTTGGCTCCTGCCCAACCACCTTTCTCCTGGTGATGCTGCTCAGAGGTCCTGTGGTCTCACCCCAGCAGAGCAAAGGCTTTGGGAGACGCCTCTGCCCCCAGGGCTGGGCCCAGGTCCTGCTGCTTCACATCATACATTGATTTTTAATATAAATTGCAGGTGCTACGGGTGATGCTCCAGCACTTGTAAGGGCGACTCCGGCAAGAACCCATGGCAGGGGCTTTGGGATGGCTCCGTGGAGAATTCCAGGAGCAGTGGTTTGTTTTCCCTGGGGTAGGAAACCCACCCCATTTGTAGGATGGGTTTTCCTTCCTATAAGGAGATGTTTGCTGCCCCACAAGACAGGCCGAAGCTCTGGGATAAATGTGGTCACTGCAGGGATTTCATGGGAAAGGGATTTAGGAGGGACCGGCTTCTCCAGGGAATCCCAAGTTGTCTGGGGGGAGTGACTTTTTTTACCTTTGGGAGGGGAAAATGCATCATTTATGATTTATCATTTATAGGATGGGGTTTCTTGCCTGCAAAGGGTTTAAGAGCAGCAGGAGAGCTCAGAGCACAAGGGGTGAGGACAAACAGGTAAGAACAGCAAGGATGGGAATAAATCTGTGATGTGGATTTGGGCACTTTTAAAAGCTGGAAAATTAATGGATATGCCAAATCCTACAGGCAGCCACCCTTTTGTCCTCCATAAGATGCTCTTTTCCCTTCCTTAGCTGGAAGCAGCTCTGGACTAAAGGCAGCTCAACGTTTCAAGATTCCCATAAAATATCCTTTATTCCACTGGGAAGTGGATGTGGTGGTGGCTCCCTGTGCCAAAAGGCTTGGAGAAATGGTCCATGACCCTGGCTGGCATGGGATGGGGAGGATTTGCAGAGCCCCAAAGCCTGGACACTCAGGGACTCCCTGCAAAGGGAAAATTTTGGGGTCAAAAAGCCAAAAATATTCTTTTTTCCCCTTTCAATTCACCAGGGAATAAACCCTCTTCTGGTGGGGAAGGAAACAAGTCCCCTGGAAATTTAAGAGGTTCCAAGGAAAACCCCTCCTCAGATTTCCACATCCATTTGTGTGGAATCATCCCATTCCCAACACCAGGAATACTGAAGTCCTTTCCCCACCCAGTTCGCCCTAAACCCTGATCCCTTCCTCTTTTTTTAACCCCAAGATCATCCAGACTATGGGGAACCAGGATAAGCAGCAGGTTGTTTAGGCAGGAGGATAAAGATCACTGGGAGAGGAGAGAGTGACACGTTCCTTGTCCCCACGTCCATAGGGCACAGGGACAAGGACACGAAACCCTTGGTGGCTCTGGGCAGGACAGCATAACCCAGCTTAAGGCTGTGGACATCCAAGAGCTGCTCTAAAACCCGGCTCTGGAGGTGTTTACCTTCAATGCACCTTCCCTGGGGTCACATCCATCATACCCACCCCACCACCAGGCACGAGAAGGATCCTGCAGGGAGCTTGTCCCATTCCTGCCTCCATTTCCCCGGCAATTCAGTTGGGATTCCTGCCTTTTTCCAGCCTGGCTCAATGAATGCCAGGGATACACTTAATAAATACACTTTTTAATAGAATTCTGGCTTTTTAGATCTTCATCTTCGTATAACAGGGCTGGTGTCTGCTCTGTGAGTCGCTAGAAATCCGTCAGGAGGCTCTTGGTGGGGAACAGAAGAACAGGGAAACATGGAAAGAAGGGTGTCTTGGTTCATTTTTCCAGTGTTTTCTTTTGTTTTCCAGCTTTGGGGAATATAATCAGGTCCCTCAGATTCTTCCCCGTGGTGTTAATCCCCTTCCGTCCACAAGTGTAGAAGGACCAGGATCTTCCAAGACTCATCAGCAAGTGGCAGACGTGACCTGTCTGTGTTGATGCATCATAAAAAACCAGCAAAAGGGGCTTTGGAAACAGAAGAAATTCCAAAGGAATTCAGGAGTACAGCAGGGCAGAGCTGGGATAAAGCCTTGGGGTGTTGCCCATCCCCTGCAGCCCCTGGGGCAGGACCGGGAGCTCTCTGTGCTTAGGGCAGACCTAAAGAACAGGTTAATTTGGGAACCACAGGCTGAATTTCCTACCCGGGTCAGTTTGGATTGTCTCACCAGTGCATTATATCCTCTAAAGCTTATAAATCTATTAAGTCAGGTCTGCTAAGCTAATTAGAGCCAGTTACACTTCCAGCTAATAAAATATTTGTCATTTCTAAAGCACGTGGGAGTTTTTCTTCAGCTTAATCCAATCACCCTGACAATTCCTGCAACTAAAGAGATTCCCAGCAGCATATTTTGCCAGAGGTAGGGAAAAATCTGATTAGGGGAGATGATAAAAGGTGCATTCCTGTAGTTTTCCCAGCTGGAACATGAATAGATGGAAATGATGTGCGGCTGCAACAGGGAGATGGAAATTTGAAGGAATTCTGGGGTTTGGGGTGCAAAGATTTGTTGGACACTTCGGTTCAAGGGCTTTCATCATTTTGGCTTCATCTTCAAGCCAAGTCTTGCTGAGCCTGGGAGGATTCAACATCACCTGCCTGGGGTTTTGGCACTTATTTATCTCTATTTTGGTATTTATTCATCTTCACTGCACTTGAGACACATTTAATTCCGCAAAGGAAAAAGAACCTTTTCAAAGTGTTGCTGCATCCAAAGGGTTATTTTTTCCCCCCTTTCTATCTTCTCTTATTTTTTTAATGGACTTAATAAAAAAGGAAATGTACTAGTCAAGTCCAGCCCATGTGGTTTTAATCACTCAATTTAATTAACATCTCCCAAACTGTCTTATTAAAACTAAATTAAATCCTGATTTGAGATGTTTAATAGATCACACAGACTTTGTGCAGAGACAACTGCAGCTGTGGGAGCACCAGAAAAAGGAGCTGAGGTTTTCCTTGCTCACCTTTGCAGGGGCCAGGGCTGTTCCATCCCCCATTCCCAGGCTTCAATCCGGGTTTCCTGCTGGGATAAATCAGTGTTAATTCCCTGGGACTGGGCAGAGCCAGGGGCTACAAATGGGCAGGAGCTCCTGGACTCCACAGTCTGTCCTGGAAGGCATAAAAAACTGGCAGCACAGCAAATCATACGGAATATCCAACCCTTTCCATGGGGTTTGTTTTCCCATTTGCCTAAACAACATTTTTGCAAGATTACTTTTGGCTAAAAATAATAAGATGCTCAGATTAAATAAGAATTATCCTAAAAATGGGACTGCTTACCATGCAGGCTCCATGGGGAAGAACTTTGGGTTTAGCTGGAAACATGTCATTTTTGGGGTGAGAAGCAGGAAAATACCAATTAATTTGGCAAATTCGTTGCTCCCAACAAGGGGTTGGCAGGAAGATGCTGGTTTGGGGAGGACTTGGTGTTTTCTCCTCTGCATCATCTCATCTTCCCCCCTCTTTGCCTGTTTCATCCTTGCTGCTCCTGGCGGGGCTCTGCCCTTCCCTTCTCCTGTCCCAGCTTTCCTGGATGCTCCCACTCCCCAAAACATCCAGGCAACTGCTCCTGATGCAGCTTTTCCCACCAGGCCTCCAAAGCTGGAGAGCCAACGGAGGCAGCATCTGCTTTCCATCACCCCTGCCAGGTCTGGCTTAGCTTTGCCCGGGTTTAAGCCCTGTCTGTGCACTAAACACGGCCCCCCAGATTAAAACCATGTCCAGACACCGCTGGCTCCTGGTTGGAGTTCAAAGGAGCTTGTTGGGGGCAACAGGCTGAGATTGTGCAGCCCAGAGATGTTGGTGAGGACACCCTTGGACCTCTTGGATTGTCATCGTAAGGTCGAGGTGGGTCAAAGGAACGACACGTCCTCTTCTGAAAACAAGACCCTTTATTGTATCAGAGGCTGCGGTTCTTACAGACCTGAGTATGGACACATGTCCAAGTAACGCGAGGGATACTCATGGACACCACGAACTGACCAATATGATCAAGGCAATGCCATTTATTGTTGTGAAAACACCCCTTAAATAACCCAGATAGCTCACACACTGCACACACACTGCAAACCACCCCGGGACTGGTTAATGCCAATAACACACAACTCTATTGGTGTCAAATAAAGTCCTCGTGATCTCTCTTTGTGGCCAATGTGTTTCAACCTTCTGCTGCAGCTTCTCTAAGTTTACATTCTTCTCCCTGTTGATCTCCACAGAGGCTTCTTAAAAGTAGCTTCTCACTGCAGCCTTAAAGGCCTCGCAGCAGAACTGCATCTAAAGCACTGAGGTCGCTCATTTGTCCATTTTCTGCAAGAAATTCCCCAACATCCAAGGACCATTGGTTTCTCTATACATAAATAATTCCTAATTGGACACACAAATGACACATGTTGGTAAACATGACTCATCCCTTTACAGACTGGATTTCTGTTCTAGGTGTCACAGCCTTTCCTTCCGTGCTTATCACCCTGACGGGTGCAGAAGGTTCCTGGCACAATCCAGTTATTCCACAGAGACCCCAGACCAGATGGAGTCTCCCCACACACTTGGATGGGTCTTGGATGGACTGGAAGCGCTCCCTGGATTTTTTTATTTGGCTCTTTGGGCTCCTGTGGGCCGTGGAGGTGACATAAATCCTATGGATGAGCCCTGGGTGGGTGGGTTTGGGAGCAGAGCTCAGCTCCTGCTTTCAGAGCAGGGACAGGGAGCTGGATGGCACCACCAGGGATGGTGGGAATGGGAGATGTTGTCAGGGAATGGTGGGAATGGGAGATGCTCTCACAGAAAGGTGGGAATGGGGGATATTGTCAGGGAATGGTGGGAATGGGGGATATTGTCAGGGAGTGGTGGGAGTAGGAGGTAGGGAATGGTGGGAACTGGAGATGTTGTGAGGGAATGGTGGGAATGGGGGATGTTGTCAGGGAATGGTGGGAATGGGAGATACTGTCAGGGAATGGTGGGAATGGGGGATGTTATCAGGGAATGGTGGGAGTGGGAGATGTTGTTGGGGAATGGTGGGAGTGGGAGATGTTGTTGGGGAATGGTAGGAGTGGGAGATGTCCAGTAATGGTGGGAATGAGGGATATGGTCAGGGAATGGTGGGAATGAGGGACGTTGTCAGAGAGTGGTGGGAATGGGGGATATTGTCAGGGAATGGTGGGAATGGGAGGTCAGGGAATGGTGGGAATGGGGAATATTGTCAGGGAATGGTGGGAATAAGGGATATTGTCAGGGAATGGTGGGAATGAGGGATATTGTCAGGGAATGGTGGGAATGGAGGATGTTGTCAGGGAATGGTGGGAATGGAGGATGTTGTTGGGGAATGGTGGGAATGGGGGATATTGTCGAGGAATGGCCAGCCCTGGGAGATAATGGCAGCCTGGAAAACGTCTCAGCTAAACCCAGAAGACACTGCCCCAAACAGCAGATGCAGAGTCCAAGGGGCTTGGCCAGAGTTGCCCGAGTGGACTCAAATCCCTAAATCCAGCTGGCCAGGAGGTCAGTCCGAGCGGGGGTGGGAAGTGCTGCCCCTCGGGGGGGCACAGAGCCCCTTTTCCCTGGACACTCAGCAGAAAGGCTGCGATTCCTTGATTTGTGAGCCCCAAAATGCCCCGTGCCCAGGAAAATCATGTCCTTGGGGTTGGGCACACAGGGCTGAGACAGCACTCCGGGGCCAAACAGGATTGGAAAACATCTCTAAAACACACTAATTCATTAAAAAGCCCGTGTTTCATCATTTTGCTTTAAAAGAACAGCTCTAAGCCTGCAGCTGGTCCTTTTGCAATTCCATCGACAGCGATTTTCCAGCGTGGTGTCTGTTCCTGCTGACCGTGTGGAGTTGTATCACCTGGAATTCTGCTCCAAATGTGCGAGGAGCAGCGTTGTTTACTGAAGACTCCTAATCCTCTGTTTACAGCTGCTCTGACGCTGAAAGCAGTAAAGGCATCTGGAAAAAAAAAACACCAAGAAAAAAACCAACCAGAAACCAGAAAACCCTTTAGCGAGTGGAAGGGAAGGAGATTTGAATCACCGAGCGCTGGAAAACTTCTCCCATCTATTTATTCCTGGGTCTGACATATCCAAGGGAAAAAAAAATAACCAGCCACTTTCCAAACTCCAAGAGGGGTCTGAAAAGGTTAATCCGAGCCCAGTTTTACCATCAGCCCTGCTGGGAGCTGTTTCCTCATGGAAAATGTTATCTGGGGTTGGGTTCCTTATCCTGGTTGGATTGGGGTGTCCCTGGGGCAGGGAAGGATGGGGAGCAGCCCCAGAGCTGTGTTTGCACCAGCACCTTTTAATGGTGGGAGATAAGGATCGTGTGCTAATTGCTGGGAGCAGGAAAAGATAAATATTCCTGCTGGTGGTGCCAACAGCTCCAACCTCCGGGAAAAAAACCTTTTTCCTAAAAGCATTTAAAAGGTTGGTGGAAAACATCGGGTTTTTTTTCTGCACAGCACCTTTGAGAGACGCTCCATGATTTAACCCAAAGGGAATTTTGGGGTGTTTTCTTCCCAGGGGTTGCAGTTTTAGGGAGTTTGGGACGTGCTGGTGGCTTCTCAAATGGTGGCATCTCGGCTGGGTGTCCCTGAGTGTTCCGGGTGAAACGTGGTGGTGTTTCAAAGGTGACTTAAAAACTGAGCTCTGCAGATTGGAAGGGTGGTCTTTTCTTTCTACAAAGAGGCTTTTCCAGTATCAAAAAGCTGCTTTTCTTCTCTCCTGATGCTTCTGATCAACAGCCCTTTGGCAAAGCCAAGAGTAGCCCTTCCAGCCTCCCAAGGACGTTAAGGGCACATGGAAATTCAGGCAAAAGAGAAAAAACCAAACCCATAGAAATCACATTGCTCTCTTTTTAAAAACCCCTTTCCCCTCTCTGCCACCTCTTCAGCTGCTTCCTTTCCTTTCATGGAGGTTGCGAACTCAGTTCCACTTTCCATTTCCAAGTCAAATTTTTCTTTTAGAAGTAAAAATCTTCAGTTAAAAAAATAAAATTCTAAATCACTGTTTTAAGTGAAAA
The DNA here is from genome assembly GCA_013396735.1 of Grallaria varia. NCBI lineage: Eukaryota > Metazoa > Chordata > Aves > Passeriformes > Formicariidae > Grallaria > Grallaria varia. The sequence continues at coordinate 56,589 of VWZG01004782.1, forward strand.
ACAATGGGAAACCCCAAAATTATGAACAGGCCACTTATTGACCCACTTCTGTGCAATGATGATACGGAAATAAAATCGATTTATTGTGGGAGGTTTGCTTTGTTTTCTCCTCTCAGAGCTGCTTTTCTTCAAGCTAAAAGCAATTTTAGCAGTGAGGGCACCACAAACCATCCATGGAAGTGGAGTCTCCTCGTGGGCAATCCTGGAGCTTCCCTCTTTTCCCAGCACCAGTGCGAGAACCAAGCACCGAAGGGGGCAGTCGGGGGGGCAGATCAGAAACTGGGGCTCCTCTCGAGGCTTTCAGGCAACAAAACCCCCTCCGGGGGATCTCCAGTTGGGAGCAGAGAGGTCAGTGTGGCTCTTAGGAGATGGGACAGAGATTAGACATGTTGAAAAGGGAGAGGAGGAGGGACCCAACGTTGCTTTTGATCCACCACACCCCCCCAACCCCTCCAAAGCCACCATGTGCCCAGCACCTGATAAATGCTATTTATAAACCTGGAGGAGGAGAAGGGAGCCCATAAATCTTCTGGGTTTCCTTTTCTCCGCAGATCGGGAGGAAAATGAAAACCATGTGCTGGATTTCCCAGGGATGCTCCGTCCTCCAGCCTGGAGGTGGCCCTGGGGACCTGATTGTCCTGACCTGGGGTGGACCAAAGGAGTTCAGGAGGCAAAGCGAGGGTGGTGTTTCACCCAGGCGAGACCTTGACTTATAAAAAGAAATTTTGCTGCCACTTTGGGGTGATTTCATGGGGAAAATCAAAGCTCCAGTGTTGGGAAACTTCTTGCAGAAAATGGACATACGAGCGACCTCAGTGCTTTAGATGCAGTTTTGCTGCCAGGCCTTTAAGGCTGCAGTGAGAAGCTGCTTGTAAGAAGCCTCTGTGGAGATCAACAGGGAGAAGAATGTAAACTTAGAGAAGCTGCAGCAGAAGGTTGAAAAACATCGGCCACAGAGAGAAGTCACAAGGACTTTATTTGACACCAATAGAGTTGTGTGTTATTGGCATTAACCAGTCCCGGGGTGGTTTGCAGTGTGTGTGCAGTGTGTGAGCTCTCTGGGTTATTTAAGGGGTGTTTTCACAACAATAAACAGCATTCCCTTGATCATATTGGTCAGTTCGTGGTGTCCATAAGTTTCCCTCTCAATACCCCAGGGCCATGAACTTTGCTGCTGCTGAATCTCCACCTCAACAAATATGTTCCCTCATCTCATTCCCAAAGCCATTTTTTGGGGAAGCAGAAAACTCATCATTTTTAAAAGGAAGCCAAGCCATCCATTTTACCGGGAAGGACCCCCAGAATGTCCTCCAGGCTCATGGACATCTCATGGACATGTCTCCTGAAGGGTTGAGTTCGTGCTACAACCCAACGTGTCTAAGCTCAGAATAAATTAGGCTGCTGGATTTCAAATTCCTGGAGGAAAAGTGGCTTCCAAGCAGGAACACACTCACACACCGTGCTCAGAGCAGCAACACTCTCAACGCCGCGTTATCCCATCGGGAAAAGCCGCTTTCCTCGGGATCAAAGGATCAAAGGGCAGGGCCACCAAGCGTGACCCCCACGGATGACCTGCCGTGGGAGGGGTGAGGAGCAATTCCAGCCTCCAGAACTCATCGGGATGGAGGGGGTTGTGACAGCACTGGGGACAATGAGCGGGGCGGGATGTCCCCTGTCCCAGCTGGGGTGAAAGGGGAGCAGGGCTGGGCACAGCCGGTGACCCAAAAGGCCACGGCAGAAGCAGGAGCAGATGTGGAACAGAAGCCTCCAGTGTTGCCACAGCCAGCAGGGACCCTGCCCGGAGGAAATGACCCCTGGCAAGATGCATTGTCCCCAAAATTCCCCAACGGGAGCTGGGGGCTGATGGATTAGGGCGAGGGCCCAGGGCTGGCAGCTGTTAAAAATACCAGCAGGGAGAAGGAGCAGCTCATCCTGCCCCAGAGGGAATGGGGCCCTGGGGGATTCCTTTGCATGGAGAGGAAAAGAGACCGTCCCCAGTTTGGCTGGCAATTTTCCCCCTGTTTCTCCATCCTTTTTGTCGTTCAGCCCTGTCTTCTGGACCTAAAATACAGAAAAGAACATTATCCCCCAGTTTTATTGGTACTTTCCCCCCATTTCTCCATCCTGTTCAGCTCTGTGTGCTTGATCTAAAATGCAGAAAAAAAATGTCTCCCAGTTTTGTTGGGGTTTTTCCCTATTCTTCCATCCTTTTCACTCTTCAGCTCTGTGTGCTTGAACTAAAATGTAGAATAAAAACCACTGTCCCCCAGTTTTATTGGCATTTTTCCCCCCATTCCTCCATCCTTTGCACTGGGGCTGTTCAGCTCTGTGTGCTGGAATTGAAATGTGAAAAATAACTCCACTCTCCCACAGTTTTCTTGGGATTTTTTTCTCCCCATTCCCCCATCCCTTCCCCTGGTGCTGTTCAGCTCTGTCTTCTGGACCTCAAAGGCAGAGCCTGGGGGTCTTTTCTGGAAAAAAAGAACAAACCCAAAAATAAACAAGAACAAAAATAAACAAACACAAAAATTAACAACAACAACAACAAAAAAAAAAACCCTCCAAAACCCCCCAAAAAACAAAAACTACAGAGAAATTATTTTTAATATAATTTTTAAGATGGGGAATCTGAGACATGGAGCAGGGTTGGATATTAACTTCTCCTTCATATCCTGGGGGTGAAACAGGGTATTCCATTCAAGTTTTCAAACACTCCTGGCCAAAATAAAAGCCACTGCCCACCTCCTTAGGGATATGTGATACTTTCCACATGGAGCATCCACTTTCTCTCTGCTGAAGGACAAATAAATCCAAGAGAGCCAAAAAATCCCTCTAAAAATCTGAGTTTTCATGGCCAGGAGTGAGGAGCCTCCCTGCAGGGCTTTCCTTGGAAAAAAATCTGGCAGTTTTTATCCTGGCAGAAAAATTGGGGTAAATAAAGGGTTTATTTCAAAGCCATAATGAGAGAGAAGTGCCAGAGAAGGCAACTGAACGTGGTGCATCAAACTGTCAAGAATCAGAGATAAAAATCATAAAGGACCACATTTGGGGCATCAAATTGGCAAAACCAGCAAGAGACAAAAAGGACAAAAAGGACAACAAGGGAAGGACAACAAGGGCAAAAAGGACAAAAAGGTAAAATCTCCCCCAGAACCATCCGAGTGTTTCCCGAAGCTCCTGGAAAACAGCCATAACTCCATAAATCCGAGTGGGATTTGAAACGTTGGGAAAAGCAGAGTCTGAAGTGTCCAGGAACGTCCCGCAGCACCTGTGGAATATTTTGTTTTCTTGCTGCCTCCCCCCTAATTGGCTCCATCTGGGGCCGAGCGTCCCTTTCAGCGCCGCCGCGCGTGGGCAGGACCCGCCGGGGTTTGTCCCGTTCCTTCTCTCCCTGATCCCAGAAAAACATGACCCCGGACCTCCAGGAGGCTCAGGGATGCCACGATAAAGGCAAAGGCACCCCAGTGTTCTTTAAATAGAGGTTAAAAGAAAGAAGTTTTGGTGAAACAGCCGATTGGCAGCTTCTTTTTGTCATGATTTTGGGAGGATGAAATAAAAAGGAGGGGGCAATCCCAGCTTTCCTTTCCCTTGGGAAATAAAACCAGGATATGGTACCTGTATCCCCCAAAGATGCTCCTGAAAACCATGACAAAAAGAGACTGAAAATCAGCTGTTTCACCAAAACTGATCTTAAGGAGATGCAAAAACTTCATGCCCAGATGAGCTTGGCCAAAAAAAGACAGAATAAAGCACAATTTCCACGCGCCACCCCCAGGTTTGATGTCAAAGCAGAAGGAATGTTAAAAAAAAAGAAAAAAAAAAAGGGAAAATGACTCCACTACACACTGAAAACTCCTCCGAAATGAGATCCCAGGGGTTTGGAGATGTTTGGAGTTCAGCATCCCCCAGGGATCAGCCTGAGGCTGCAGCAGGGGCTGGGATTGTCAGCACATTATTAAACTGTTCTATAAAACAGCCAAGTTTTCTTCTGGTGGGAAAAAAGCTGCGGGGAGGGAGGATGGGTGTTTAGGGGGGCTGGGGTGGGGATTTTTTCCCCAATAGCAATCAGGAAAAAAGGTGTGGGTGTCAAGCCCTGATGCTCCAAAACATCCCAGTGACTCCAAATCCCTGACACCGACTCGAAAACAACCTTCTCACTTTTTGGTACCATCCAGGAAAGTCCTGGAGAGATTTATTCCCTCCCATCAGGAGCCTCTGCCAGTCACTTCTTAAACAGTGGGGAGAGGAGATCGTTTAGTGAAGCCTCATTAAGTGTTTGGGAGTCCATCTCTCCCAAAAGCTCCTACCTGTGAGCTCATCCCGAGCTCATCCCATCTAACACATCTGGAGAAGTGGGAATGGTCCAGCTGTGAGATGCCCAGGGATGGAGAAAGGACAGGAGCGAGGATTTAGACCCGGTTCCCTCGGTGACATCTCTGCTTCTCCTGGTGAAAAGGGTTGGGATGAGATGTTTTAAGGTCAAGCAGCAGTGCCTGAAATCACAGGATCATGGAATCGTTTGGGTTGGAAAACACCCCTAAGGCCATCGAGCCCAACAATAAATCACAGGGGGACTCACTGAGGTTCTGTAGGATGATGTGGCTCTGTCACCACCTCACGCCTTCTGTGCCAGGGGGGCCACGAAACCTCTCAGGAACTGCATCAGAAGAGGCTTTCCACAGGACATGGAACCTCGGAATGGTTTGGGTTGGAAGGGACCTTCCAGCCTATCTCGTTCCACCCCGTGCCATGGGTAGGGACACCTTCCACCACACCAGGCTGCTCCAAGCCCTGTCTTACCTGGCCTTTGCTCTGCCCCAAGGTCCCACCTGCTCCCCCATCCCAGCTAAACTTTGGAGCGGGAAGAGATGCTCAGGGAGGTGGAGAAGGGAGGTAGGAGAGGGAGGAGNGAAATCACAGGATCATGGAATCGTTTGGGTTGGAAAACACCCCTAAGGCCATTGAGCCCAATGATAAATCACAGGGGGACTCATTGAGGTCCTGTAGGATGATGTGGCTCTGTCACCACCTCACGCCCTCTGCACCAGGGAGGCCATGAAACCCCTCAGGAACTGCATCAGAAGAGGCTTTCCACAGGACATGGAACCTCGGAATGGTTTGGGGTTTAAGGTCAAGCAGCAGTGCCTGAAATCACAGGATCATGGAATCGTTTGGGTTGGAAAACACCCCTAAGTCCATTGAGCCCAACAATAAATCACAGGGGGACTCACTGAGGTTCTGTAGGATGATGTGGCTCTGTCACCACCTCACGCCTTCTGTGCCAGGGGGGCCACGAAACCTCTCAGGAACTGCATCAGAAGAGGCTTTCCACAGGACATGGAACCTCGGAATGGTTTGGGTTGGAAGGGACCTTCCAGCCTATCTCGTTCCACCCCGTGCCATGGGTAGGGACACCTTCCACCACACCAGGCTGCTCCAAGCCCTGTCTTACCTGGCCTTTGCTCTGCCCCAAGGTCCCACCTGCTCCCCCATCCCAGCTAAACTTTGGAGCGGGAAGAGATGCTCAGGGAGGTGGAGAAGGGAGGTAGGAGAGGGAGGAGGAGGCAGGAGGTTCAGGCCCAGCAGATCGCTGAGGTTTATGCCGTTATTTCTATTTTTACTCCCTTTATGACCTTCCAGTTTTGAAATTCCACTTTAACAACCAAAAAAAAAAAAACCAAAAAAACCAACCCAAGCCCAAAGCCCTGCCTGGAATTTCTTTCCCGGGCCGTTCTCAGCCTCCGTGCGTCGTTCCCAACGCGCCGGCGTTGACTCAGCGGGGACAAGAGCCAGCTCTGGTTTCTATTCCCAGTGATTAATGCCAGGGAACATGTTTAGGCTCCCAGGGTTTTACGCTCTGCTCGGGGATTTGGGGAATATTCGGTGCCAGCCCTGGTCAAACTCTTCATTCCTGCGTTTGGGGTCACGCTGGGGGCTGTGTTTGGGACTGGGCTCCGCGGGATGGGGGGACAGGTCAGCGGGGCAGGGCACCCCCGTGTCCCCACTGAGGGGTCCCCCCGCTCTCCCTGCTCTCTCCGGGGCGGTTCTTCACGCCCAACTCCCCTTTGTTCCGTGGGAAAGCCAGTCTGGGCAGGAATGGGAGTGAGTGCTGGGGAGAGGTTGGCAGTGGCGAAGGCAAAGCGGAGCAGATCAAAGAGTTCCTCCTTTCCTGGCTGCTGATAAAGCCCTGGGGACTTCCAGGAAGGCACCTCCAGGACCAGCATCTCCTCCTCACCCCCAGCAAATTCCAACTGACTTCAATCCCTTCATAGCAAAAGGATCGCTAAATACAATTTAATTCCTTGCTCATTTATTTTATTTGTTCCAATTGCAAATGCCAGAGCTACTCCCAAATCCTCGATGACGGGAGATTTCAGGTGGAATCAGGAAAGCTGGGATGAAAGCAATCCAAGCCAAGTCTCCCCTGGGAGAGCTAAACCCTCCATGACCCTTTCCCAAAGGGACCTGCAGGCCCCTCACCTGGCTGTACTCCTAAAGTTTTCCTCACTAATTGGATTAATCCCAGGAGGAGATGCCCAGGCTCCCCAAACTCCTTCTCCAACAGATATTCCCATAATAGCACATTAAAAAGGAAGTTTCCTTTTCCAGGTATCTCCAGCTGTCACCGACATGGAATTGAAGCTTATCCTTTGCTCTTGTCCATATAAATCCCTCCCTGGGCTTTGGGCCAAGGCAGCTGCTGTTGAGGGGCCAAAAGATGCTCAGAGAGTTAATTCCTGCTGCCCTCACACAGGGAAAAAACCCAAATGCCTTGAAAGCCCACGGGTCGCCCCATTTCCAGCTCCTGGAAACAGGATTTCTCCCACTCCAGGAAAACAAGGTGGCCATGGAAGCGCAGGAGTTATTCAGGGTATGGTGATGGCATTGCCAGGACCAGCAAGACCTCAGCAGGTTGGTTGGGTCACCTGTCTCCACCCAGGGGGATGGATCCATTCCCTTGGTCATCTCCAAAGCCTTGGATGGCCACCAGATTCTTTGGCATACATCGGTGACATTGACCTGCACCAGCAAGACCCCGTCAGGTTGGTTGGGTTGCCTCTCTCCACCCATGGAGATGGATCCATCCCTCTTGGATGCCTCCGAAGCCCTTGTGCCATGCTGCTGAAGCTTCTTGGCTTACACACTCCAGTACTGAGAGTCTCTGGGAGAAAAAGATCCCGGAATTTTTTGCAGTGCTGGTCAAAACATGTTTTGATTTCATTTGATTCCTCTCCACCCTCAGAAAATTGATATTTTTCAGCTAAAAGCCAAACTCTGCCCCGTTTACTCCCACACAGGATTTCTGTGCTGATTCCTTCCCCTGTTTTGGAATGTCAATCCCAGAATTTCTACGGAAAGCAGACATCTTTCAAAAACAGCTTATCAGAAACCTCCTTCTTCACAAAGAAAATTGTCTTGAGGGATTATTATTTTTTCAAGGAGTATTTTTTTCAGGCTCTTCTTTCGTTTGGCAGCTGGAGTGACCAAGGAGCTGGCAGAGCCACGGGCTCCAGGGCAGGCATGTCCCACACTTCCAAGGATCCTGCATGGAAGAGGAGGGTTGTGTTGGCCCGTTCAACCCTCCCGAGGTCACAGTCCCTTATGTTCAGCCTCCATTCCTGGAAAGCAGATGGATATTGTCCTCTCCATCCTGGCTTTCAAGCCAAGCTTTTGCTTCCCAGACCAGGAGCAACCAACTCAATCCCTGCTTTGCTCCACTGGTGATGAGGATGAGGAGCCAACGTTGCCTCCTGGAAACCACATTCCCAAATAATCCCACCCACGTGCTTCCCATTGGGTTCAGCAGAACCTCTTCTCTGCTCCCTCTGTGTCCTTCAGGGAAGAGGGGAAGTGGTGGGAAGGTTATTTCCCAGGGCACCCAGCTGGCTGTGGGCTTGGAACAATGCTTGGAAGGGAAGAGGGGGGAAAATAGCCCAGGATGATGGTGTATGGATTTATCCAAGTGGCAGCAGTGCATAGTTTGTGGTGGAAATGTCCTGGAGTTGTTTCCTATGGAAATCTGGATTGGGTTAGACCACTGAGATCTTCACAGCTCCCAGTTCCTGGGCTGTACTTTCCATCATTTCCCATCAGCTTTTCTGCTCCAGGCTTTGCTTTTCCCAAAGAAGATCCAGTGGTCTCCTCCCTGGCTGGTTTGCCAAGGGATGTTCCCAAAATATGTCTGGTGGAGGCTGGGATTTCATCCACAGGACACCCTGGGACTCCTCAGGATGTCACACAGGGCTGGAGCCCCCCAAGACTTCACTCTTATCATTCATCCCACCCTGGTGCTGGAGCTTCCCATGGAGCCAGGACCTCCCTGTGCCACCAGAGCATGACAAGGAGAGCCAAGGGGCATCCGTGTCTGGGTGTTTCTCCAGTGACTCCCAGTGTTTTGAGGGGAAAACAAGGAAGGCAAGAACCGAGCTCCCATTTGTCAGCACTTGCAATAATTTGAGGTGTGAATTACCCCAATTAGGCTTTTTTGAACAAACAAGCCTTAGCACACAACCTTTAAGAGATGCACGTGGGAAGACCCCATTGAGCTGCACCTTCATGAGCGTTGCTGAGCTAAACGCCCCTCTCTGTAGCTCCAGCAGCTCCCATTCCTACCATTCCCTATAATCTGGGACTTGGAACAGCCCTGCTTTTCCCAGGCCACGTCACAGTTCCCTCTGCAAAGCCGACCCTCAGAAGCATCTGGAAGCTGAATGCACAGAAGTCGCTCACAAACCACAAGGCATTTTTATCCGCCACCAGAAACTTCTGTGTTTATTTCTGCAGTTGCAGCAACCCCAAATGAAGATCCCTCTGGCTCAGGAGGGATGGCTGGGAAAACTGTCAGGGAGGCTGGAAGAGGGGAGGGGAGAGGAGGGATGGGCTCGGCAAAGAGGAAAGGATGGAGGTCCTCACACTCAGCAGGGCTGGAGGACAATCTCCTGCTCGGTGCTGGTGCTCTGTTGACCATTCCAGGTTGGAATTGCACATTCCTCTGTGCTAATTTTAACAGGGAAGGATTGCACAGATCCTCAGGCCACTGACAGGAATTCTTCCACGGGAAAGCTTCGTGTTCTTGTGCCAGCGTGTTGTGCGTGCACAGGATCGTGGAATCACAGAATCATGGAATTAACCAGGTTGGAAAAGACCTCCGAGATCAAGTGCAACCTTTGATCTAACCAACGTGCTCACTAGACCGTGCCACATCCAGTGTTGCCTCTTCCCGAGAGCACTTGCCTGTGTCACCTCATTTTGGTCATGGTCAAGGCAAGATTTGGGGCTAAATCCTCCCAGTCCTTCTTCTTCCCAGTTTCCTGAGCTGATCCAGCCCTCCCTGTGCTGGCCCATCCCCACCCATGGCCTGGCCTGGCTGCAGCTCCGTGTGAGCACAAACCAGCCTGCCCTGATCTCTATCAGCTTTGCCTGTGTGGTTAAGCAAGTCTGAATCACCACCCAGACTGTTCATTAACCCAGACTGTTCATTAACCCAGTTTAGCTGAAACGTGCAGCTCCTGGAAGCAGCTTCTGCTCCGGGGTTTGTTCCACCCTCTCCTCCAAAATCCATGCTCACGGTGGGAATCCAGAGCTCCAGCTGCTGAGATTCCTAAATCCATGCAGCAAACTTTTATTTGCTCAGTTTCTGTTGATCATTTCTGGTAGGAATTGCAGATTCCTCGTTGCTGATTTTAAGAGGGAAGGCTTGCACAGATCCACAGATCCCCAGGCTGCTGTCGGGAATTCTCCTATGGAAAAGGATCGTGTTTTCCTGCCTGCGTGTTGTGCGTTCTCTTCCTGAAAACACTTGCAAAAGTCTTTTTGTTGAGCTGTTGGGTTTGTTTGGTTTTTTGTTTTTTTTCTCTTTGCTGGTGGCTGAGCAAGCACTCGGTGACTCACCATGACCAGACACAGGCGGTTCTGGCTCTTTCCCTGATGATCTGGTGGCAATTTTGGGCCCAGGTTGGGAGGTTTTGGGGAAGGGCACCAGGTTGGTGCTGGGTTGGTGTAGCACGAGGTGGTTGGGAAGATAAAAATGCACAGTCTTGTTTTGGTACTGCTACAAAATCTTAATGCTGGAGTTAGGGAGGGATTGTGGAATTCCACAGCATTAAATTTGATATTGTTCCACCCCTGCCATGGGCAGGGACACCTTCCACCAGCCCAGGTTGCTCCAACCTGGCCTTGGACACTTCCAGGGATCCAGGGGCAGCCACAGCTTCTCTGCCCAGCCTGTGCCAGGGCCTGACCATGCTCACAGCCAAGAATTTCTTCCCAATATCCCATCTATCCCTGCCCTCTGGCAGTGGGAAGCCATTCCCTGTGTCCTGTCCCTCCATTCCTTGTCCCAAGTCCCTCTCCTGCTCTCCTGGAGCCCCTTTAGGCACTGGAAGGGCCTCTCAGGCTCTCAGCTGCAAAAACTCTTCCAAAACTCCTGTGAAAATCCCAGGCCTGTTGTCAGCCTTGGCATCCCGAGGGGAATCCCTGCAAGGAGCTGCTGTGCCCTGCTCCGAGGAGGAATCATTCCTTGGAGCCAGAGAATAGATTTGGGGGGTGAGGAGCAAAACAAGAGCCCCCCAGGCTCTATTTTAGCCCTGGAATTCCCAAACAAGCCCTTCCAGTGGTTAAGGAACCTCACCATAAATACACCTTCCTCCTTTCCACTTTCTGTTTGTTCACTGCTCAGTTTTTGACACTGGATCCCTCGTCCCTCTGCTTCCAAATTTCTCTTCCCCATGGAGGGAGGGAGCCTGTGAGTGGGATAAACCCTTTCCTACCCCAGGGGAGAGAAATGAAGCTCCCGAGGCCTCATTCCAATAATTTTCCTTCCTCTGTCCTGAACAGCAGCCAGTTTTGCAGCTCCCCCAGTGGAGCTGTAAATATTGATGCTGGTGGAGCCCAAAAGCTGTCACAGCACTGGGATGCTCCTGCTGCTCCTCCTTCATATTCCCTGCTCATTCATCCCAAAATTAGACACACATTGGCAGTGCCATGAGATCGGACACTGTTTTTTTGGTTATTATCCCTATTTTGTGCATGGACAGTAAAACTGAGGAAACCTGGAAGTGTCCAAGGCCAGGTTGGACGGGGCTTGGAGCAACCTGGGCTGCTGGAAGGTGTCCCTGCCCATGGCAGGGGGTTGGAAGGAGATGAACTTTAAGGTCCTTCCAACCCAAACCACTCTGGGATTTTATGATCTTCCCAAAACTTGGCAAACCCCAGGGCAGCACCAAACAGAACCTCATACACCACAACACTGCCCTGGGGAAAGGCACCCGTGGGTGCTGGGGGGGTTCAGGGGACTCCAGAAGGCACTGGGAGACCGAACCCCCTCCTCAGGAGCTGCTGCCACCCCCGAGAGACCACAACACACTCGACACCGTGGGATCTAAACCCTTTGGCACATCCCAGCCAAAAGTTTGGCACTGCCTTTAAATAGGTCAGCAGTGACAGAGATTCCCAAATTCAGCTGGGAAATGGGCTGGAGGCTTCGGATTTGCACTGAAGGGCATAAATCCATCCCTTCACACCAGCAAAGGGGGTTACTCCTCTGCCACCCCAGGATGGAGGTGAAACCACATCACTGAGCCCTTTCCCTGTGTTATTACTGAGGCAGCCAGAATTTTCTTGGATCCACAAGCCCAGTGAGTGCCACTTATTTATTTATTTGGCATTTCAACCCCTCTTTCTCCTCTTTCCCTGGCTGGCATGAAGCCCTCCCGTCTTATTTTTATCCTCAGGGATTGGATGTGCCATGAAAGGCACCGAGTGGGACCTCACAGGAGCAGCATCCCCATCCCAAACAGGGGAAAGGGAAAAATAAACACACATTTCACCCCATGCCAGCAGCCAGGCTGGGGCTGCTTCTCGTGGTGGGGGGAAAAGCCAAGCCAGGGCTGTGCCTGAGAGTGGCATTTCCCCCACTTGCTATTTTTTGGGTGTTTTTGCAAGGAAAAGTAAGCCTGGTGATGCAGAGCCTGGTGATTTATGGGGAGCTCTGCTCCAACAAGAACTTTCCACTCGGCCAGACCGAGGGGTGTGGAGGAGAAAGGGTTTGGGGGAGACAAGAACAAGCTGGCAGAGGACTGGAAACAGGTGCTCAAGGGCTGCCAAATGCCTTCAGTGCAGGCCAAAAAGAGTCACCTTCCCCCAGGGTTTGGTGTCCCCATCCCCGAGGTGCAGCCACCTCCACCAGCCCCATTCCCAGCTGTAAAAGTTTGGGTCCCTGATCCCTGAGTGCCCTGGAATGGCAGGATGGGTCCAGCTGGCTCAAGTGATGCTCATTATTTGGCACGTCATTAGGGACTAAAATTACCCAAGTTGATTTTGAAGCCTCCGTGTTGCTGCCTCGTCTTCCCAGAAAAGCCTTTTGGGTGGATTTGGAAAAGCAGAACCCCTTGCAAAGGCTGCTCAGGGGGAGTAAATTCCCTGAGCTGCAGGGGCAGAGCACCCCGTGGGACCCTGATCCCTGCAGCCCCACGTAGAGTGTCAGAGGTTTTGGTCCCCAGGGAAACCCCAAACATCTCCCAGTGTCCCTCATCCCACTTTCCTGGGAGATACTTGCAGCAGAGGTGGGGGAAACTACAGCAATGTGGGCTCGGGTTTATCCTGCAGTGCTGGGTTTATCCTGGCTCAGGATGCAGGGAATTGGAAAAAGGATTCCATGAAACAACACCGTGCTGGTGGGGCTGGCAGGAGCAGCCATCCCATCCTGCTCCCCAACAGGGATCCCAATGTTTGTGTGGTCTTCTTAAGCCAGGCAGGGAAAGTTGGGGAAAGTTTGCACTTGGTTGAAACTGAGGCAAAGAGGGTGAATTTCCAACCAGCTCCCACTGTCCCGGATCCTGCCTCCCAAACCTCCCCTGTGGGATCCTGCCAGTCCCTCCTGCCCCTTCAGACTGGCAGCAGAGATTTTCCTGCTGTCAAATCCCTCCTCCTGTTTTTTTTTTTTGGCTCATTTAGCCAAAGGTTGACCCTCATTGAGCCCCCAGGAATAGGACAGAGATTCCAGGGCTGGGATTTCTACAGGAGCAACCAGGATGGGGAAGGGAACAAACATAAAAACCCCAAAGAAAAACTTCAGTGTGAGGACTTTGAGTTTTAATTTTCTTCGGCGCACTTAGTCCCTTAGGGGATGAGTCTCCCCTCCAAACCAAACGCCTTCCTCTGCCAGGGTTTGCTCTCTTCCCTCCAGCCCTCCCAGTCCACACCCAGCTCTCCGTGAGCCCTTGGATTTGGGCTTGGAGCCCTGCTGGTCTGTGGTGGGCACGTTGGTGGTCTGCACAGAGCCAAGGGGCTGCCTGGCTCTGGCTCCACCTCAGCCTTTCCAGCTGGGAAATGTCATTAATGGAAGCTGAACACACATTGGCACCATTCCTGTGATGCCTTTTCCACTGAGCCAGAGCTGGAGCAGGAGATGGGATGGAAGGGGCCAGGGATGACCCTGGGCAGGAGGGGGACGTGGTGGGTTTGGGGTGGCAGGAGGGGGTGGCAGGGACAAGGGGTGTGGTTAAGGACCAGCACAGAGCTGGGCTGGGGCACAGGAGGATGCAGAGGGTCTCTCTGTGCTGGGTCCTTCCAGGGCAATCCAAGCTCGAGAGGTGGGAAATTTGGACTTCCCAGATTTACCCCATGGAAAGACAGCACTGTCTGAAGGAAGAAATAAGCCCAGGTCAGTCATCAGTGTCCTTCTTCCTCCCCAAAAGGATGCTGGAGGCAGGAAGGGGATGCAGGGATGCAGAATTTGGGGGGAAATCCCCACCCTAGGGATGCAGAATTATGTGGGAAATTCCTACCCATGGGATGTAGCATCTTGGTGAGAATCCTTACCTCAGGGATGTAGCATCTTGAGGAGCATCCCTACCCCAGGGGATGCAGAATTTTGAGGAGCATCCCTACCTCAAGGATGCAGCATCTCAGGGACCATCCTCACCCCAGGGATGCAGAATTTTGGGGAGCATCCTTACCCAGGAATGCATCACCTTGTGGAGTATCCTTACCCCAGGCATGCAGAATCTTAAGGAGCATCCTCGCCCCAAGGATGCAGGATTTTAGGGAGCATCCTTCTTTGATGGATTCATAATTTTGGGGAGCATCTTCATCTCAAGGATGCAGGATTTTAGGGAGCATCCTTCTTTGATGGATTCACAATTTTGGGGAGCATCCCTACCCCAAGGACGCAGGATTTTAGGGAGCATCCTTCTTTGATGGATGCAGAATTTTGAGGAGTATCTTCATCCCAAGGATGCAGGATTTTAGGGAGCATCCTTCTTTGATGGATTCACAATTTTGGGGAGCATCCCTACCCCAAGGACGCAGAATTTTAGGGAGCATCCTTCTTTGATGGATTCACAATTTTGGGTAGCATCTTCATCTCAAGGATGCAGGATTTTAGGGAGCATCCTTCTTTGATGGATGCAGAATTTTGGGGAGTATCTTCATCCCAAGGATGCAGAATTTTAGGGAGCATCCTTCCTTGATGGATGCAGCACCTCAGCAAGCATCTTCGCCCCAGGAATGCATCACCTTGGGAAGTATCCTCACCCCAGGGATGCAGCGTTTCAAGGAGCATCTTCTCTCCACGGATGCAGCATCCTGAGGAGTATCCTCACCCCAGGGATACAGAATTCTGGGGATTCTCCAGTGCAGTGCAGCACCTCAGCGAGCATCCTCTTGCCAGGGATGCAGCGTTCTGGGAGCATCCTCTTGCCGGGGATGCAGCGCTCTGGGAGCATCCTCTTGCCGGGGATGCAGCGCTCTGGGAGCATCCTCTTGCCGGGGATGCAGCGTTCTGGGAGCATCCTCTTGCCAGGGATGCAGCGTTCTGGGAGCATCCTCTTGCCGGGGATGCAGCGTTCTGGGAGCATCCTCTTGCCGGGGATGCAGCGCTCTGGGAGCATCCTCTTGCCAGGGATGCAGCGTTCTGGGAGCATCCTCTTGCCAGGGATGCAGCGTTCTGGGAGCATCCTCTTGCCGGGGATGCAGCGCTCTGGGAGCATCCTCTTGCCAGGGATGCAGCGTTCTGGGAGCATCCTCTTGCCAGGGATGCAGCGCTCTGGGAGCATCCTCGCCTCCGGGATGGGGGATTTTGGGCAGTGTCCCTGCCCGAGGGCCCCCCCCGGTCCCCGCAGCCGCCGGGGTCGGCCCCGGAGGTGCCTCCTCTGCTTTCCCCGGAGCAGCCCTGGCACAAAAGCTCTTTGTGGGGCCGCCTTTCAAGCGGGGCCAGGGCTCGGCAGCGCCCGGGCAGAGCCGCTGGAGCGGCCGCGAAGTTGCTCTTGGCTGATGTTCAGAGCGCTCGGCTCGGCGGGAGGGGGAGATGGAGCGGCTGGAGCGGGGGGGAAAAGGAGCCCGGGGAGGGATGTGATGGCTCCAAAGGGTCCCCGTGGAACAATCCCGAGGGGGAACCCCGGGCACGGGGAGGGACAAAAGGAACCAGAGCGTCCCAAGAGCTCCCAGCGGCCCCAAAGGTCCAGCGTTGCTTGCTGTCCCTGCGCCCGGTTTGGCCACGAGCGGGATGTGTGTGGGGTGTGCAGGGTGAGCGATCCCACCTGGAATCACGGGATGGATTGGTTGGAAGGGACCGTAAAGGTCACCCAGTAATGATCCAGAAACATCACGCAGGGAAGGAGCCTAGCTCCCTCTCCATCCTCCACCTGCCTTCCCCTAAATCCCCCTTTCTCCTCTTCCGCCCCCTCCTTCCCCCTCTCTGGTTCTACCTCAGGGATTTCTCGAGAGCCCTTCCCTCCCTTTAGGAATTTCAGCTCCTGTTGCAGCCTCTGTGTCCCTCAAACACCAGTTGGAATGTCTCAGCTCAAGAGAATGACCTGAAAAAGACCCATTTACTCTCTGGTTTTAACTCGGAGCAGCAGCTCGAGGTGTTTCCACCTGCTTTGGCCCTTCCCGAACCCTCCTCCATCCCGAGGTGTCCCTGGGGATCTGCTGCCTCCTGCTCCTCTGCACTGCTGCATTCCTACATCCCCGGGTGCTGGAGTCTGGGAAAACCCTTCTTTCTGCCTGCCTTTGTTAAACCCCAAACTGGAGCAGCCACACAACAGACCTGGGGCCAACACGCCGTGGAAAATCCTCCTCCGGCTGCAATTCCCCACAGAGGGAGGATTTTCCTGCTGGGCAGCTCATCCCTCCCTTGCTCTCAGCTGAATTATCTTTTATTTATTCCATGATTGTCTAAGCAGGTTGGACTCAGTGACCCTGGAGGTCCTTTCCAACCTGAATAATTCTATTCTTTGACTCTAAATTCCCACTTTTTTTTTTTTTTTAACTGCTTATTATTTTTAAATATAACACTGGTGTTTGTTGCTTGAAGGATGCATTGATGCAACAGGGATGGATTTGGGGGTGCAGAGCTGTGGCTGGGATGTTTTTTCCACCCAAACTCCACTTCCCCATCCTAAATCTTCTTCTGGAGACCAGTGCTGGCACGGAGAGGTGGGGGACAGGGCAGGGGCACCCAGAGGGGAGCATTTGCTTTGTGTGCCCACCCCGGTGATTCCTTTGTGGGACCAGGGTGGTTCATGGGGCTCATTCCCCAGCAGGTGCTCCAGGTGCACACCCAGGAAGGGCCTGGAGTTGTGTCAGGGCAGGCTCAGGGGGGATCTCAGGACAAGGTTGTTCCCCCAGAGGGTGGTGGGGCACTGCCCAGGCTGCCCAGGGCAGTGGGCACAGCCCCAAGGCTGCCAGAGCTCCAGGAGCCTTTGGAGGGTCCTCTGGGGCACAGGGGGTGACTCTTGGGGCTGGGCCTGTGCAGGGCTGAGGGTTGGACTGGATGAACCTTGTGGGTTCCTTCCAACACAACATGTTCTGGGATTCAGGGATTCTGAGCTCAGCTCCTGCTTGGAGTTCCGAGTCTCCAAGGCAAGGATGGAGTAGGATGGGCATGTGCTGTCCCCAGGGTTGTCCCTGCTCTGGGGTCTCTCCCAGCCTCTCTATCCCTACGAGGGATCAGCTGAGCTTCCAGAGCACAGGGCTGTCCTACAGCCCTGCCAGGACCACTCCATGGCTGCCATGGGGACCATTCTCCACTCATCCTTCAGTGTCCTGGGACATCTTGCTTCCTGCATGGCTGCGAGTTGAGTCACCACAAATGGAGTTATTTTAAATATTCCTCATCCTGGATTCATCCACTGCATCCTCCTTACCCCGATGACTTGTCCACCTTCCTTGGTGTCCAACAAATCCAAGTGTCACATTCCTGGATGTTGTGTCTGATCCACTTCAGGCTGATTCAAGCAAACAATCACCAGTGATCTTGTCCTCTGGGAATTTCCCATCACTCCAACTCTCCAGCCCTTCGGAGCAGGGTCAACTCCTGGACCACAAACATCTCCGAGATGCTTCAGAAATCAGCACTTCAAGATCTACTAAGGGGGTCCAATCAAGCCCCATCCCATCAGGCACAACCCAGATCTCCTCCTGGCTTGATGAGGATGAGGAAACACCAGAGGCAGCACAAAACTCCTTGGAAAAAACCATCACAACTCCTGCCCAGGGCTGGGAGTTGGACTCGATGCTCCTTGAGAATCCTTCCCACTCAGGATATTCCATAACGCACCCAAACACAGGTATTTTCCCAAGTTCTGAAGCACGATGACCTCATTTGAAGAGCCCAGAGGAGGGTTTCTCCTCTTGATGGAGCACAGCCCATGGACTCCAAGAGGAAAGCAGAATTCCAGCAGCATCTTCCAGTTGCCACAAGGACACGCTGGTGGCCACAGTTGGCTGCACCTATTTCCTGAGATCCTGCTGAGGAGAACACTGCTCTGAAAGTCATTTGGGGTGAAGAAACACAGATATACCAAACTCCCAGGGAGGATTTGGGATGAAAGACCATTTGGAAAGCCTGGAATTCCCCCCTGGGACGGCGATGAAGAGCCACAATCCCAAAGGAAGCGGGAGCTGATGTGGAGCATCCCCTGCCACGAGCTGCAGTATCAACCAGAGCTTTCATTCCTATAACCACCCAAAAATGGGAAAAATTGGCATTGGTTTTCAACTTTCTGCCCCCAAATTCCAAGAGGAAAGACAAGGAATAATCACACCAACACAGAGGGTTAGGAATTATTCTTCTTTTAATTTCACATGGTTTAAAATACGATATGAAATAAGGCTACAGTATATAAAAAACTCTCCAGCAAAATGATGTGCCAGCATCAGCAATTAAAACGAAACCAATCCCCTCCTTCTTCAACAACTCAATGGAGGAGGGATTTCAATTTTTTTTTTGTATCCTTTAAAAAAAAACAGAACAAAACAAAACACAACACACAGACACACACACACATGTCGCTACATCTCTAAGCTACCTCAGCTCAGGTTTTTTTTTTTTAAAAAAGCACCTGCTTTTTCCTTTTTTTTTTTTTTGTTAAATCTCACTT
>VWZG01004782.1:75276-91277 GCA_013396735.1 Grallaria varia
TTTTTTTTTTTTATGTTTATCAGCTTAAAAAAAAGTGTAAAAAAAAAAAAAAAAAAAAAAAAAACTTTTTTTTTTTTTTTTTTTTTTTTTTTTACTGAGGCAGTTAATTCCTGGAGATATTCCATTATAACATATATGTATACATAGATTTATCATTTATTTAAACCTCTTTGGAATGTAGACAAAACAGCTCATGGGTGTTATATAGACCCTACCAGAGAGCAGAGCACGCCAAGGCATCCCAATTTTCCAATGGAATAAGCAATCAAGTCCTAAAACCTGGAAGAAAACCCCTCTGAAAAAGCAAGACACAGAAGATGGGAGATGTTTCCTGGGGCTTTCTGGGACCCTTTTTTTGGAGGAGGTGACGGTTTGGAAAGACGTGAGAAGGTTAAATCTTAGTTTAACTTCTATTTTATTGCCCTGTTTGGTTCTTTCTCCACCTGAACGGTCACGACTGGATGAGGATGGTGGTAGCGTAGAAACAACCTGGATTTCCACTTGGACACACAGGAGTGTCCAAGGATTATGGTCATGCTACACACAGAGAGATGGAGAGAGACGGGCAGCAGAAAAGTGCTTGTGTTTTTATCATTATTGGGGGGTTTTTTTCCTTCTTTTCAGGTCCCAAATATCGACTGTCGAGGCCCCCAAGAGCTGTTTGCAAAGTAAGGCTCAGGCTCTGCCAGAGGGACCAAGGGACATCAACCACATGGAGAACAACTGCAAATGAGCAGGATACAGCAAATATTCCCAAAAAAAACCCCACCAAAAGCACCTGAGACGTTCCAAAACCAGCCAAACCCACCCAATTTCCAACAGCCATGAGGGTGAAATTCACCCCCACGCAGAGAAACCAGCCCAGGAGAGAGTCCCATCCCTGGCAGATCTCCATCAGCCCTCCCCAATCCATCCTTCTGGCCCAGCACGTGCGGGTGACCCAAATTTCCATGGATCTGAAGAGCAGGAGCTCAGAGGGATTGGGTTGAGCACGTCTGGCCCAATCCAGCCCTCGCCAAAAGCCAGCAGGGAATTCAGGAGTAGAAGGTAAGAAAAGGAACAAAAATCCAAAGAAACAAAGACAAATCTGCACATTTCCAGTGTATAAAACAGCAAACATCTCTGGGATGGTCTCTAGAGCGGGAATAAAAAGGAAAGGAAAACAGCAAACGATGGACCTGATGTCCTTGGGACTGTGCCCAGGCTGAGAGCTGGGATGGCTGGGAGAAATCATGGACAAACTCCAGCCAGGGGCTCTTCCCAAATCCAGAGCAGCTTCCCATAGTTCACCCTTCTAACCTCTAAACCATCTTCCCAAAAGCACTGGGAACACAGCTTGGAAACCTGGAATAAGGAGCAGAAGAGGGATTTAACCTGGCAGGAGGGTGGGGCTGTACCTGAACCTGCAGTTCCTGCTATTGAAGGGTAATTTTATCCCATTTTTTTCCCTTGAAAAAAGGCACTTCAGCTGCAGTGGAGCATCGGAGCAACGCAGGAGGGATGTGCTGGGACACATTACGGTGCCAGGGCAGGAGCTGGCATGCCTGGCACCTTTCTAAGGGTCTAAGGGGGGGTTTAAAGTGACCCATGATGGGTAAGATCAGGGCACTTTGCAGCAAGACAGCGACCCTGAACATCCCCAAAAAACCCCTCCAACTGCTGGAAATCCAATCGTGCTGGGATGCCCTTTCCCTGCTGTGCCCTGTGCACGCTGTGCCCTCGCATCTCGCTCCACTCCCCCATCCCAGAGGATGCACAGGAGCTCTGTCCTGGATGGAGGGGACTCATCCATGAGATCCCGCTTTTCCTTTCCTCTCTCCTGCTTTCCCCATCCTCCCTGTGTGCCTGAGATGAGCCAAGGTTTAACTTCTTCCCTTTCCTCTTTGGTGCATGTTCCCTTCACCTTCCAACCATCCCCTCTTCCCTCCTTTCCATCCATCCCACCTTTTCTTCCCGTGGGACAACACGCAGCCTGTGAGCCAACAGTGTGACAACCTCCCTCTCCAAACTCCCCCTCTGCTGCCCTCTTGGCCCACTCGTTTCCCCTGCACCATCACCTTTTCCAAGCAGGCAGCAATTTTGGGGCTGCCATGCCCTAAACTGGCCAATTTTAGGATGCAGAGGTGTTGGGTCTTCCCAGCTCTGGAGAAAAAGGAGGAGAGCCCAGGACCTCTGAGCATCACCTTGGGATTGGGCTCCCCATCGAGCTCTGCCCCTGTCCAGGGGTTTTAAGTGCCTGAATATTTTGATTTTTGCCCCACTCGGTGTCCTGTCCTGCCAGTCTGACCCTCTGGGCTCAGGCAGGCACTGCCCACCACCATCCCTGGCCACCACTGGAATGAGCTCCACGCCCTACAACGCACACACCGACACACAAACGCCACAAAAGAAGGTCCTTTTGGCTCAAACACTGTCTTGCAATGCCAAGGCTCGGGGATGTGGGAGGCCAGACCCACACGGATCCTGCTGGATATGGGAACACACCCCGACAGGCTCCCAAAGAGCCACAAAGAGCCCATTTTCAGGGATAATTTCCTTTCTGCTGCGCCCAGCCTGGGCAACACACACAGCAATCAAGACAGAGCTGGTCAGAACAGGAAGGAAAAAACATTTCCCTTTGGGTTTGTTAATTTTTTTCCTGATTTTTCCCCCTCAATTCACTCATGTATTTTTTATTTTTCACCTTGAAAACGGGGGGGTTTCTCCCTGCTGTAAAAAAAAAAAAACACCACCAACCCTAATTTTCTGTAAGCACCAAAATGATCCTTGAGCAAAGAAGCCGTTTGGAAAATGCAAAAAAGACATTTTCCATGGAAATCTTGAGAGGTTTTGTGCAGCCAGGCAAAAAAAAGAATGAGGAGAAATTTCAACCAGCTTTATCAGCACAGAGTGTGGGGCTGGAAATGAGGGTGGCACACCCAGCCAGCATCACCAGGAGCCACTTTGGAGTTAATTTTCCTTCACATCCAAGTTGCAACATTCCAATTCTCCAGTGGGGTCTACATAAACTAAATTCTCTTTTTTCTCCTTTTCCTCACTGTGATAAAACTCTCTGCTGGCATAACAGAAACAGACACACACAATATTGCAATACTGAGACCATCTTAGAGCTTAAGACTATTTAAAAAAAAAAAAAAAACAAATACTGGCACAAAATTTAATAAAATAAAACTTTAACAAATTAAAAAAATTAAAAATAAAAAAAGAGTCTTGATCCCTCCTAGGAAAAATTCTGTCTCTTGTAGAAAAGAAGACAATGGACAGAAAGGTGATGGAACAAGAACAAGAGTTCTTGTGTTTTTCCTATATTGCCCCTCCCCAAATATTCACCCATTTGGTTTTTCCCCTCCCCACCCCCCAAAAAAAGCTGAAAATCCCGAAATCCTCGGGAATATTGTCATTTCTCGCACTGTCAGTTTGTGTGAACAACCAAAGGGATCCATTTGATCATATTTGTCTCTAAAGAGCAAAAGGCGGGGAGGGGGTTGTTGGTTTTTTGAAACGAGCTACATTTTTCTGGCTTTCTGAAACTCAGAATTTCACCCCAAAAAAAGCCTGTCTTGGAGCTTGCAGGAAACAACCCCAAAGCCCAGCCTTCTCTGAACCAAACTTTGGCCAAAAGTTTGCCTCTTCCTCCACCCTCTCCCGAACATCCTCAAAAGCATCAAATCTGAGTCGCCCTTGAAAGAAAACATCACGAACAGAGAGAATTTCACCCCAAAAAAAGCCTCTCTTGGGGCTTTCGGGAAACGACCCCGAAACCCATCCCCCTCTGGACCAAACCTTGGCCAAAATTTGCCTCTTCCTCCACCCTCTCGCCCCAAATCCTCGACGCGGCGAATCTGAGTCGCTCTTGAAAATAAAACAAAAAAAAAACAAAAAACAAAACAAAACAAAACAAAAAACCAACACAAAAAACCCCCAACGAATGGCAAAAATAACAGCAAAAACATGATTGTTTTTTAAAAAAAAAAAAAAAAAACAAAAACCAGGAACCAACGCAGTCCCATCGCCTCTGCCAGAGGCCCGGGGGGTGACCCTGGGTCCCCTTCACTCGTCGGCGTCGGGTTTGACGTCCAGCATGGCGTGCAGCTCCTCGGGGGTGTAGCCCAGCAGGCTCTGCAGGTCGCACACGAAGCGGTACACGTAGCGCTTCCCCGACGTCTTGTGGATGATGTTCTTGTCGTAGTAGTAGCGCAGCCCCCGGCTCAGCTTCTCGTAGTTCATCTTGGGCTTGTTTTTCCTCTTGCCCCACCGCCTGGCCACCTGGGAGAGGGAGGGGAGGTCACTCTGGCTCGCTTGGACGCGAGGGAAGAGAGAGGATTTTCCTCGTCGTTATTTTCCTCATCGTTATTTCCCTCGTTGTTATTTCCCTCATCGTTAGGATGGACACGGATGGGTCATGAGCATTAATGGCTGGGAAAACCAACCTCCTCCAGTGGATTCAGCCTGGAGAGGAGGAGGCTGAGGGGAGACCTCAGTGCAGGTCCAGCTTCCTCAGGAGGGGCAGAGGAGGGACCCGCACTGAGCTCTGCTGTGGGGGGACCAGGGACAGCACCCAGAAAATGGCTGGAGTTGTGTCAGGGCAGGCTCAGGGGGGGTCTCAGGACAAGGTTCTTCCCCCAGAGGGTGGGGGGCACTGCCCAGGCTGCCCAGGGCAGTGGGCACAGCCCCAAGGCTGCCAGAGCTCCAGGAGCCTTTGGATGATGCTCTGGGGCACAGGGGGTGACTCTTGGGGCTGGTCCTGTGCAGGGCTGAGGGTTGGACTGGATGATCCCTGTGGGTCCCTTCCAACTCAACATGTTCTGGGATTCTGGGACTCTGTGATTCTATGGGATTTGTAGAATCATTTAGGTTGGAAAAGCCCTCCGAGACTGAGTCCAGCTGTTCCCTCAGCATTGCCCCCAGTAAATCATGTCCCCAAGTGCCACATCCACACATCTTTTAAATCCCTCCAGAGATGAGGACTCCACCAGTGCCCCGGGCAGCTGTGCCAGGACTGGACAACCCTTTCTGTGATGAAATTTTCCCAATATCCGACCTAAATCTCCTCTAGCACAACTTGAGGCCTTTTCCCCTTGTCCTGTCACCTGTACTTGGGAGAAGAGACCAATCCCCACCTGGTTCCAGCCTCAGTCAGGGAAGGGAAAATCAGCCCCTCTCACCTGTACAGAGCCTTTTTGAAGAACTTTGCCACTGCTCCTCTCCTTGTGCTATTCCAGCTATTTCCCACCAACTTTTGGCACAAATTGGTGTTCCCAAGGTGTTGCTGATGCCCAATTTTCAGTTGGACTCTAATTCATTGGTTTTCCCACACACCCAAGGCCAGAAAAATACGATTGCCCAAATGCCATCCCCAAAGAAAGGAGGAGAGGGTTATCCACACCGATATTTGGGAAGGAATTTGGGTGGTGCACTTAATTCCAGGGCACTTTACCTCGTCTGGGTCGGAAAGTTTGAACTCCCAGCCATCGCCCGTCCAGCTGATGAAGGACTGACAGGACTTGTCAGTGAGCAGTTCCAGCAGGAATTGCCACAGCTGGATGGGTCCACTGCCTGGAAAGACAAAGCAAACACGGGACATTAATGCCAGGAAATGCACGGCTGGAGGGGCGGGGGAAAAGAATTACACACACACAAAAAAATAAAATAAAGCCTTCTACTGTCAAAAACAGCATCAGCAGCCACAGGGGTGAGCTGAGAGCTCAGGAGTTAAATCCTGCAGGTAACAGAGCTTCCTATTTGTAGGAAGAGCTGAATATTCATGCCCTGGAATGCTTCACTCTGAGTTACATAAATAGGATTATTTTTCTGGCAGGGGAAGAGCGAGGAGTCATTGTCTTGGCACAGGAGCACCCCCGTCCCCTCCATGCCAAAGAGCTGCTGGCCATGGCGTGAACTCCAGCACACTCCTGCTTCCCAAGCTTCCCTCTGCTCCGAGGCCATGCCGAGATAAGAGGGGACCCAGGTATGACAATTATTTGGCCTCTTTCCAGGGCATGTTGCTGCAGGAGCGGGCGATGCTGGTTCTGCACGGGGAAGGCACGGCTGGACCTCCCCAGTTCAGCACGGGTGGATCTCCTGGGGCAAATCCCAGCAAATCCCTCAGAAACCTCCCTGTGCCTGCTGGTTCCCCTAATCCAGCCGGGGCATTCCACCTCTCCTGACAATGCCATGGTCTCCGTGCTTCCAAAATGATGGCCAATTTTGGCCAATTCCCTGAGGAATTTGCCTTGGCATCCCAGTGCCCCCCAGTGCTCCCCAGCCAGGTCTTGGCCGGGTTCATGGTGTACCTGGAGAGGTTTCACAACACTCATCTCTTCCCTGGGCTCGTGTCCCAGTCAAAGGTAGACAAGAAGCCCTGGAGCCAAAACCTCTTTGATGAGCAACTTCCAAAAGCAGCCCCACCCAAATTATTGCACTTCAGCTCTGGGCAATGTGTTTTGGGAGAGACCTTGCCATGCTTGAAACCCAGTCTAGAATATATCCCTAATAATGACAATAGGAATAATAATAATGGAGCCAGGGGACGGAGGAAATGATTTATCCCAAAAAGAATTGCACAGGCTGGATCAGGCCGGGATGAACCCAGTGCTGACAGCAGAGAGCACAAGCTTCAAGCAGGGAAAAGACAAGCTATGGACTCGGAAAAAAGGGATGGAGCCCAGGCTGATTCCAGGGGTGACAACGGAAGCTGTCAGAGCTGTGGCTGCAGGATAACCCACGGAGGGAAGCGAGGGCTGCTCTCCCCTTGCCACAAAGTTTGAAATGACTCAAAAGCAGACAAGCTGCTGGGAGGAGGAAATGAGAGAGCTGGCTCCAGCACGGGGGAATCGCTGCCTCCCATCCAACCCTTCCCGAACTGTTTCCCTCCCGTTATCCCTGTGGAACCGCTCCAGGGTTCTGCAGGCACCCGCTCTGCTGCCAAGCCCTGGGGGTTATCAGAGCCACGGGCAGGACAAAGCTGGGAGCTCCCAGCACCATCTTGCTTGGAAGTGGGAAGAGACTCGGTGGGAAAGGCTCCAGCCCGTCGCTCTCGGCAGGAGCTTGCCAAGGCATTGACTCCACAACCGCGCTCTCCAGTAGGGATGGAGGTGGGTTATCCAAGCCAAAACGAGGGAGGAAATTCGGATGACGCCTTTGCTTCTCATCCCAAAGGGAAGAGCCAAAACCCTGGCCTGAAATGCCACCACATCTCAAAGCCTGGGCCTATTTATAGCACCCAGCTTTAAGACAGAGAAACTGTGCGGAAAAAGGTTTCTCCGGCCACCGGAGGTTTTCCATTGGGAATCACAGGTGAGTTTCCTGGGAGATGGTTTGTACTGGCCCTTATGAATTTGAACCAATGCCTTGGCCCATCTGCCTTGACAGCGACTCCCTACACACAGCCAAAGAGCATCTGACACCCAAATCAGGCGACAAGACCGAAGCAAGGCCAGGTCCATCCCCTCACATCCATTTCTCTCCTGCCCAACCAAATGACACGGATTTCTTGTTGCTTCCTTCCCCAAAATAAGATGGATGGAAGCCCATCACCCAGGCACTGGGTTCTTGGGTAAGGAACTGCCCTCAGGTTACCCCTGGGCCATCCTGGCTCTGCAGGAGCCTCTCGAGGTCCAAGTGTCCCTAACCCCGAGCCAAGTGGCCAGTGCAGTTCCCGCTTGGTTGCCAGCTGACAGGGAGAGGTTTCCCTGAGGAAACCCAGGAATTCTTGCCTTCTCTCCAGCAAGCAAGGTAGGGCTCCTGCCACCACCCTCTGCCAGGTATTTTGGGATTTCCAAAGGAAGCGGTGTCATCCTTGGAACAGGGATTCCCAAGGTCTATTCCAAGCCGCCTGCGGGACACGCGTAAAACCCCAAATTCCTCCGCGTTGGACAAGCAATTATGTGAAGAATGTGTTTACTGCGGGGCTCCAGGCATGTCCCAGCTCCTGTAAACACACACCCTCCCTGCCCCAGGGGAAGGCAGAGGGCCCTGCAGATGTGCCAGCCGGGGCACCTCTGCAATGTCAGCGAGGCACGAGGTGGCACGAGCCAAAGCCCGGCACATGCCCGAGCCTGTGTGCCCAAAAGCAGCGGGGGAGGCAGGTGAATGGAGCAGGGAAGGGGTGCTGGAGGTCCAGGCACCATGTGGTGCAGCTGCACTCAGTGCTGGGAGGGCTGTGTGCAGAAATGAGCTCCCTTTACCCCCTCTGCAGACCAGTGAGGAGCAGGGAGATATTTTCCCATGGGATTTCAAGGTGACCCTTGGCTCATGCAGCGATGCCACCCCCCCCAAGGATGTCACATCCCCAGGCTTGTCTCTGCAACCCAGGAGCTGGGAGCAGTGCCCATTTTCCATCCCTTCTGCTTCAACCCTTCCCCTCATCCCTGGCTTGGGCTGGAAATCCCCTCTGGGATGCCTGGTTGGGGTCACTCCATGGCACAAGCACGCACAACCACCCCAGCTGTCCCAAGGCTGGTGCAATGGGTGGATCCCACCACGAGACCTGTTGCCTTGGTTATCTCCAAAAGCACCCCAAAGTGGGGTGTTCTGGCAGCCTGGATTGGGATGCAGCTCCAAGCGTGGAGTGGAGGGGCACAAGGCAACTTTCATGCCCCAGTTCCTGCCGTGCACATCCAGGGGCTTCCCAGAGCAATCCCGGCTGGGGAATGGGAGCAGCCACTGCTCCACAAAGGACAAGGGAGGATCAGAGGGTGGTGGGGTGACCTCCAGCACCCCTGGGGCTGCTCAGAATAGCACCCGCCAGAGGGGCCACAATGGGGTCCCTGTCTGGCCTCGGTGGCACTGAACGGGGTCCTTCAGCAGGGAGTGTCACACCACAGGAATTCTCCGGCGTCAGGGGGAAAATATGCCTCTGGAGCCGGATGACAGGCGGCTGCTCCAGTGGGAACCGCTGGCTCAGAGGGGCTCCCTCGGCACCAGTGCCCTGATGGCACCCGTGGGTGTCCCCAGGGCAAAGGGTTTGGTGCCACGCCATCCTTCGGTCAGGTTTGGAGCTCCATCAGCACCTTCCCGACCACTGGGAAACCCAAACGTGCAGGACGGGCAGCTCCACTGGTGCAGTGATGGTGGCACCGCCCGGGCACAGCCCAAAACGAGTCATCCTCACTCTCTCTCTTTCTCCAGACGGTTTGACACATCCACCCCCTCTCAACGGCCTCTGTTTTGTTTTCCTTCTTTCAAACAAGAAAAGAAGAAGAAAAAAAAAAAAACCACCTAAAAAACCCCCAGCGACGCACCTCTGTTGGGGCTCCGCGGTTTGTGGTTCCAACCCAACAAAACAAGCGGCCATGGCAACGTCTCCAAAACAGCCTTGGTCTCGCTCACGTGCCCACCCGGCCCCAGCCCCCTTTGACAGCCCCCTGGTCCCCCAACTCCCCCCAAAGCATTGGGACACAGCAAAGGTGGTGCCCAGCACCTCTCAGACCAAACCCAACCACCTCCTCTGAGCTCCTGCCCAGACTGGGGCAGGAATCACACCCTGTGAAGTGCTGGGAGGGCAGTGGTGGAGCTCAGGGGGAGGTATCTCCAAGAAACAGGCATGAAAGAAGCAGGGAAGGACCCAGAAAGCACCTTCCTTGTGGGGCAACACGCTTTGGGCCATGATTATAGTCCAGGAGAGGAGTCAGGTGGGTCACTCCGAGCCAGAGCTGCTTTCCTGAGGCACCTCCTCTGTTCTGAGGAAGAAGATGCTGGGAGGGCTGGTGTCAGAATCTCCTAAGGTGGCACGGATCATTGATTCCAGCTCCTGGCCCTGCACAGGACACCCCCAAGAATGCCACCACGTGCCTCAGAGTGTTGTCCAAACTTTCCTTTAAGTCTCCCAAGGATCACCAAGTCCAACCCCTGGCCCTGCACAGGACAACTCCTACAATCCCACCACGCGCCTGAAAGCATCGCCCAAACTCTCCTTGAACTCCAGAGGCATCTGGCAAAGCCCAAGGGGTCTCATGAGCTTCCCATCCCGCAGAGAGGTGACCCTGCAGGTCCTGCAGCACCAAACAGAGCAGTGAGAGGGCCAGAGCTGCTGCTTCCCCGTCACCCTGGGCTGCAGCAGCTCGGGAGGGCTCAGCCCCACCACGGTTGGGCAGCGGCGCGTGGGGCCGGTTCCGCTGCACGTCTCGCAGGTGGGGCAGGAGCCACTGAACCAGCCCAGGGTCCCACCCTCGAGCTCCACACCCCGGGGAAGTGAGGAGGGTGCCGAGCCCACGTGGAGGCAGAAAGAGCTGCTGGTGACCCCTGAGGTCCGTGTGACCCAGGAGGGGCAAGGTGACACCTCTCCCTGCACTGCTCGGGCTCAGAGGGGCTGTTGTGCTGGGCAATTCCTTTGAGGAGCACCTGAGGGAGCTGGGGTTGTTCAGCCTGCAGAGAAGAAGGCTCAGGAGGGACCTTCTCACTCTCTACAATTCCCTGACAGGAGGGTATACCAAGGTGGGGATCGGTCTCTTCTCCCAGAGAACCAGAAACAGGACAAGAGGGCACAGGGGAGGTTTAGGTTGGACATTGGGAAGAAGTTCTTCACAGAAAGGGTGATTGGGCATTGGAATGGGCTGCCCAGGGAGGTGCTGGAATCACCATCCCTGGAGGTGTTTAAGAAGAGACTGGATGTGGCACTCAGTGCCATGGTCTGCTAAGTGAGGTGGTGTTGGGTCAAAGGTTGGCCTCGATGATCTCAGAGGTCTTCTCCAACCCAGTTGATTCTGGGATTCTGACTGCTGGGGTGGCTTCCTGCCCCTCCAAGCTCCCCTGACCCAAGGGACACGTGGCTGCAGGTGCCCACACAGGCACAGTGCTCCAGCAGTGCAAGAAAGGATGGTGATGTTTCCAGGAATGCTACTGCACAGGCTCTGGATGTCAAGGACACAGGGATCACCAGAGCATGGCAGGAGAGGGGCTGCTGGTGGAATTTTGGATGCTGACGATCACAGCACATGGGGGAACTCGCTGGTGGGAGCTTTGGACCGGCAGCACCAGCAACAAGAAGAGAAGCAGCACAGGAGGTGTCCTGAAAGAGACCCACTTTCTTTGGCACCCACTCGACTTTCTTGCAAAACAGCAGCTGTGTGCTTTCACTTCTGGGTCACTGATAAGCATCGCTCCGAAACGGAGGCTTCTCAGAGGCTTCTCGAGGCTTCAGGCTCTGCACCACACACAAACATGGGCTTGGAAGGCAAATCTGGGCCCCATCCACACAGCCCTGTGACTGCTGACAGCAAGGACCAGGGGCAGATCCGGCCTGGGCAGAAAGCTTTGAGGGGAGAAAAGCCTCTGGGTGCTCAGGGGAGACAACATCTCTGGGAGGGGGCTGTTCCCTGCACTGCCTTCTGGATTCTTCCAGGGCAGGATGATAACAGGATAACATCAGTCTGAGAGACACACTCGAGCTGCATTAACTCTTCAGGTGCTGAGATCTTTAAAAGCATCAGCAACGTCCCAACCGGGCAAGGACGGCACCACCAGTGCAAAAGCCTTGAAGAAGTGGGATCAAGGTCTGGCGGGCACTCACTTCACCCTTCCCATCCCTCTTTCCTCCCTTTCCCTCCTGAGCAGGAGGGGAAGGGCCCTGCAGTGGCTGCTGAGCGCCGTGGAGCAGCAGCTGAGCACGTCTGAGCTCTGGGGCTGTGGCAGCACAGACAGCAGGGCGGGTGGAAAGCCCCAGCCCGTGCAGGCAAGGCTCAGGTCCTACACACCACAGAGCAAACAAAGCCCACACCTCGGCTCCCAACCCACACAGCTGCGAGAGAGAGAAGCCAAAAACAGCTCCGTGCTCAGTGGCCACGGCAAAGCAGCCACGGCTTAAACCTGCCCTGGCCCTGCAGCACCAGCAGGGCAGGGCAGGGCAGAGGTGAAGGGAGGGCTGGGTGGTCAGAGCCCAGCGTGATCAGTGCCACGCCACTGCCCCTCCGCTGCAGGCCAGCTGTGTTTGTCCATGTGGCACCGGGTCCCACGGAGGGTGCTGGTGGCCACGGGAACCATCAGGAGCAGCACAGGATCCAGCCTGGCACAGCCCCACGGCTGAGCTCGGCTTAGCCCAGCTGGGCTCAGGGGCAGGCGGGTCCCTGCCATTCTCCAGCATGACCTGAGCACGAGCCACCCACCCACACCAAACACACCAAACACGGCACTGCTGCTCAGCGAGGCAGCTCAGACTGAGCTCAGCTGAGCCAAGGTGAGGGTTAGCAGCCAACACACGTCCAGACCCACGGCTTGCCTGAGTTTAATAGATGCATTCTGTGTTCTGGCAAAAAACCCCCAGATCTGGCTTAATGCAGAGTGAGAGAATCTCCAGGGTTGGAAAGGACCCACAAGGATCATCCAGTCCAGCTCCTGGCCCTGCACAGACACCCCAACAATCCCACCCTTTGTCCAAACCCTCCTGGAGCTCTGGCAGCCTTGGGGCTGTGCCCACTGCCCTGGGCAGCCTGGGCAGTGCCCACCACCCTCTGGGGAAAGAACCTTGTCCTGAGATCCCACCTGACCCTGCCCTGACACAACTCCAGGCCATTCCCTCAGGTGAGACTCAAGCTGGCCAAGCTTTGGCTCCAACCCCAGGTGTCCAGAGCTGCCCCTCCCTGCAGCTCTAGAAACTGAAGTTCACCAACTCCTGAGCAATTACATTTCTCCTCCAAAAAAAAAGATAAGAAAATTGCATCAACCTCTATCTGAGCAACCATGGCAACTTGTTAAATTAGGTCAAGATGTGGGGGCAGATAAGGCGGCTTTGAAAAGCTCTCGGAGCTGGTGAAGAACACATCAAACACCAACGGAGCTTCCGCCAAAATGCACCTTCTCACCCCAGCCCCCACCTCCTGGGGCAGATACCATCAGAGATGTGCTGCGACAGGGCACACGGCCACCTCCCCGGGCCACCACAGAAACAGGCCCCTGGTAACAAAACCTGAAAAATATTGTCGAGTTCTCAACCAACAGAAAGCCCTGGAGATGAAGATGTGATGGCTCAGCTTCACCCTCCCAGCCCCACGCGGTGCCCACCACGGGGTGCCTTTGGGTGCTGGATGTGTGCTTGAGGAACCACCCGAGGGAGGAATGGAACGTGGGGTCTTGGTGTTTGGGAACCCTGGGCTGTGTGTCCCCTGCTCAGCTCGTTTGGAGGCTCCACCTCCTCCCCAGAGCCCCAAACAGAGCCCAGACTGAGTTCCTCTGCTGGGGCTGTGAGACAGCACTTCCTCCCCCGAGTAAAGCAAAAGTAGTGCAGAGCAAAGCAAAAAAAATAAAGAAGCACCAAGAGCTCTGCCTGAGTCCCCCCACTCCTCGCTCAGCTGGCCCAAGACAAACCCCCCCAGCAGTTCTGGCCAGCCTGAATGGGATTTCTTTTGCAGAAATACATCAACAAAGAGTTTAGGAGGGTCCAGTTCTCCTCCAGTTTGTGACACGACACGTTGTCACTCTCCCTCACTGCTTTCACAGACACCCAGCTGTGCTCTGCGCCCACAGCGAGCCCCCTCGGCATGGACAACAAGGTGCTGACAGGCCAGAGGGCTTTCAAAAGGGTCACGACACCTCTGGAGTCACCTGCCTGCAGAGATCATTCCCCCTGGCAAAGCAGGATGTGGTGGGGTGAGGACTGAACATTGCCCAGCAGCCTTCAGAGCGAGCAAGCAGAGCTCCAGCCCAAGGATTTCTCAGCGATCCTGGATTTTACTCTCCAAATTTAAACCCTCTCCAGTGAAGCAATGCAAAAATAAATAGAAAAATCAGGCGTTCCTACTTATTGATTACACCAAAGCGTGTGGGCCAAGCCATGTCCCTCTCAGCTCAAAAGGGGGTTTAAAATGAGGGGAGGGAAAATATTACACAGCACAAAGTGTTTGGAATTGTGCTCTGGCATTGCAGGGACCCAAGTCTCCCCTTCCTGGTGGCACCAGTCCAAGGACAGCCTTTGGGGTGCTACTATTCCTTGGAAAAACACAGGGTCCAGCTGCTGGCTTCAGCTCCCTGCCTCTCTATGGGGGTGGTTCTTTTCCACTTCTTTTCCACTCTGACCATGGAGGGAAACATCCAGCTTGGAAAACAAAGCTCCCAGTCCTGCCAGCACCTCTGTGCTTCAGGTTCCCCAGCTGGTAAAATGCATCCAATGCTCCTCCCCGGGCGCTGGGTACCCAAACCACGGGCCGTGGGGAAAGGCATTACTGGGGAGAAAATAGGAATAAAAACTGCACGTTGTGCTCACTGGTGTCTTTTCCCAGGAACAGCAATTTCCAAGGCATGGCAGAGCATGAGGACCCTGGGCACGGTCCCTCCTACCCCACCACATCCCCCAGCCAAAACCCTTTCAGGAACAGCAGAGCACACTCAGATTTTGTAGAGACTTGCTATAGTCCCATTGAGCAGGCAGGGCTGAGCTTTCTTTCGAAGTCAAGCTATAGCAACAAACCACTTCCTTTTTTTTCACACTCCTAAAATTATCTCCCCACCTCTCCCTCCTCCTGCCCCTCTCCCCACCCTCATGAGAAGCTCGAGATCAGCCCCGCGATGAGCAGGGCGTGCGTGGGAGGAGATTTCAGGGACGGTCACACCTCAGGAGCTGCTCTGAACCTGCCGGTGATCTTTATCTGCACCAACTCTTTCCATCCACCAGCTGCTCCCGGCCGGGCCAGGAGAAACTGGGGTGTGCAGGAGGTTGCGCATGGAAAAGCCATGGCACGGAAGGGTGGGAAAGGATGACCTCAGTTTTAGCTGGAAACCCCATCCCAGCGAGTTTCTCTCCGTGGAGATGCCAGATTGCTGCAGGGTTGTCCCACAGAAGGAGTTCCCGTGGCCTTTTGCCTCCTCATCTCTGCCGGAGCAGGGAATGGAAGATGCTTGGGATGGCTCTGGCAGCGTCCCAGCCCTGCCTCGCCCCAAGAGAGAGGGATTCCTTGTGCCACCAGGGGAGCAGATGAGGTCCCATCGCACACGGCAATGCTGGAGATGCTCCTGCCCGAGCGGGGAACCACAAGCAAGTGGCCACCATAGAGCCCAAGGGGGAATGTGGGCTCTCACTGCCCTGTGTTCCTGGGAATCCGGGCAGACCACGCCTCAAAGCTCCAAAGGAATGGCAGCCTGGCCATGGGACACCTTCACCTGTCAACAGCTCCTTCCACACCCAGCCTGGTGTAAATGCAACACAAGCCTGAGCTCAGCCAGGTCCCACAGCCCGCAGGAGGTGTGGGATGGTCCACGCCCGAGGGAGATGCAGCCCTGAGGGGTTGGGTGCTCTCAGGTGTGCCCACATACGTGTGGCTGACCCCAGAGACCCTCAAAACCCCTCCCACACATCCCTGCAGCAGCAACACAGACCTCGGCACCCCCGAGATCCCCAAATCCCTCACTCACAGGGCACTGAACCAGAAACACAGACTTTGGGCATCCTAGAGATTCCCCCAAATCTCTCAGAGATTCCCCCAAACCCCCCCACTCGAAGGGCACTGACCCAACAGACCTTGGGCATCCCAGAGACCCCCAAAACCCCTCAGAGATGCCCAAAATCCCTCAGAGACCCCCCAAAACCCTCAATTGACAGGGCACTGATCCAACAGACTCTGGGTGACCCAGAGACCCCAAAACCATTCAGAGATGCCCCAAAATCCCCCACTCACAGGAGACTGACTCAGCAGACTTTGGGTACCCCAGAGACTCCAAAACCCCTCAGAGACCCCCCAAAACCCTCCATTGACAGGGCACTGACCCAACAGACTCTGGGTACCCCAGAGACCCCAAAACCCTTCAGAGATGCGCCAAAACCCCCGACTCACCGGACACTGATCCAACAGACTTTGGACATTCCAGAGACCCCCAAAACCCCTCAGAGATGCCCAAAATCCCTCAGAGACCCCCCAAAACCCTCAATTGACAGGGCACTGATCCAACAGACTCTGGGTGACCCAGAGACCCCAAAACCATTCAGAGATGCCCCAAAATCCCCCACTCACAGGAGACTGACTCAACAGACTTTGGGTACCCCAGAGACTCCAGAACCCCTCAGAGAACCCCAAAAA